>VWZZ01000182.1:961302-1015109 GCA_013399095.1 Psophia crepitans
CCCTTCCCTTCCCTATTTATGTCTAAATTCAACTGCTGGGATAAATTTAACAGCTGAGTTGAAAAGTAAACTAAGGAAAAGGAAAGCTGAGGGAAAGTTAGACATATAAGTTGAAGAAAGGAAAAAAAAAAAAAGGAAAGACAAATACATTATACCAATGCCAAACGAGTCTATGGCCTACAGGAGGAAGTAAGAAGGAAATTCTCCTAATATAAACAGCCACTGGCAACTGGTATGCCACGTAGTGCATCCTGCAACCAGGCAGAGAAATGTAATCACAGAAATAAGGCCACCTAAATGGCCTCAGCCTTTCTTCGGTCCCCATGTACCTCCTCTACCAATGTGAGAGAGAGAGAGGCACAGGGGATGCAATTTTTCTTTGGAGTTTAAAGAAACACAGCTTTGAGGTAGCATCAGGAGAGTCATGGGGTGCCTTGTTTCATCTCTCTGAGGGTTGCACATCCCTGTTCTAGGCAATATCCTTGTGCAGGTAAATCCTTAAGTTACTGGATGCTGTGTGTGAATGCAAGACCCAGCTCTGCGTTTTGTCCTTTAACATAATGAAATCCTTGATGTACATTATTATATCACCCAGTCTGAAAATCCCTTTAAATTTATTTTTTTTTTTTGCAGCATCCACTCAAAAAATGGAGAGTGTGATTTTCTTTTGCATAGCAGAGAATGTGGCACAGGTCCAGTCAAAATCCTTTCAATTCCTTTTTATTGATTTTCTTTTCGTTATTTTTGTTTGCTTTAGACATAGGAGGTGGAAAACATTTTTCCATATGTCAGCTGTAGAGCTAAGCAATGAGCCGCGGATCTAATGTTCAGACCCATGTCAGTGGAAAGGTTTTTTATCTTGTCCTTTGCTAACACATGGAGTTTCTTGGTAACAGCTAAATACAGTTCTTGTCATGAGAATTATGTTCCCCAGGACCAATAATGCTAAACCAAGATATGTTATTAAAGAACAGCTACATTGTCAGCTATTGCTGTTTTCATGTGTAAAGCCAATGAGTTTCTATTGTTCACATCCAGTCCCCACAAGACTGAGTGTATTTAACAAGCAGGCGGGCCAGGTAAGGAGGAGCTGCTGTTTCATTTCCCTTTGCTCCACACACTGGGGACACGATGTGCTGTGGTATCTCCTCCCTGGGACACCTGTAGCTGAGGTAAACCTGGCCCCCACCGCCTCCCCAGCAAAGGCAAACAAAAAATATGCAAACCAGCTTCCTCCTGAATATTGCCTCTTCAGGGTAAGCTTCACAGGAGCCATGCTGGTTCACTGAGGACCATGTCCTGGCTCCAGTGGTGGTCAGCAGCAGATGCTTCAGCAAGAAGTGCAGGAAGGTGAACAAAATTACCATTATCGTATCCTGATGGCCTCACAAAATGCGGTGATATGAACCAAAAGCAATGCAGTTTCCTTCTAGGCAAATGCTGCATTATATGACTGAATGTATTCTTCTGCTTTCCCCTCTCTTCAATTTTTTTTTTTTTTCTTTTGCAAGCTTCTGCTGCTTACTTGTGGCCTGCTTCATGCAATAAGATATCAGGGCAGACTGATTAACATATTCCTCTAGTAATATATTAGATATCCTCTTCCTCCGTTTTCTATTCATTTCCGTCAATTAAATTCAACTTACAGTTCATGGAAAAGGGGAGGAAAGAGGGAAATTCCTGCGACATTTATTGGTTTACCACTGTAATTTTTCTATCTAGCTGTGGTACTATCAGTTGAACTAAAACAGTCAAATGAATGCTTGAGAACTGCTTTAATGCCACCGTGAGCATGAATCCGTCTGACCTCTGAGCACACAGGGTGGGTAGTGTCAGCTCCTCCTAAAAGCTGACTGGTAAAACAAACAAGGCTGGAGTCTACCTTGGCTGTTTGCTTATTTGAGGAGGAAATGGTCTCATAGTTGTCAGACACTGTATATTCCAGATATTACTGCAGATAAATTAAGGGCATTCAAAGGTAAATTGCCAATTTTAGTTTTTCCAGTCATCAGGAAAAAAAACCCCTAACAATAAAAAAACCAACAAAACACTTTAGCCAGGGTTGTATCCTAACATTGAAAATCTGGACCAGGATGTGCTATGATATTTAACAAGTGCCTGCAGATGAATAAAGAATGCCAGCCTTTCATCAGCAGCCAACTAACTATGAAATGAATGAGGATAGTTGATCCTTTAATTGCTCTACATGTTAAATAATTAGCAAAGATTCCCCACCTAGTTGTTTGTGGTGGCTACACTGCTGCAGGATAATATATATAACTGATGTGGCACACATTTCGGCTCAGAGTGTGGTATTTTCCTGGCATGTTCTAAGTCATTTCTGTGTGTCTCTCCCACTCTCTCAGGACATTGTCAAAGACCCCAAGTTTACCATTGGAGGAGCCACAAGAACTGACATTTGCCAAGGGGATCTTGGTGAGTGATTCCCCCTGGGTGGATGCATTCATGCCTACACCCTGTGAGGAGCAGCAGGAATATCCTGACACATGAGAGAATGTCTCTCCTGAGCTGGTGGGAGCAGTGAAGCTGGAGGTACTGCCCATGCTCACATTGCCCACAGTCACCTCTTCGGTAGCACCCTCTCATCCATGCCAGGGACCATCCTGGTGCAGTGGGATTCAAGGTCAGAGCAGAATCCCCACGGAGGGTACTGTGAGCTCAAGGGAGCCTTTTGTTCACCAGCACCCTCAAACTGCAGCACAGTCTGCCCTGGCCAAGCAGGGACATGCTTCCTGGGGACACAGGGGCTGTCTTGGATATCAAAAGGGGTGGCAGCTAACTGCTGTAACAACTCCTCTGGCCCCCACACCACCTCCTTCTCCTCTTGAAGGGAAGAAAATGAGGAGTTTTTCCCCCTTCTGAATTCACAGGTGACTGCTGGCTATTAGCAGCTATAGCTTCTCTCACACTGAATGAAAAAACACTGTCAAGAGTGGTGCCACTGGATCAAAATTTTGGGCCAGATTATGCTGGAATATTTCATTTCCAGGTAAGATGAACATCTGGCACAGCATGAACGCATGTCTGAGCATTTGGTCATTACACATCATGGTCTATTTTGCGGTAGGGTTGCCAGTTATTGCAGAGGAGACATTGAAAAAGTCAGGGATTGCTGAGCTTACACTGTTGGTCGTGTTTTGAGGAACAAGCTAGAAGGTTATATCAGCCTCCCACAGGCACTCACATAGCCACTGCTGTTCTGCGAAGAGACACATGGCTTTAGAAATCATTTCACATTTTCCTGGACACACAAACCCCACTTAGGATATAAGGCCTTAAAGGAGTTGGGCTGGAATCTGTAATATGTGTGTGTCTTAAAGGTTTCTTTAATCATGCAGTGACCACTTGTGTAGCTACATGAGTGACGTTATCCAGACAAGGAGTTACAGTACAGTTCTACACTTTTAGTCTTAGTTTTTTCTTAAGGTAAATTAACCTTCCTTCAGAGCAGCCTTGCTTGGTATAGTGGGAACGAATGATTTACACAATTTCTAATCAAGCCTATCATTGTCGCTAACTTAAAATTAGAAGTGCCAGGACACTAGAGTCCTACACACATAAAATACCATGCTGTCAGAAAACTCATGCCCCTCCTTTCTAAATAGTTTTGGCAGCACAATGAGTGGGTGGATGTCGTGGTTGATGACCGATTACCCACCTTCAAAGACCGGTTGGTTTTCCTGCACTCAGCTGAACACAACGAATTTTGGAGTGCCTTACTAGAGAAAGCCTATGCCAAGTAAGTCACACTGCACATACATAATTCGCTATTTGTACATCCATTATTCACAATTTGTACACACATTATTCACAACTCAAGTGAACAGCTTCTATCTAGTATTTTTTGGTGGTAGTGGTGGGTGTTTTTGCATTTGCTGCTGCCCTGATCTAAAGACATTATGTCTATCACTTGTGAGCTGGTCCAGCTTCCAGCACATCATTAGATACAATCCTATTTGATAGCAATAGAGTTGGATCAAAGCCTGAATCCTGCCATTTGTGTCTCTGCTGACATCTCCATTGATGGTTCTGGCTAACTCTACATTTTTAACTGATTTGGCAGGTAGCAAGCCACTGACACGCAGTGGTGTTCAGTCATTGCCAACCTGACAACTGGCACTTAAGAAAGAAAAGCCTCAGGCTATAAGGATCTGGAGAAATGAGTGAATTAAAAATGCAGTGAAAAGGGAAAGCAGAATGATCCCAATACCCCTCCCTGTATCCTGGGTACATTCTGGGGTACTTCTTTTGACTTCAGTGCCATTACTGCAATTTTACACCCGTGTGAGAAAGCTCTCAAACATGGGTATCGTCAGAATTTTGAAAACATGTCTCACGGTCAGCATGTATTTTCCAGGCTGAACGGCAGCTACGAGGCTCTGAAAGGAGGCAGTACAATAGAAGCCATGGAGGATTTCACTGGCGGCGTAGGAGAAATGTATGAGGTTAAAAAGGCGCCTGACAATTTCTATGAAATCCTAGAGAAAGCTCTGAAAAGATGCTCAATGGTGGGCTGCTCTATTGATGTAAGTAAGAAATGGGGTCTGAATTTCTCAATTTAGTTTTGTGGCTTCTGCATTAAAAAAGCCTACTTTTAAAAGACTGATTAAATTAATGACAAGTAGATGGTTATGCACTTATCTCTACAAATAATAGCTATGACCTTATAGATATGTTTTATTAACTGTCCTTAGTACAGTTGTTTAAAAGAAAAGAAAAAGATTCATCACTTTCCAGCAGGTGATGGCCACTGTTTTTAAGGCAATACTGACATGATTATGAGCACGCAGTGAGAGTGAACTTTATTTCCTGATTTATTTGGTCACCTAACGTTAAAATTGGCCATGGCTTTTTGAGGACTTACTTGTTCCAGAGAGTACAAAATTGGGGGGTGGGGGTGGTTCAGCCCTGAATTCTGTAACAACACCTATGGGGACTTGGGGGACTCAAGACAATTTTCAGGATCAGTGTGTTTGTAAACAGGGATTGGGGCTTAGGATATGTCAGGTTTATCCCTCCAGAGACTAAAACCTCCAGTTTTCCCAAAGGTTGCTGGTGGGTAGCACCTGCATAGGTTACTTACACTGCTCTGCCAGTGTGTCTGACTGAGGCTAAAAGGAGCAGTCCATGTGTCCTTGGCTTTCTGGTGAAAAATGCCTGAGCTGCTCAACAGCAAGAGTGAAAGCCCTGCTGCTGTTCCATGCGGACTGTGCTCAGTGGGAAAGGCAGTTTGGAAACAAGTGTGCCAGGTTTCTCCACCAGAATGAGCAGCTGGAGAAAAAGGTTTCAGAGCAAATGAAAAATTCCACCAAGCACAAATGTTTCATTTCCCTTTCAGGCACTTATAACAAAGGCAAAGGAAGTGCCCAGACTGGGGGAGCAGGGAGAGGCTTTCATTTGCTTTGCCCACTGTTGAACATTTGGTTGGGCTGAGGGAGACCTGTTGTCTCAAACGTGTTGCCTGATTGAAAGCAGGGCTTTTCCACAAGCTCTCTCTTTTACTCAAGGTTGTGTCCTCCACTTTGGGGTTCAGTGTTTTCTGATTTGAGTTTCCCTTTCTCTCCTCATTAAGCTTTTCTGCTTGCAAAGACTAATTAAATATTTATTGAACTAGAGAGACTGTGATACTCAGCTGGCTGATGGGACCCATCACTGCCCCATCAATGTCTTTTTACAAGAAATGAGACCATATCAACACGTGATCGCAGTCTGAGAGCACCTTTTGCCATCCCTTATCTGACACAAACTACATTTGGGAGTTAAGATTGAGATCCCAGAAATCTCAATTATGTTGATACAAAATCACAGGGGCAGAGAATGTATCTCAGACGTATCTCAGCCTGGAACCACCTTATTTTCCCTCTGAGTGAACAATGCAAAAAAAAATATAAAAAAAAATCCTTTCCTTAAAGGGCACCATTGTGCCATCACTGTCTGCTTCGAGCAGACAGACAAGTTTCCTGTTATAGTACGGGTTAGCCACTGACCTCCCACCAAGTGGCACCACTTGCGATCTCCCTCCAAAGAGAGTCTCACATTTTTTCCCCATATTTCAGACCAGCAGTGCTGCCGAGTCGGAAGCCAAAACCCCTTTTGGCCTTATAAAGGGCCATGCTTACTCTGTGACTGGCATTGACAAGGTACGTTCAGAAATGTGGGGCAAGGAGAGACCTGGGGAAAAGATAAAGAACTGTTCCCCTGACCTCAAGTGACGGGGGGAGTTATCTGGGGGTGGGCAGGGAGTATCCAAATTCCCATCCATCTTTCCCTCCCACACCTCCTGTAGCAGTCTGCACCTTTGCCCAGCTGTTACAGCAGCTTGCCGAGCTTCTGCACGCTGAAGAAGTCCTGTTCCCTAGCTACTGACACTTGGTATTTCCTCTATTTCCTTCTTCCCCAGGTGAGCTATCGGGGCCAGCAAGTGCAGCTCATAAGGATACGGAACCCCTGGGGACAGGTTGAGTGGAACGGCCCTTGGAGTGACAAGTGCGTGCGCTGTCCCATACCCGCCGGCCTCGCACAGGCCAAGTCCCAGCTGCTGCCCCGCAGCCAGCTTTCTGCGGCCCCAGCTATTCCACAGGAAATTAAATCCAGAGTTTGCACATGCGTAACAGTATTACTGCCGTGCTAACTAGTCACCCTCGGTATTTTCAAGGCTGCTCAATTATGGGGACACTGTCACAGTTGTTTAGTTCCTAAAATCTAGCATTAGCCAAAATCATGCATTGCTATAAATGGGATCAGTTAATTTTAAGACAGTCCCAATTGGAAAACCTATACATTTGGAGTGATTTTTTGTTTATTTTTTGCAAGCCTGGTGCTGTAGTACTTGTAACACAACATCCATACTCTGTCCTACTGCAGATAACCTGGAAACTGATACTGTATTACCCCCTCTAAGTAGGTTATGAGCCTCTAGTTGCCTTCACTGTTCTGGGTTTCTAAACACATCAGGAATAGGCAGAAACCTTACAGGTTGTATATGACCATTAAATGAGACCCTCTACATGTGGTACCTACCAAAATTGTGGAAGGACCCAAAACCACAACAGGATTGGTCTGAAAACCAGTCTGGTTTTACTACCAATGGTAAACAAAGTGCAAATAATGCAAAAGAAAAAAAAAATCTATTAAAAACCAACACTACATTCTCCACAACATACACTTTTGGATGTATTTTTGCACATATGCATGGCTTCATTTTTGTTTCACTTTTTTCTACTAAGTTTTTTTTTTTAATTCACAGATATAGATGAGAGGACCCATCACCTGGCTGACCCTTTAAAATTGCCGAGATGTGTAGTCATCTGTAGGACTGTTTTTAATGTTTCTGTCCTTAACATGGCTCAGAAATAAATGAAATATTTCCACATCAGCTCTCATCTTTTGTTACCTTGAAAAAAGAAGAATGTGGATAATAGGCATATATAATGAATGATTAAATCTCAAAAAAACCCCAAAGAATTTAAGATCAGGACAGGCATCTGGCAATTCATGCTGTTTATTGAAAAGCCTGCGTCTGCAAAGCAGAGCTCCAATTCTGCGCTTGGGAGGTTTTCTGGAAGTCAAGATGCAGAGGGGCTCGCAGGTCGATACAGGAATCTATATTAACATTTTGCAGTAGCTGCTGGAATTAAACACCTCAACACAAGCTGCCTGCTACTCCCTGTTTATTATGTCGTATTGGAAATGTAGTGGGGCATTTCCACTTTGTCCAGAAGGCTTTAACAGGTTTTTGTTTGTTTTTGACCTGCTACTACTGGAGTTGTAGGGATGAATGAAAAGGAGGCAAAGACTTTAGGACCCCAGTTACTCCAGCAAATATCTCTGGATGGGGGAAGGAGTCTATTCAGTTTCCATTGACTCAGTTTTGAGGAAACATCTGGCCCTAAATTACTGACAAACATGAGGACGTGGCACTAGAGAACACATTTAAGGAGGGGTGTGCCTTACCAAAATCTTACCAACAGCCTTATTATACCCAATCCCAACACCTGACAGCAGTCCTAACTCTGAGTGCAGGCAATAACTCATGCAGAACCATCCTGGTGCAGTTTTGGGATCTGTGGCCTTGTCCTGCTTCCAGCTACATTAGTTGGGTCTCTGAGACCATGAGTGACAGCAGGATTCAGGAAACCTCTTAAATGCATCTGTGTTTGCGTGAGCCGCTCAAATAAAACACATCTGGGAGAAGAACAGCCTGCTGCTGTGTCCAGCCAGTCATTCTGAGCCAGGGAAAATGAATTGCCACATACCCATAGTAAAGCTTGGTTTTGTTTTCTTGCAGCTCTCCGGAGTGGCGTTCAGTCAGCCCATCGGAACAGAGTCGCCTATCTCAGGCAGCACTGGATGATGGAGAGTTCTGGTAAGCCACAGGTTTTTTAAGTGTGTGGCTCTAGTCAGAAATCAAGGCACAAGTGGCCAAAATGAGCAACAAGAAAGAAGTCTGTGTGAGGAAATGCTCGGTCTCTGCCTCAGAGAGGGCAAGTAGAATGCTCACTTGGTTTTCTGTGTGTTTCATGTCCACCCATGTCTATTTTAATAACAAAAAGCTTTTCAAAAGTCAGCTTGGTTAATGGCATTCACATATTTCAAATACTGTGTGTCTCCCATGAATGTAACAGCTTTTAGATCCTCCCCATGAACAAAGGCAGGCTCTGCAGAAGGGACCATTGTATTGCACTGCATCACATATGAAATGCCTTCAGGGTTGATGCTAGGCATAGACTGGATGGGAAGGGAGTCCTGAGAAGCAATACTACTCGTTACAGAAAGTAAAAGAACACCAAGATATGTGTGAAATGATGGAAAATTTTAAGAAAAGATGAAATGGAAAGAAAAAAAATGTGATGGAAATTGCTTTAGAAGTGTAAAGTGTTCTTCATGCCAAATTCGCAGTCTCAGACAGAGCAGATGGCTGACTTGCACATGATCCTCCCCTGTACCAGCTCTGCTGTGCACTGCTGACAGTGTGTCTGGTCACGTTTTCTAGGGCTATGTGCTCATCTCTTTTACATGGAGGTAAATCTGGAGAGGTATGCAGTGGGGCTATTCCAGATTTTTCCTGCAAGTTAAACCAAAGTTCAACTTTAGGCCTGAAAAGTGATTTGAGATTGACAGTGCAGCACGTTACGTCACATAAAATGATTTATCCCAAACTTTGATATCTTTGGAGGGAAGTAGATCCAGTGGCTAATCCATTACTTAAGTATTTTTATATAGGATATTTTCAGTTATTTTGCTATTGACATTGCAAATGCAGTAGAGCACTTCCAGTTTTTATAAAAAGCTTTTGTAGTGCTTTTTTTTTTGGAGGGGGGGAGGGAGGTGATGGTGGTGTTATCTGTTTTTGACCTGGCTACAGCTGGAGCTTATGAGGTGAATGAAAAGGAGGTAAAGACTTTACCTGGGACCCAGGTAACTCCAGCAAGACTTTCAACATGACTTGAAGCCTTACTGTGTAATGGAGGTACTGTGTGCAAGTAGGCATCAAATGAGCAATGAAATTAATTAAAAAGTTGTTTGTCCAACAGAGCTAAGCTGATAGTTAAGTCAGTCCTTGGAAGGCCAATGAAAATTAAAGAGGTTGAGCATACTCAGACAAATGTTGGCCTTCGTCATCCAGCATCTCAGCCACTCAGAGCAGAAACAAAAGCCATTGGGCCTAAAATTTCTGATGAAGGGGTTAAGTGGTCAAAAATCATATGCAGAAGATAAGAAATGCTTCAAAACCAGTCAGGCAAGTTTGATACCACCTAAATCCTCCACCCAGTCCATCAGACTTATTTTTCCTCATGCCTTTTGACTTCTGTGTATTTCTCTAAGGAGTGTTTGCCTCTTTGCCCCCTCTAAGCCACACCTTGATGGTTTCCCCATCAGGCTTCACATACAGGCTTTGCATGAGCAATAATGTGATGTATCCCTAAAGACATTAAAATGGTCAAAGGAGGAAAGAGATGAACATAGGTGATTCTCTCCAGCTTTCAGTTTGCTGCTGCTGTGGTTGCTGCTGATGCAGTTTAGCTGAGGAGATGGTAAATGACCTATATTCCTGCTTCTGCAGCTGAGGACCTTCAGCCAGTCTATTTATCACTCCTGGTGGTGACTTGGCTTGCCTCCCTGGAAAGCTGGGGTAGTCTTTATGAGGTGCTTTGAAATCTGTTGCTAGAAATAGTGAGTAGCAACGTAATTAGGTCATCAAGAGTTCAAAGCATGTTGTCCATTACATGCATTATGTTTGAGCTTAGCAAATAACGTAAGGCTCTTCTTGTTGACCACAGCTGGTTTGTACTGAAGTAGAAATAGTACATTTTACAGTCAGAGAGATCTTTGTACATAATTTCTTAACGTGTCTGGAAGCTGAAAGGGAGCCCAGGAAACCTACTGTGCACCCGTAGACAACTGTAACTGGGCTGCAGGTTTTGAGTCCAGCTTATGTGATGTGCTGACTGCACACAAAAGAACGGTCATGTCTCCTACTCCCACACAGGCTCATTTCTGTTAAATGAAAGAGAAGAGGAAGCAGAAATAGACCTGTTTATTCTCATGTATTGTGTTAGAATTCATCCTAGTGGAAAAGGAAGGCTAGAAGGAAGGGTGGTGCAGCGAGGGAAATTAGATCAAAAACTAAGGAACATTTAAAGCAGGATAAGTGTCGTATCATCAGAGTGTCTTCAGCGAATGCAAAAAAGCAGCACAGCTGTAGAGAACTACACGGAATAAGGCAGCCAAGGTGGGAAACATGGTCTGATAAGATCTTCTGTCCCTTTTGTTGTTTGGATTTGTGAAGACTGAGGAAAATCTTGATGGTAACATGCTGAGGGCCTGCTGACCTCATTATCCACCCCGAAGATATTTTAGCTACATATTAGCAGTTCAGATCGATCTTGTCCAGATGCTTCTACCAGATGCGAAGAAGGCGTCCTGCTGTTAGCTAAGAAATCATCTTCTCTCTCACTTTAGTCTCTTTCCTTCTAAAATCAGAGGATCGGAGTCTTCTCTTCCCTGCACCAGTACAAATCCAGGGCAACCCTAGGGAAGTCAAAACAGGTGTTTTACCTCTTAGGAGCCAAATCTGATCTATAAAGTGCAACTCCCTCATCTGTTTTACAGCACATTTCCAAAGACCCCAAAAGTGCATAGTGTGGCCAGGTAACTGAGCCACTTAGAGACAGATTCTGCTCTGCTGCCCCTGCTCTAGTGTACTGAGCATTGAAGTGAGAATTATTAGCATCTAGGGCTAGCAATACATGGAAATAGCTGACAAGAAAGAGGACAGAGCTCAGGAAAGCAACTCCTGATGTTTCTTCCCACACTAAAAATAAGTTTTAAAATGGCCCATAGCAAGTGTAAATTAGAATAGAATAGAATAGAATCATTAAGGTTGGAAGTGACCTCAAGGATCATCTAGTCCAACCATCCCCCCACCACCTATTACCCACTAGACCACGTCCCTAAGTACCATATCTAACCTTTCCTTAAACACCCTCAGGGATGGTGACTCCACCACCTCCCTGGGCAACCCGTTCCAATGCCCGATCACCCTTTNGAAATAGCTGACAAGAAAGAGGACAGAGCTCAGGAAAGCAACTCCTGATGTTTCTTCCCACACTAAAAATAAGTTTTAAAATGGCCCATAGCAAGTGTAAATTAATAGCACCACAGATACCAATTTCTTATGCAGAAGAAAAATGGACCTAGCTATGTTTGGTGAGCTACACTGAGGACTAGCTGGGTCCTATCTGCCACTGCCACAGATAAACGTGTGGTCTTGGAGAACTTTTGCTTGCAAAGCAACTCTATTTTGTTCTTAAGCATCAGCCACAGGATGAAAAGGATAGTTACAGAAGTTTGTGTTGGGGGAGAGGTTTATTTCTGTACGTCATTTTTATGGTCCATGGAGTGTGAGTGGGCTCTTATAGATAAATGATTCAGAGCAGAAGACACCTCTAGATGCTAAACTACTCTCAGGAAGGCCTAATACAGGCTTTCTTTTTACACAGAGCCCAGCCAGCCTACCAAGGGTGCCCTCAGTCTTGGAGCATATGGTTCTCCTGTCCTTGCAGTGCCCACCATGCAAGCTGCTGACTCTTAGACAGCTTCCCTGCTGTGTTCCTTTTGCCCAGCTGCAAAAGGCTCTGGCTGTCCCTTCACTTGGCTGTTTGCTCAGTCCTGAACACCAGGCTCCTTGGCCAGCAGCACTGATGGTATCTTTTTGCCCTTTTACTTGCTGGGTAAAATTGCGTGGCTTATCTGCTTCTTGGCATGCGGAGCAGGCTAGTTTCAACCAGCCCAGTGTAGCAGCTCAAAAACATCCATATTGTGGCATTTGCTTCCTCTTTCCCATGGCCATGTATATGTGTCCACCTTGGCTATAAAATATATGCAGTGCAATCTACGTGGCACAGTAGCAAGCAGCAGTGTCTATACCACCTTCAAGGGCAGGCTGGAGCCACTACTCAAGTCCAAACACATTTTTTGTCTCTCATGTTTGGTGTATATTTTCACTAGGACAAGGTCCCAGGGACTCATGAAGGAGGGGAGAGTGAGCAACTTGCGCCTAGGCACCTTAGCAGAGGCCCAAATATAACTTTAACTGCAGTGTGGACAGAGTAATCAGACCATGGCTTGGCTAATCCGTGACCGTGTGTCCCCTGTAGTGCTGTCATGTGGCTGGCATTGAACATACAGCTGACTTGTAGGCAGACTTAGATCCTGCATAAATGCCTGACGTCCTTTGGTTGGCTCTTCAGCAACATAGACACAGCCATTAGGACCAGGATGGTGGTGGTGAAATAATTCTTTTCACCATAGGTTTCGTGCCAGTGTCACTTTTTTTCATCTTAGACTCAAATGTAACTGAATAAAATCAATGTCATTGTAGTGCAAAACGAAAGGTGTAAGAGACGTCAGAACCAGACCCAGAAAACAAGGTTGCTTGTGTTTTACACAACAGTGAGTGAGAGCTAGCTTCTCCCTTGGTGTACATCAGCATATCTCCTCAGTCATTGAAACTATCCAGATCCACACAAGCTCATCATCTGGACCTGTGACTCTGGGGAGTAAATACTTCTGCTGGGCATCCTTCCCTGAAGTGAATGACTGCCTGTTCCTTCGCACGTCTTTTGCTCAGGATGAAATTTGAGGACTTCAAAGTGCATTTTGATAAAGTTGAGATCTGCAACCTGACTCCAGATGCCTTGGAAGACAGCACTGCCCACAAGTGGGAGGTGACCATCCACCAGGGGAGCTGGGTCCGGGGATCCACCGCAGGAGGATGTAGAAATTTTCTAGGTAAATAGATACTGCTTTGAAAATGAGAAGCAGGCACTGAAGTCCTTACCCACCCTCAGCTACCTCTCCTGTTAACCCATAGCCAGAATTGTGGGTGCAGGCCAGGACAGCTAAGTCTCAGCTAGCAACCAGCCAAAGGGACAAATGTTTGTATGGTCCCACTTGAGACTTTGTGGTAAAAGAGCTGCTTGCTTGGCTCTCAAGTTCGTTGGATCTGATCTGCCTTTCATTTACATTTGCATGAGTAGGACTAGCTCCAAAAAAAGTCACTTAAACTGCAGCAGTAAGTGTAAAATGAGAAAAATTCCAGTTCAGCCAGCATGTTTTCGTGGCTCTGAAGTAGCACCATGGATCTGAACTGTGTTACTCCAAACTGGCACCAGCACTATGGGATCATTGTAGCTATGTACTTTTAACAAAATCCCATCTGACAACTTTATTTAAACCAGAGTAACTTAATAAAATATCGGGCCTAGAATCTTTTCTACACCTAGTTCTGTGAAAGACTTTGGGATTTGGCTTATTTTCTGCAGAGCTCAGTGGAAAAAAGCATGACAGCTAATGGAAAAAACTAAATTTGAGCAAAACCTCAGCATAATTGTCCTTTATGTCTTCTTTTTTTTAGTAGTAGTGGTGGTGGTATTATTATTCTGAGGCAAGAAGCTCTCTGGTGTTCTTTACATTGGCAGAAACTTTCTGGACAAATCCACAAATTAGGCTACATTTGACAGAGAAAGACGATGGACAAGATGACTGCACATTCATAGCAGCACTGATGCAAAAAGATCGCCGTAAACTCAAGAAGCTTGGCGCTGAAATGCTGACCATCGGCTACTCTATTTATGAGGTACTCTATTGCTTTTACAGCACAGTAGCTGTGCTATCAGTATTAGCATCCTTCTCTGGGTTTGTACTTCTGCCAGTCATCGCTTATTTTTAGGGCCCTTGGTCTTATAATAATCTTCTCAGTTACATGAAGACCCATGGAGAATTTTGGTTTGGTAGGGCTGGAGTCCTTTCAGAGGAGGATTTAGGAGACCTGGTGGGGCCATGGGTTCCCAGGATAAACTGCTCAGCCCGATGACTCTGTCGTCCCCTGCCTGGCTCCCAGAGGGGGGATGTTGCTTCTTTTCAGCCTCTTGGAATGCATCATACACAGAGGTGCCTGTCCCTGAGTGAAGTTGGCATTGGCAAATCTGTGGTCACTGCTCTGTGACTCTTGGCCTGCGATGGTGATATTTAATGGTATGGAATGTTTAAGCAGGAAGGCAATGTCCCAGAGTCCCAATGTCCCAGACTGCCTTCCCGGTGGGAAAGGACCACTGGTAGCAGGTTCTTGGGTGCTAGGTTGCCACAAGCACCTGGGTGAAGGGATGACAGTCAGGATCACAGCCGGAGGAGAGGCTGTGTCAGGCAGACTTTGGCTCTGCAGTTGGGATGGGGGCGCCCTGCACACCATGGCCATTGCAGCACTGCTCTCCTTTCTCCTCCTAGAGCCCTGGCAGAGATGGACACTTGGGCAAAGATTTCTTCAGGTACCACCCCTCCAAGGCCAGGAGCAAAACCTACATTAATTTAAGGGAAGTATCTAACCGATTCAAGCTGCCGCCAGGTGATTACATTCTTGTTCCAACCACGTTTGAGCCACATCAGGAGGCAGATTTCTGCCTGAGGATTTTCTCCGAGAAGAAAGCCATCACTGAGTAAGTCAGCAGTGAGCCCTGGGCCCTCTGGTGCTCACCCACATGTGGGGCCAGTGGCTGCTCAGGAGAGTCTGGCTGCCAGGCACCCAGCCCTACAGCAGAACCCTGAAATGGGAAGCTCCTGATGGTTTATTTTGCATTTTCCCATTTTTCCTAAACCTGACTTTTTTGTTGGAGAGGAGTTTAGGAGGTGGGGAAATAAGTCTTGCCATGGTGAATCCACTGGAATCTTGACAAGGAAGAGCTGCGAGCTGCCTGATACTGTTCGGGAATCTGTGAATGCAACAGTGTTTGTTTCCTGTTTGTTTCCTCCCGAAGTTTCTCCAAATTACAATTTTATATATAAAAAAAAGTACTATAGGGAACGAAAAATCTACATAAGTAATTAAAATGTAATATAGCTATTGAGGAAAAAGTGTGTGCACAATGAAAAAACAATGAGATGAATTCTTTAGCAGACAGCATGCACAGCTGTGCCCTCCCTGAGTCCGGCTTAAAGTCTGTTTTAAGGGCTTATACCTAAATTTAAACAGTGCAAAGTCTGTTTGTCTGATGAATTTTACCTACATTTAACATGTTCAGTAGAAAAACGCCTTTTTATCATTCACCTCTGGAAAATGTAATGAGCAAGCTTCCATCCCAAGTAGATGTTGAATGTCTTCAGATACCAAATAAGGTTTTGTTTTCTCCAGGGATCTAGATGAAAACGTCGCCATTGATCTCCCTGAGGTAAGTCTACAGAGTTAAAATAGCAAGAGAATAGCTCAGCAGAAGCCGGCACACATTCCCATTACTGTCTTTGGCTAAAACACGTTCATTTCACAGGAACGTTCCACAATTGCCAGCTTTGTGTATGTGACTGAAACAGTCAGTTCTGCTGAATATGGTAAAAGAGCTGTAACAATCAAAATCATAGTCGTTACCCTTCTGCATCTGCTTCAAGGCAGTTGGCGTCAGCCAGCACCGGAGGCGGGTATCAGACACCACGGGTGTGCTGAGAGCACACCCGTTAGCACCGGGGAGGCACGTGGCCATTCACATCTTTTAAAATTCTATTTATTATGAGAAAATAAGAGGCAAGAGAATACCCACAGACCTACATTAATTGTGCATACAAATGTCTTTATTTTACTTACCAATATGTGCAGACCTTGTGAGGGAATGCTTGATACACTCATGTGCCTACTGAAATGATTAAATTCTTTTTGTTTCTGAATCGCCTGGTCTGCCTGTTGAGCACTAATTGCAGCTGAGTCTGAATCATCTCCTGTTTAAGTGTATTCCTGCAAATAAGCTGTTGATTGTGGTGTGCCTTCCCATGGAAACAAGCTAAGCCAAGATCTCATGTGTTCCTCTTTAGTAAAACTTCCCTCCAGGGAGCAGCTAACAAGTGCCTCTCCATTTCTGGGGTCTCAGCGCCATGTTCAGTAGCAAAGTATATCTGTTCTCCTCTCCCAGTATCATTAAGGGACTGCATCCAAACTTGAGCAGAAGGAAGTGAGGAGCACACAGAGGGTCAAAAGAAGTGTAAGTGTCCACGCAGTGTCACCAGGGCCACTCTGCCATTTACTAAACAGCACCCATGTTGTATCTCCTGTGGGCAGAGGAAACAAAGCCCAGCTCTTTGCTGCCTCTGCTGTGCTGTTGCCTTTTTTTTTTGGCACAAGAACTGCTCCGTGTTCACCCCAGCTATAGCAGTGGCTCTACACTATTGCATCTCTCTGCTCATCAGTGCAGACTGAAGCCTGGACTCTACACCCCTGTGACTCCACTGAGGCACCCAGCTGGCAACTGGCTGAAAGTGCTCCCAGGCTCAGGATGGCTCTGGGTAATGCACCAAAGTGCAGCCACCTCTGGCTGGTGCTCACAAGAGGGATGAGATGTCCCTGGATGATGCTGCTGAAAAGAGCTGAACAGAACTGGGGTTCAAGGACTAGAGAAGCTGTGTGGTGCACAGGTGGAATGAGAGGAGAGGTGTTTTCCACTGATGGGACGTAGCCCATCAGTTTTGAGGTAGCCAAGGCAGTGGCACACTACGCCATCATTCAGGCAAAGCAAATGAGGGTTTGAGACTCCCCTTGGGCAGCTAGGTGGTTGGGAGGCCTCAGGTCTAGCAATGTTCAGGAGCATGCATACCCTTATTTTAGGATGTACTGTGGTCCCTTGATGGACAGAAGGGGCTGTATGCCGGAGAAATGATGTGTTTTACAATTGTTATAAAGACTTGTGTGGTTGATGTTGCAGCCTCCAAACCCAACCCCAAGCCCACAAGAAACTGAAGAAGAAAAGCAGTTCCGGGCACTGTTTGAGCAGATTTCAGGACCGGTGAGTGCAAAACCTTTGTGTGTCATAGCAAGATGTAGAAAGAGGGGAGATAATTCTGCTCCCATGCAGGGCCAGGTGAAACAAAGATGATGTATTTTGGGAGTATGCTTAGTTGTAGTGTGTTGTACGGGCACCAGATGTCACCATACCTTATTTCTAGACAGGGAAAGGTGCAAGCAGGAGGACCAAAGCTAAAACTGAATCTCTGAGAGAGCCTCCCTGGTTCAGTGTCCAGCTGCTGCAGTTTAATTTGCTTTGAATCAGTGGGTCCTGCTTGAGATCTCCTTCAGACAGCCTTATGCCCAGCAACACTCACGTATTTTGCCAGCCCTTTAACTTTTAGCCTTTTCTGGGTTTTGCATGCTTCTCTTTTCCTGAGTTGCAATAAAGTACAGATGGGTGATGTTTATGTTTTCTGAGGTTCCTGGTAAGTCTGATTGCAGAAACATTCGAGTAACAGATGCTGCACCTTTTTTCTTTTTTCTTTTTTTTTTTTTTTTTACTTTAGGACATGGAGATAGCTGCAGAAGAACTCGAATATGTTCTGAATGCTGTATTAAAAAAAAGTAAGTGCTGATAACCTGTAAGTTAAGGGCTGTAAAGAACTTAATAAAAGCTGCCATTAAATTCAGTTACAGATAGGAAAATAAAGGCTGTGTTATGACTCCCGCCTGGTGTCCTCCAGCCAGCCAGAGCAGAGCCAGGAAAACATCTGGTCCATGACCTAACCACAAGCTTGCCTTGCCTTCAGCATGGTCCATGTCAGCTGAGCAAGGCCAGCTCTCCATTGCTCTACTGCTCTGCTGTGGAGAGATGGGCACTGGGCTGGGGCTTGTAAGACCTGGATGTAGTTCATGACCCTGTCACAGACCTTTGTACAATGGGAAACCTGTCACTCTCTGAACCTCATCTCCTGATTTATGAAACAAGGACAGTATTTCCTGTCATGTCTTGAGTAAATACTTTCTCTATCTGGACTGTGACTTCTCTACAGTCTTCATCTTCCAGTGCGCAGGTCCTCCCACAATAAGGACTAGGACCCAGTTATCTCTGCTTATGAAATCCTATTTGCTACTTTCAGTTTGTAAAAGGCAGATTTGCCCAATGACTTCTTTCTCATTATTGTTCTTTTCCAGCAAAGAACATCAAATTCAAGAACTTAAGTCTCATTTCATGCCGAAATATTATTTCTCTTATGGACGTATCCTTTCAAAGATGTGCTGGTGAGGCTAAATTAATACTGATTATCATTGTCTGTAGCGTTATCTGTCATGGATATCAGGGATGGATGTGGTAATGGCAGGGCAGAACACTACCCAAATTAAAAAAATATGTGAAAGTTGTATCCTGATTTTTATTTTAGAAATTTAGACATAGGAGCTTCAAGAGAGACCATTTTCTACGGCAGAATTAGAGGGACATGCTTTAATGCTGAGCACCTGTAAAAGTAAATCTCAAATTACTTCTGTATAGAACAGTGCATTTTTCAAGCTGTGGTTTTTTTGACAAAGGACTGGAAGAGAGAACTCAAGAAAAGTCTGTTGTCTGGAGGGTTAAATTTACCAGACAGAGTTCTGCATGCAAATTATGGGTCAGAAATTAAGGATCAGCAGGGTGTTGAAAATGACTGATATCAAAGCGGTGGGGCTTTTGACAGCCAGATTAAAAACAGGAAAATCTGGTCTTTCAGCTAGATGCTGGAACTCCAGGAAGCAGACATATGGGCGAGAGTTGTCTGTCCAAATTTAGGCATTTGTGTTGTAGGTGTCTACATCTAAGCTAGCTTTCTAGACTTCCTTTGTAGATGAAGGATGGTGTAATTATGCTTGTTCTGGATGCGCCTAACTGTGAGGGATGCTAAATGTCTGCTCAGATATTAGGTGAGATGAATCACAGCCCTGGTACTTCCCCACCGGGTTTGTCCCTTGCAATGTTCTGGTGCCCACTGAGTTTGCTTAGCATGACTTCTCAGGCAGAGCTGGTTTTTGCAGTATGCTTTCCTGATAGACAATTTTGTAACACGTGAGACAAAACAGATACAGTCCTGACAAGGCAAGTATCTAACATTTGGTTTCTATCTTCCGTAATCAGCTGAGAAGTTCTTATCTTTTGCTTTTGTTTCTCCAGTCCATGACAGAGGTAACATCCTGTCAAACCAAAATACAAAACTTTATCCTGTTAAAGCTATGTCCACAACATTAAAATTCAGTGCAGATCAGTCACCATGCATATGCAATCGGAAACTGGGGACCAGTCCTAAATTGCCTCCCTTGAAATCTAAGCTTCAGTAGGGAGCTGGTCCATGTTCACATCTCATCCTTACATGGTATTGGGACAGCGCCAGGGTCTGCACTTGACCGAGGAACATGGCAGCAGTCCTAGGTTTGCTATTTAGGATATAACTAAATAGTTTCCATGATTTGCAATGCTTCCAGGCAAATCTCTGCATAGTTTTGAATAAATGGGGAGACATCTCTTCATCTGCTTTGGAAGCACAACAAATGCAGACACAACTATCCCTCTCTGGACATGGTATTTGGAGCACAATGGAGGAGCAAAATGACACCAACGCAAACCCAAGTCAACACTGGCAGAGTCCCCTCTGTGTCATATGCCACCAAATTCCCTGGGGCACAGAGTGGGAATATATTGCTACATGACCCCAGGGAGAACCTAGCTGGGCAAAAAGACAGACTTTCTGCAGGAGCAATAACATCCTTGGTATTTGTGGGTGCCTTCAATAATGTCACTGGTGTAGGTGCTTAAATAACAGCAGGCATTACCTAGGTCCTGCTTGGCACGTTTTGACCTTTGTGAACGCTCACTGAGTTCACGTCCATCTGAGTGAGGGCTTTGTCCTGACAAGTAAGATGGAAAGGGGAAGGGGAATGGATGGATGGAAAGGGAATGGGCCCATTCCTTATTTAGTATTTCAGAGCAGGTGCCACATCCTGAAAGTAAGCTGTGCTTGGGCGACATCAGTAACCCAGTAAAGTAAGTGTTAAGACCCTCATACTTCAGGCAGAGGGAAGGCCAGGCAGATCTCATCACTGCTGTACAGACCTTTTTTCCAGACCATAAGGACCAGATTTTGCCAGCCTCACTTCACAACTCCGATTAATTTTTGGTTGAGCTATTGCAGCAGATCCTGGTCTCTAGATAAAAATACTGAATAGCGGATTGGTTGACTAACTCCTTCGAGTACAGTAGCAATTTGTTTTAATCGGGTAATTTAATTCTCTGAATCATTTATATCCCATTTACATCCAAAGCTGTTCTTGCCTTAGAACAACTTGACTTTCTTTCTTCTACAAAACCTGCATTGCTCAGCTGTGGTTTTATATCACATAATGTTCCCCAAATATCACAGCCACAGCCATGACTGTAACTGCTCGAGCTGCACCTCATGAGAAATCCCAGTACCAGTTTCAGCAGCACCACAGGCTTCCCAGGCAACATGAGGTTTTCTGCTTAAAGGAACAGCGCAGATAAATTCAAACAGAATTTGGACTTTCATGTAACAAATCCTTTTCCTTAATTCAGACTACCAGACCAGTGGCAATGGGAAACTAGAATTTGATGAGTTCAAAGTTTTCTGGGAGAAAATGAAGAAATGGATAGTAGGTGACATTATTCGTTGTATTTGTTTCTCCATTTCATTAGCTATTTCCTGCATAGTTTATTGTGTATGCGCAGACAAAAACAGAGACAGGAGTGTTTGCAAGCCACGAATTTTAACTCAAAGCAAATGTTTTAAAAGTATGGGGACTTGTTTTGCATGGTCAGAGACATTCTTAGTTTTCCATGATGCTAAACCATAATGGTTTTCTGGAAATTACAGAGATTTTTGTAAGCAAATCAACTATAATGCTTTTCTGGAAATTACAGAGATTTTTGTAAGCAAATCAACTATGTTTGGGACAAAGAATGCAACAGACACTAATAAGGAAGGCAATCAAATTGGAACTTAAGGAGTTTCCGTTATTGCTGTTGTACAGAAGAAGAAAGTGACGATTCAGGACTAGTAGGAAACAATCATTTCCTAAGTCACTGTATTTCCTTTATTGATCTCTCAGGAGTCAACTGTACTGAAGTCTGGGAAAGTGTTGATTCTAATTTTAAACGCATTTCCCTGCCACTGTATATGGCAGTAAGAATAAGCAGGCTTGCAGGATCAGGCTGCAGAATGACTATTCAAATAAAGACATCATAATTGCTTCCTCATGGGCATTAATAATTTTTTTCTGAATTCATGCTTCACCCAAGCATTCGAAATATGCAGTGCTCTGCTTCTTGTCTAGCCCATCAGAAATGGCAACCACTTTTTTCTGGGTAGTAATGCCCCATCTCTTTTAACAAAGGATGCATTGTTTTTAAACAAGGGGGGCTGTATCCTGTAGAAAGATTTGCATGTATATTTGCTGGAAAATTTTAAGGTAAATTTGACAACAGCTCTAAAGAACTCATATTCCAAGGGAGAGTCGTGTTTGTCGTCTCATTAAAAGGATGGAATTTAACTCCAGTTTAATAATTATATAATATTTAGGTCAAAATTCAAACCATTTGTACCAGTTCTCTTGGCTGTACCATGAATATGGTTGTTCAGATCTTTTATACCTAGAAGCAAATGAGTTAGTGACAATCTTAACTTCATGTTAAACAATTTCTCTCTAGTCTTCAGAACTCTGGAGGAAAACATAAAAGACATCAGGAGAATGCCTCAGTTAAAGACAAATAACAATACGTCCTTCCCAGATAAAATCACTTTTTAAAAAATCATGGAATTTTTTATGAAGAGCAACTCATTATTTTTGAGTGCTGGGGTTTGGCAGTACTTGCTTAAGTTTCACAACAAACTTGATATGACAAAGACAATTGGGACCCAGATTTGCTCCTCCAGTTACAAAATCAGACTGGACCTAGACCAAAGTCTTGTCAGCTTTCTTAAATGCTTATGCTACACAGTTAGAGATAAACACCTTGCCTTTCTATGCCATATTTGTGCTTTGTTTCATATGCAAATACTGAACTTGCCATGTGCTTCTTTCATAACAGAATATCTTTCTTCAATTTGACTTTGATAAATCTGGCTCCATGTCCTCCTATGAGCTCCGCAGTGCTCTTAAAGCTGCAGGTAAGACAAGCACTGCATTTTATCTGGGCAACCTGTCAGGCAAATTGGCTGGGGATGAAAAAGACTGCAACCAATTACACAGGCTGGGTGCCCCTGAACAGAAAGGAGGACTAAACCCCAGAGAGGACCTGTGCACCCAGAGGGGACACTGAGTGGACTAATTTTGCCCCAGGTATCCTCAACCTTGCAGGGCAATCAGTCAGAGCAATCCTTACGTTTTTGTTGAGCTCTGTTAAACTCAACAGGGCTGCACACGTGCAGGGTTAGACCCTGAAACAAGCCACTTCAGAGTCCATCTCCACTCAAGGGTTGGAAGACCAGCGAGTAAGCTGTTCGTTATAAAGAGCAGTCAGTGCACTTGTATTTCATCATAAATAATTTTTATTAAAGAACCTAGTTTTGCAGAAATCTCTCCAAATTTCAAGGAGGCACAATGGTCCCTCATATATCAAAAAGCATATGGACTAGAAACTGCAGTGACTGCAAAATTTCTTGTTTAGAGTTTGTTATTCATAGCAAGCTTAAAGAACTTTGCGGTTCGATTGCTTTCTGGATGGATCTGTGCCACAGAGTACTGGTTTTCAAGATTAGTTAGTAGAGGTCTGAAGATTCCTCCCTGGCCTATGAGGTTGTTCACTTTTCATTTGTGCATGTGTCTTTGGGAAGGATACCAACTCAACAACTACTTGCTGCAACTGATTGTCCTCCGATACTCTGATGAACAGTTCCAGATTGATTTTGATGATTTTCTGAACTGCTTAATTCGCTTAGAGAATGCAAGTCGTAAGTATCTCCTTCCTCTGGAATCTCTCCCCCTTTGAAAAAAAAATTTCCACTTTCAGCTGTCTTTCAAGCATATTGCACAATATCTCAGATCAAGTGTGTACACTGAATGGCTAACAGAAAGGAGCTGTGCTTAGCAGCTTTTAGGGTGGCTTTTCTCCTGTAAAGTGAAAAATGTTCTGCTACTAATGGAAAATTTCCCTGTGTGGATAGAGCCTGCTTCACAGACTCTGCAGGAACATAGAAGGCATGTGAGGAATGCTGGCAAAGTCCGTGTTATAGTCTTTCTCATGGCTCACCCACAAGCTTGATTTGAGATCACAGAGGTTCAAAATTCAAATATTGCTTGTGCCTCATGCAAAGAGATAATCAGCATGTACTTGAGCAAGTGTCTTTTACATACCTTGTCCACTTGTGGTTGAAGATGTGGTTCCCCATACATCAAGGCACCCTAGGTCTCAGTTCATTCACGCGCACGGTCTCTCTCATTCCAGAGCAGAGTAGTAGAGAGAGGTAGAATGGCTGGATCAGTGCTGAAATGACCATTAGAGTTGCTCCAAACTTGAATCAAAATTGCCCTACTCTATGAAATGCAAAATCATCTTTCTAGGGTGATTTCTTTTCATTTGGTTGTTCTCTACTTTCTGGTTCAATCTTTGGCAATAGAAGTATTAAGCTACCTAGAGAGAAAAGTTAAATAAGATATATAAAGAAAAGCAAAATCCTTGGCTTTGTTTTGGAGTATCATCCAAACCGAGCTGTTTAGCACATCCAGGACACCCGCTTCCAGTCAGACCCTGAAGTGAGACTTGCACAAAGGCCTTAAAGTCAGTGAGACTTTTCCTCTTGCAAGAACTTTGTTTTGTCAGAGCAGCTACCACCACCAAGCAACCCTAAATGATCTGTCTTTGTGCCAGGCCCTCCCTCTCCTTGGTATGACCACCCATCACTGTGGTATGGGGAGCTCATGTAGTAGTACAAATGAGGTGTATTTATAGTGCCTGTGTCCTGTTTTTCATTTCAGGAGTATTCCAGGCACTGAGTGTGAAAAACAAGGACTTCATTAATCTGAATATAGGCGAGGTATGAGCACAGCTTCATAAACACTGAAAAAAATTATGGGGCTTCTCTAGAGCTTTGTCCTCTCTTAAGATCTGGAGTATTTCTGCATGACACTTCAGGTGACATCCATGTCTGAGAGTGCAGGGGGCCTCTGCCATAGAGTTCAGGGAGGCTGGGATTTTACAGTGCACACTCTGATTACATCTCCTCCGTGCTATTTTCTTCCTTGCTTGCCCTGCAGCTTATTGACGGCTTCCCATCCCCCTGCCTAGATTCCCTGGTGTTTTACTTCCTCGGGTGCCACGTCTCAGTGGGGGAAAGGGAAAGCAGCAGACTGGGATGAGGGGTGTCTTTCACTCTCCCTGAATCCCCCAGGAGTTCACATCAGCTTCCCCTCTCTGTGTCCACCATCTGCTTCTCACACTGCTCAGCACAGCTGCCTTATTTTCTTGTGCCCTCTCTGTCTCCCTGTTGCTTATGTGGGTTGTCCCTCACTTTACACTAACCCAAAGCTTCCTGGGGCGAGGCACCATGAACTCCCTGACACAACAAACGTGGCAGCCCGTAGGGACTGCTGGGATGCAAACAAAATCGCTGCCATTACCGACATCTCGTGGCTCGAGAGCTCTGTCTCCTTTCCCTCCAAACACAGAAATAAATGCTGGCTAAGGTCTCTCCTTAGTGACAGGACATAAAAGCCTCGTGAGCAAAGGTCCTCTTCCCTGCGTAGGGTCAATTCAGAGCATGGCGCTGGTTTTGAACATCTCTCTCATTTGGGGAAAGCTGGGCGGTAGAGGGAGAAGGGCCTGTAATAATTTATTGTAAAGGTGATCTTTCTTCCAATATTAGTTCATCAACCTGGCAATGAACATCTGAAGAAGTCTGACTTGGATGTTGGGATTTTCTTGTGACATTGCTGCTGAGACTTCTGCCCCTACAGCTGAGGTCTCCTTCGCATGCAAACTTTACCAGGAGCTTTTGTGTGGAGGAGCACACATGTTGCCCACCCTTTCTGGTCTCCAGCCCTGTTGTGTTGATGAGTTCAATAGTCAGATCACATTTTGGTTTTATTTTTGGAAAAGCCTGGTACTGGATTTGTTGCCATGAGGGGCATTCAACTGGGGCACATATGCCTCAAGCAGACTAAAACTGATTTTCCTGAGTGACTACAAGCTTTTATGAAATAGGATTGTGTTTAGTTTTGGCACAGCACAGACTACAGTGATTAAAAGTCTTTATTGCTGCTTGGCTACAGATTATTGTAAAGTGCTTTTGAAAATATAAGGTTGAATAAAACTTTTTTCAGTTTGGAATTTATTTTCAGGCATGCTGTGCGGCTACATGAGAAGTCTCCTGCCATAGCCACATGAATTGCAGTCTGGTGGACCGCGAACAAAGGAAGACTAGGGAACGTATGGATGAAAATTCATCCTTGGATATTTATGACAGAGATCCCGGGTCCAGTCCTCTTTAGAAGGAGGCTTAAGCATTTGATGACATTCATCAGAGATTTAATTTAGGGAAAAAATGTTGCATCTCACCTTCCCTTAGTCCTTCGTCTGCTACCAGCGAAGTTTCTGTGCTAGACACTTTGTGGCCAAAGCATGTCTCACAAGCCAGTCTCTGCAGAGTTGCACACAACTTGCCGTCAGCTTCAGAGAAACACATGGCCTCCAAGACAGTGAGCTCTTGTGTAGGACAGTTTTCCCTCAGGCACTCTGTGACTGTCCCCCACACCAATTATGCTCCAGAAGAGCAACTATCATCATTTTGGATGAATTAAATGTAACCATTGGTAAGGCCCCGATCTCTGCAGCTATTGCTATTTTGCATCTATGACTTACATAATATTATTCATATGACATGGGTAGCCAGTGCTGACTTAAAAAACAACAGTAATAGCAGCCAGGGACTTTAGAGGTCTTCATAGGATTAGTTTCCATGATTATCTTCATAACATGCCTATTTTATAATGAATCAACTGTCGGGTTTGTTTCCTAAAACTTTTCATGCAGCAAAACAGATGGCCCTAGAATAGTCTTGCATTCCCTACTGTCCAGGATCACTGAGACAGCCGGGGTTTTGTTTTCTCTAGACTTAGACCTAATGAGCAATTCTGGAAGGAAAATCAAGTTGTAGTAAGGGTGAAGTTCAAACAATGAAAAAACGCAGGGATGGTGATATTTAAAACACTCACTTTCTTTTTTCTAGCGATTATAATCTTGTAACTACGCAGAAAATGCTCCGTAGCCAACTGGAAGCTGAGCAAAAACTCATGGTTGCAGTATTGGATTAATCTAGGTACTCAGCCCCACGAAGTGTATCGATTTGCAGATGTATGCCCTTTTGACAGCACTGGAGGCAGCTGTCTAAATTTCTGAAAGTTTGGATTAAAATCTACACCATCCTATAAACATTCAGCCGCATATTTGAAACAAAAAAAAATCACAAATCCTTCACTGGTTCATTGTGTGAGCTTGAATGGGGATACAAATTTGTTATAGTGTATCTGTGCAACGGGGCACAGATAAAAATCTCCTCTGCTCTTACAAGAAAGTTCGTGCATTTGAGAAAAAAACCCACCCTGAAGTGTTTTCTGCCCTCTTGGAGCAGTTGCCTGCTGACTGTGTCACAAGGAATTTGAGTGCTAACATCTGAATCCTTTACAAATCCAGCCTCTGTCCTGGCCAGCCAGCCTGCAGCAGAGACCCAAGTCCCCGTCCTACCTTGGGGTTTACGCAACACCCACAGCCACCACGGAGGTGCACATAAGGGGAATTAAGCACAAGGAAACCTGCGCGTATGCCTGGGCCATCCCATGGCCACCCAGAGCCTGTTGCAGCACAGTCCCTATCTCACCACTCGGCTATGGGTGCCTGTGCCAAAAGCTTGGCTAAAATCAAGGTGAAGACTTGCCACTGCTCCCCCTTGTCCTATGTGCTAGGTCTTTTTTCTTTCTGCGCTGGAGTAAGGCCCACCTTAAAAAAAGGAAAACTAACCTTAGAAGTAAATGCGTGTGAAGATGGAGGATTATATAATCCCTGGTAAGGGATTTTTTTCAGTCTGCTATTGTACCGCTCCCGTGGGTGACTGAGTGGGCAGGAAAGAGACATTTGACTTCACAGCCCCATCCAAACATGATAGTCCTTCTCAGCACTGCACCCACCTGGCGTTTGAGCAGGAGGGCAGCTCAGTGCCCAGAAGCAGGGGTCTGGGCTTGCTGCTTGTCCTTTCTTTCAATCAAGGATCTTGAATTTAAAGCAGGACCTTGCTGCCTTCTGTGACAGGAGATGTAGGTGAGTCTGGCCCTGTAGCGTTACAGGAGCTATGGCAAATCACTTAGGATGCTCTGAAAGCCGTGTGGGTGGTACCTTCCCTAATGTGGTGCACACAGACCTTGTTAGCAAGAACTGGCTCATGCTGGGAGCCCTGCCTGTCTGCTAATAGCAACACTAACGGGGAACATGAGAGGCATTTTTCATAATTATACTACTGGAAAAAATTAAAAATCACTTAGCTGCAGAGTTGCAATCTGAGCATGCTCTCCCACTCCCTCACAGAACCAAAAGTCCCTCTGTAAAACTTGCTGCTAAAGCCTCAGGCCAGATATTAGCGGGGGGCTGACTGCTGCCCTGGTGCTGGTTGTAGCTGCTCTGCTCCCCTGCGCCCTCTCGGCAGCCTCAGCTCCCCAACACATTGGGCAGTGCTCAGAGACACAGCACGTGTCTGAGTTCAAAGGAACAACATCAACTCAAGGTGTAAACCTTTTGAGGGGATTCATTTGGAGTTTGTCCTGAGCTCAGCCACCTCCACCACCCTAACCACCCTGATGGTACATTTGGCAATGGCGTTTTCCTGTCTTGAAGGTTTCCTGCCCAACATGTTGCTGAGGCCAGAAGGAAAACTGTTGGTGAAACTACCGTGAAAAGCTGCCACAAAAATGTAAAGAAACTGAAAAATAGTGACATTGCATTCTGACGTTTCTCCCTGCAAACAGAGACAGAAACTGTTGATAAACATTTTGGGCACAAGCATGGGCAGAGCATCCCATGCTGCTTTGAAAAGCTCCCGGGGAGTGGCTCAGCAATGCCATGTCTTCAGCAGCAACACTTGCTTCAGAAAATCATAGTTTTTTCATGGGCCTCTTTTAATTTTCACTAGATTTTTGGGGGGCCTGTAAACTCAGGTGTCAGAACAGGGGGTGCATGAGGCATTGTAGGGGTGGGGGGAGAATTAAAAAAGTGAAGTCCAGCCATCCCACTGCTGGCAAAGCCTCCATATTGTGGTGCTGTGGCGTCAGGCAGGAGAGACGCTAGAAGCGATGTGGCGGTTCACCCCGTTTGTAACAGTTGGGGTCGCTTCCAGTCATAAAAATTAAATATTTGTGACTAGATACCGAGTTATCTAAATCATTTTCATTTCAACTGCATCATCTCCCCACTTCTCCCCCTCTTCTTCCCTGAAATATTTGAGTCCTTGTGCTTTTTGACTCGTGGCAGTGTATGTTTTGGAAGCACATCAGAGTGCTGAGGGCAGTTTATAACGTTCCCAGTAAGGCTGGAACTTCAACATTTTTAAAATGAATTACAAATACTCGCTGATTGAGATAAACACACAAGCTGTCAGCAATTGCCAACAACTATCTTTTGCACGTCAACCACTTATAAGGGCAAGTGTGTCATAAACTCTTCTCCTAAAGCCTCTAATGAGTTTTCATCACTTGCCCTTTGCGTGGCCCTTGAAGGGAGGTCAGCTCTGCAGAGCAGGGTTTGGCCTCCTGGGCAGCCTGGATACCTCTCTCAGTGTTATCCGCAGGGGCAGAGGAGTCAAACAGGGCAAGGACAGCAGCAGGCACTGGCCCCGTGCCTCTGCTGCTCCTGGCCCAAAGAATATATAGCCATAACTCTTCTTCACCGGTTTTACTTTGTTTTTATTTAAAATGCCCTGAACCGAAGTAAGATGGTGTATTCATTCCCATCTCCCCAAAATACACAGTCAGGAAAGGTGAGTATTTGCATTTTCAGGTACTTCATGAGAACAGTCCAAGTTTGGGTTTTTTCCGCTGGTCTTTCAGAGAGGAAAAAGCATTTATCCACTCAGACCCAACAAGGCATCGTGATCAAGAGCGTCTGTGTTTCATCTTCCCTCAGGGTGCTGCCAGGGTAGGGGGGAGCTGCCTGTGGCGTTTGCCATGCGTGGGGGCCGCTTTCCCTCGCACCTTCGGGACAGCCCACCGAGGGGGACAGGGATGGGGACAGGGATGGGGGTCCCCCCAGGAGCCTCACTGGGCCACCTCGCCTGGCAGACAGCTGCCCCAGGGACGCAGCCCAGCCCCGACCCTGGTAAGGGGGGGCACTGCCAGCATTTTGTGACAATTTTACCCAGTTGCTAAGCAGCTGGGTCCCAGGGACACAAATACAGCGAAAACAAACTGCCCTGAGGGAAAACGGCTGCGCTGCCCTGGGAGGGCACTCCCTGCTTCACACTCGGTGTCTTCCTCTGCCCTCCTCGCTCAGGACTTCGTGGGACTGTGCTGGGGTCTGTCCCGGCACTGAGCGAGGGTGATTGCATGGGAAGGCTTTGGGAAGGGGTTCTCAGGGTCCCCCCTGAGCTCTCTTCTCTGCTCGAGGGGGTGGCAGCCCCCGCCTGCCCGCCCAAGGCTGAGGGCACAGCCCTGGCTCTTCCAGCCCCCCCGAGCTGCGGCCCTGCCTGAGCAGGGCAGTGTTAAGCCCCGCTGGGGGCAGGGGGCAAAGCAGCATCCAACTCTCCAGCCCAGCACCCAGGGCACCCCTGCTAGGATGCAGCTTCTGTTCCTCTCAGTGGTTAAGTGTTTCACGGCAAGTGTTCTCCCTGTCTGACCTGCAGGACCAGCAAATCGTACTTTTAAATACTTACAAACTCCCTCCACCACCCCTGACTGCTCAAAGGACTACTTTGTTTCAGCACAAAATAGAGTAGGTCCAGCACAGGGAGCTGAGAAGACCCCTACCACCACACCACGGTGTCTCATATCCCAGTGGTTAGAGCAGAAACAGGAGATCTGGCTCAAAACCTTCCCCAGTCCCCTCGAGGTGTCAGACACTCGACCTTTCCGCGTCAGTTTAATACTCAAACCAAAGGCTGTCAGCCATCCGGGAATTAATCTGTAGGACCTTTAAAAGGTGCATGCTTTCCATGCAGCGTGCGAGAGTGGGATGTGCAATACCTCAGCAGGGTGTTTGAGGACACACTACTGTGTAGCAGTACAAGGGGGCACCAAAACAAGTCTTCAGGGGTGGAACCACATTGCACTACAACCCCTTCGGTCATCCAGCAGCAGGCTGCCACAACAGGCATCTCAGCATCTGCTCCAGCTTGAAAACAGATTATCTGGTGCTACAGAGAATGGATTTATCATGACTGATCCCATTCATTTCCTAGAGGACACACCAAGTGACTGAAATAGAAATGGGGTCAGCGATTAATAGGGTAGCTCTCAGTCACTGTCACCATATGTTGATATAATGATGGTTGGTTTACATATTTACCTGATAAATAGCTTACTGAAGGTTTTAGCAGGACACAGGTCAAGGAGAGTGGAGACAGAACTTGAGGGACCATTGCACAGAAACCATCATCCTCACAGATTCCTTCTCCAGCATGAAAACATGCAGAAATATTTCTCCCATTTCAGGGAGAGTTTCACATCACTGGAGAAAGGGGAGTGGATGAGTCGCAATCAGCTGCAGCCCCAGATCAGCTTTCTGCCCTACCAGGCTCAGCTGAAGAGTGCTGGACTTTATTCCTTACAACGACATCATATATGCTACATTTTCTTGAACTGGGGTAGGCAAACACTTGAGAACAAGAAACAGAGGTTGAAAAGTGTCTTTATGAAGGTGGCACAATGGCCGAGACCCAAGCAGTGTCCCACACTGGAGCCAGGAGCTCTGGGACACCTCCAGTATGCCCCCACAGGGGCTGTTTTAGTGTCTGATCATTTTAGTAAGTCCAACTTTCTCTGCAGCTCACGGGTAATACCTCTCCAACAGAACCCACGGTGCTCTTAGAGAGATGTTATTCCTTCTCGAGGCAGGAAATTTCAAGCTTGTCAAAGCACTTTTCTGAGCCAACAAGAGCTACAGTAGAAAAATTTTAATCAAAACCAGGTGCAGGGCTGGCCGGCCGGCTGAAAAAAGTCACAGTGCAGTTTGCATAACCCTGGGGGAAAGACGTGCTCGGCGTGAGGAGAATGAGCGCTGGGTTGAGCGTGGCGTGGTGAGCCTGCAAGGAGCCGGGGAGCGATGGCTCCCTCAGCAGCTCGCACTGCGGCCCACGAACACTTCATTGCAAGTCTGGCTTAACTGGGTGGTGATCCAGTTTGCCTAGCCCGCTAGGGAGCAAACGTGCTGCTCCCTGCTGCCAACGCCATGGAAGTGTGCGAGCCGTAACAGCCGCAATGGTCATGGGTTTGAGCCTTGGGAACCAGAAGCAAAGGTCCCATCCCCACCCTGAGGGTCTACCTCCTAGAGGGCAGCCATCTAACTCCTGCATTGCCTAAAACCAGGTGCCTATTTGGGAGTTAAAAAAAACCTCTCATGGTGCCAAAGCCCATTTGAAGTGCTGCGTGCACAGAGCGGCTTTGCTGCTGGGATGCAGCCCCATTGCACCCCAAACTCCCCCATGAGGGTGGTGTGAGGGGCTGGGTAGGCAGCAGCTGGACCCCTCTGCTGTGGATGATGCGGGGATGTACCCACAACACCCAAGGCACAGGGACAATGTGTCTGTGTAAGGTAAACTTCGCTCTGTCCTTCTTTCTCTCCACAGACCACAGCAAATGTCTCCAGCAAGATGCTGTTGCCACCCAACACCTGGGACCTAGGATGGCCCAGGAGGCACCAGACAGGGAACCTCTGCCTGGCTATGGTGGAAAGACATGGCCTGTGGTTTGGGCTCACTGAAAAGATGCTCTGTGCCTCATGCCGGGTGGAAATCAGCCCACTGCTGCTCAGAATTTCAGTGTGCATTAGAAAGGCACCTTCCGTGCTGGCAGCCTTTATGGTTGTGCTGTCAGTGCCACAGAATTTCATTTTCTCCAGAAGCCTCTGAGAAAGTGAGAATTGCCAGCTTTTTTACTGGAAGGTTCAGCTTTTATGATTGCAGTGAGTATCTACAAAATGGCATTTGAGCAAACCTTAAAGCTTCAGAAACCAGAATACAAATAAAGATCAACCCCAATTTATTATTTTTTGACATCTAAACCCTGTTGATAATTTTAGTGGCCCTACCTCACGGCTTGTGAATGCTTTGATGTGGTGTTACCACTCCTGACATGAAATAACCCTGTGCTGGCTTTGTTTACAGGCAGGGATTTCCTTCCCTAATTAATGATTGAATGTGTTTGGACAATTAAGTCTCCAGAGTTGTTAATTTAGTAGTCTCCCTGATTGCTAACAACCAGCTCTTGAAAAACATTAACACCAGACTACCACAAGAGAGGGAACTAGCTTCAAAGCCCTAACATTATTTTTCTAATGCTGCAGTATTTAACTAAGCAGTATTCCTTTTCTCCCTGTAGTGTTTCTGCTCTTGGGCATCTCTCTGATGCACAAACAAGGGAGGGAGACATGGAAAACCACTGCTTCAGAGACGTATTAATATGCTCATTAGGTGGATATACTTTATATAAAATATGGTATATAAATAATGATTTTTTTCTGTAGATACATGTATTTTATATACACGTAGGACAGCTTATGTACAAGGCTTCAGTAACAACCCCCGGCAGCGAGGCAGTTGGTCCCCTAAATGACTGACAGCCATATATCAACTCCCAGCGATATATCTTTTTTTTTTCTTTTCCAGTCGGTCCCTTTGCTGCGTAGATCAGTGAAGCCTCTACAATGTGGTTGGTCTTCTTGAAACAAGGAACCGTCTGTCTCTGGTGTCCATCCCTGGACATGGAGGATGCTCTGCACCCTGCAGGTATTTGCTGCTTATTTTCGTGCTTCCAGCTTTCATCCTGCGTATACATTGCACGCGTAGATTTACTTGCGGTCAAAATTTGCATTAGACAGCAAAACAAAAACATCCCAGGCATTTTTGCCTCTTCTTGGTGTCTCTCTTAATTCCCAGTCCCTGCAAGCCTCGGGTGCCCTGGGTAACTGTATGTTGAAGGCAGATGCCTTCAGCTTCAGTCAAAATTATGTTTAAAAATCAGCTCTTCGCCCTTCCTGTCTGAAAGCCAGCTTCAGGCCAAGCAGCATCGATTTAGACGATTTATCAAGGTATGCTGCAACTCAAGAGGGCTTTCAGTGCTCCCGAGGCTAAAATTAGACGTGCCAGCTATGTTTTGGCACTGGCAGCACACGGTGTCCTCCTCTGCTCCATCTGGCCCTGCTGGCCGTGGCACTGGGGTGAGGTGCCCGGCAGCAGGGTGACTCCTGGAGCCTGGTGGTGGTCCTCTGACCCAAGGGGGTCTGCCCTGCAGATCACCTGAAAAGCTGCAGGACTGACCTTCAGTGGGACATCATCAGTGGAGAGGCCTCGTGCCACCGCTGGGCACAGGGCAGGATATTTAGCTGTGTTTGCCAAAAATAAAACAAACAAAAGCTATAGATCCGTGAGTAGAAAGTGCATCCAAAAGCGGCTCCAGGGCTGGACCCGGGCGCACACTGCGGCATTTCAGAGGCGCTGCCCGTCTTTGCCGGCCGTCAGCACGAGCACCGGTGAAACGCCGGGTCTGCCTTCCCTCGGGGGCACAACAAGCTGCTGCTTCTCCCAGCGCAGGGTTTTGGGGCAGCAGCTGCCTGCCCAAAACATGGCACACATAAATATCAAGGAGAGAGGGTCCCTGCTACCGCCCCTGTTGAGAGCTGGGAAGCCCTGCCCCAGAAAGGGCCACCACGTACACACGGCCAGGATGTGTCCCGTCCCCCATCGTCCTGTTCCCACTCTGTGTGAGTGTCCTGACACACCCGTGGGCTACAGAACGCTCCTTTTCAGGCGTGTTTGGCAACTGAGGCGGCCTTCTTTGTTCATTAGTGTATTTTGAATTTAAGTTTCTCCATAAACTGTGCAGAGAATGACTTGCTCCAGCAAATGCTTTTATTGCATACTGGTGGGTGCCACCTCTGCAGGACACCCCAGTGTGGGAAATGCTTTCGGGCTGCTGGTGGCAAACTGGCCAGCCACAATTTTGTCTCGTGGCAGCGTCTCTTTGCAGGCCCCAGCATGAAAGCTATCAAAGTGTGGGGACATTTACTCCGCTGCTAGCCCATGCCTTTGGCTAGTCTCCACAAATATGTCTTTGCCACCACCTCGAGTGACTTACAAAGGTCTATTTCTTGCACTTCCCACCACGAGGCTGCTTCCAAGTGACTTTAGCTGCTGGTTTTTGCAGCTTTTCAGAAGGTTAAAATGATGCTTTGAGCTCTGTGCCAGCGTTCAGCCCGACGTGAGTGTTGCCGTTTGACACCAGGATCAGAGGCTCCTGCCTTCATTGGCAGTCTTGGAACAGGAGTCTCAACGTACTTTCTGCTATCAAGAGCGTATCAGAAGGACCTCAGTGCAGAAAAGCTCTTGGGAATAACTTCAACCCTGGAACAAAACGGTGTCCTGTAATAACAAAATTTGCAAGTTCATTCATTGGGCTACAGCTTATAGAGTCAACTGTGAACGGGACGTCCTCTTTGGCTCTCCACAGCAAAGAACTGTGGGCTGTGTGCAACTTGGGAAGGGAAATGTGGCCATCACTAGTCTCACTGAGGACGAGGGGCATGGTCTTTACTGTGGTTATTGGCAACCGCTTTTGCCAGGAAGTTTTCATATTCTAGTTCTATTTTTGTTTTCTATTTCATATGTAAAAAGTAATTCACAGGTCCCCTGTGGTCTTTATCTAGCCGGTCCTCAAAAGATGGCAACAAATATCAACGTTACTGTCCTCAGGTTCAGTTTGTATCTCTACACACAGAAGACCAGCATCCCTGCAGGACAGCCTGTGAGGGCATCTCGAAGTGAAGTGACTGATCTGAGGTCACGCAGAGTTTGCAGGCAGAGACTTGGGCAGAGGTATCCTGCTCAATGCCCCATCGCTGCAGCTCGGCTGCCCACGGCTCCCGTCCCAGCTCACCCCTTCGGCACCGGAGCAGGAGGAGGCACTTCGGGGTGGAAGCCCAGCCCTGCTGCCAGAAGGGACAGCGCAGAGCCGGGCTGTGCCACAATCTGCTCTGGAAACAGCGTGACAGATGGAGATGGCCCCGACCCGCAGAGTTTTGCTGAAGGGGGAAACGCTGGCAGATTTTCAGCATTTCAATTGCTGTCATCAAGAATGAGCATTTCTAAGCCCCGATTTCTTGAATTTTAAAATATATATATATACTTGTTTGCATCCTGTTGACACTTGGTGCCCTTCAGGACTGTGAACACCCCTTTGCCACAGCCACCGCCGATTCAGGGTCCTGCTGTCCCCTGCAGTGACTGGGCATGGGAAGAAAACAGGCGTTACACAAAAACGGGTCAGCTCTAGCAGGGGGCTTTTGAACTGGGCACATTTTGCAGGTAGCTGGTTGCAAGTGCTGCGGCTGTTGAACTCAAAAGTGTTTTTAAAAGCAGCAGAAATAACTTGAAGCCAAGGAATTTTTCAACAGCAGAACTCTGGATCAGTTGCAAACCTTTCAGTGCACCTCTCCAGGAACAACTTACGTGCCACGTGCTTTTCCTGTCTTTAATTGGGCCATAATTACTCTGTTTCCAAAGCTGTGTGCAGTGAATGCCCTTGCACGTCTTGCCCACTCTTCTCCAGTCAGTCTGGCAGCTGGGATCTGGTTCTCCCCACCTCAGGAGGGTCGCTGCCCTCACCGGGCTGGTTTGCAGCGGCTCAGCCCTGCGCAGGCAGATCAGCTGCGTGAGCAGAGCAGGGGTTGAGCCACATCGCCCGCGTGCCAGGAGCGGGCTGGAGCTTCTACCTTGCTTTTTTAATTTAAACTGTGCAATACCTCAGCCCCACCTTGAGGCAGTGGAAAGCTCTGAAATGCTGGATTTTCCCCTTTCCTGGGGCAGGAACCTGGCTTGCTCCCCCACTGGTCGCAGTGCACAGCTCTCGTTGCTCCAGAGTGGGTGAGGATGGTGCTGGCCTGGAGCTGAGATACCGTGGGTGCTGGCAGTCACCTCTCCCAGCTTCGTGGGAGCCCCTGGCAAACGCGGCTCCCCTGGATCCCATGTGTTTTGGTTGGGTGCTGGTCAGGCCAGGCTGCCTGTCCTACAAGTACCGGGGGAGCCAGAGCTCCCATCCTTCGTGGTCTGTGGGCTGGTGGTGGTACAAAGACAGGGAGAAGCTGCGGAGGGGACAGGACGGATGGGCGCTGCCGGATGTGTGTGGCAGCATGGCTGAGCAGCCACTCCAGACTCTCGCTGTGACGGACGTAGCGGGGAGACCGCTTCCGAAATACTGGGTGCAACGTGTCCTACAAAAACATTGCTTTAATTGGAAGTTTAATAATTTCTTCCCCAAGTATTTCTACTGCCTGACCAAAAATGGTGTCTAAACTTAGCTTCCCCAGATAAAGACATTTTTGTCGTATTTGGTACATTCCTATCCGAGCACTGAAAGCCAGCTGTTTGGGCTGGGTTACGGACCCAAATCTGTTTGTAACTATACTGATCTGGCATTGTTAGTCCTGGGATTAACAGCTTTTTTATCTGTCTACATGCTATGCTCATTTTTTCCATGCTAAGAGAGTGCCAGAGGAAGCATTGTCAGGGCTCTATAATTAAACCCAGAAGTGCCTCCCAGTGAACCTAACAGTAAATGCTAATGGCATTTCTAGCAAGAGTAATGCCCTGGGGAAACTGTTGCAAATGGACGCAGAAGGACTCAGCGCTGTTGCTTTTATGGACTTTAACTGATTCTGTACAGTTGAAATGAGTCAGGATTTGGGGGTTTTTTATGTCAGTTGAAGTCCTCTGTAACTGCAGTCACCGCATGCTGCATAAAACCTTTGAGACTGGATTCAGAAGCCACCCCTGATTCTGTTGTTTATCATCACGTGACTTCCCTCACCAGGACACTACCATCAGGACCCAGCTTTTTCATCTACTCTGCGCTGGTGAAAGTCATTTGGCTTCGGGAGTGATGTTGGACTGAGGGAAGGTCTGCTCCCCGGTGCGAGGAAAGGGCAGTGGGAGGCTGGTGATGTTGCAGTCTCCGACACCCGCCTCTGGGCTGATGCCAGCAACGGGCCCGAGGGTGGCTCTGCACATCTCAGGGCTCTGCACACTTTAGGGCAGAAGGAAAGATGCTGAGAGGGACAAAAATAACATATTTAAAGGATGCCCATAAAAACCCAGTGGTCTTGTAATTTGCTTTGAAAATACTTCTGTGCCTGATCTTCCAGGCATGCGTGAGAAGTTTGCACAAGGAGTTTTAAACTGTTTTAGGAGAATTCGCTGTAACTGGCAAAGCCTCCTGTGGCCTGGCCACCGAGGCGCTTGCTGCAGGGGTGGGGGCTATGGCAGGGAGGCAAGAAGCTGGGGAGCAGATGACAGCCCGAGATGGCAAGGTTCTCTGTGCTGAGGGCCATGAAGATGGCAGCGGCGGGCTGCAAACGGGTGCTGGTGCCTGGCTTCCATGCTACTGACAGCTAAATGCCTCCAAGGGAAAGCATCCCATCCTGGCACAGGGCCTTTCGCTAAGCCGCTGCTGCAGTAACAAACCGTGCTGCTGGGGAGCCAGGCGGCAGCCCAGGAGGGGAAACCTTCCTTTAAAAGGGCAAGCCCAGTGCTGCAGCAAGCTGGGCTGGAGGCGGGTGAGGCAGTGCCCACCTTGCCAGCTCCCGGTTCCTGCTCCATCTGTCAACACCAAAGCCCACCTAGCGCCCTGGAGAGCCCAGGTAACCCAAAATGGACAGCTGTCTGCTAGAAGTGACCAATGACTGCCTGGGCAGGGGAAGGTCTGAGCGGCTGGAGCGTGGCTGTAGGCCTGAGGGACCTGTTTTGGTGTTTGGGCAAGTTCCTGCCATGTTGGGAACGGGGGGAGCAAATGTCGTTCCTAGCAGAGAGGTGCTGGACATGTCAGTGATGAGAGAACGCATGGGGCTACATGGCAGAAGTTGATTCATCTAAGCCAGCACTTGATTCATCTAAGCCAGCACTGGTTTTGACCCAGCTGGCGGAAGGTCTATACAGGAACGTACATCGCTCTTTGCTAAGCTTTTTTTCAGTCATCTGCGCTCATGTAACTTTACTGGTGGAATCTCAGTGATGAGGAGCTTCCCTGGGGCTGTTACAGGATTTCCACACAGTCTGTTGAGTTGATACCACGATTAATGGGTCAACCTAAAGCTTGGGTCAAGGCTGGTGGTACAACGTGGCCAAAGACTGGGCACTCAGACTGGTTTGGTCTGGGAGTTTTTCCCCCTTCCTCAACTCCCTTTAGGGGTTTCTGGAGAAAATGCAGCCAAGATCTGCATGAAATGTAAGACACCAGGCGTGCCTCGGTGAAGGCAAGCACCCAACACCGAGCTGTGTTATTAACGTGTCTGGCAACTTCACGTCTTCTTGCTAAGATGACACTGCATGACTTCAGCGACAGCAAGACCATCCTCTCAGTGAGATGCGAGTCAGAGAGGACAAAACGGAGGGCAAGCAATAAGCCGCACTCCTGTGTTGGCAGGGCAGCGGGCCAAGAAACTCTCAACTGTTGGTACTTTTGCTGTGACTTTGGCCAGACAGTTTCTGTGTCCCAGACTGCAGGTTGTGGGATTTGCCAAAGGGCTTAGCGGCAGCAGCGCAGCCGTGGGCAGCAGCTACCGGCAGCTCGGTCCCTGCCTGCGCTGCTGCCCACCTGCTGGGAGCTCCCNGACTGCAGGTCGTGGGATTTGCCGAAGGGCTTAGCGGCAGCAGCGCAGCCGTGGGCAGCAGCTACCGGCAGCTCGGTCCCTGCCTGCGCTGCTGCCCACCTGCTGGGAGCTCCCAGGTGCCCCTGAATCACTGGCAGCAGCTCGGTTTCTCCAGGACGAAGTGAAAAAACAAGCTGCAATTACCGGCCACAAGCATGTGCAGTACTCTGTGCTCCGGAGGAATTGAGCCGCAGCCAAACGGGGGTGGGAGCCGAAGGGTTCGGTACAACACGTGGGCCAGAGCGGGGTTTCTTAAACATCACCTTATAGGCGCACACCGGCAGGGTCCTTCTCGGCAGATGCAAGCTCTGAGAAACGTGGCAAGAAGAGCAGGATGCTCAGTGAACCCTTTAATAACAAACAGCTGTAATAAAGCCTGGGCTTCCTACAAGTCACAATAAACTTTGCCACCAAGCTAGCCGGAGCCAGCGCTTCAGCTCACGTCGCTGGGACGCCTCAGGGTGCAGAGCACCCACACAGTGAATTCTCTCCTCCCGCTCGAACTTTCCTCAGTCTGCCGTCACCCTTCTTTCCCCTCCTGGCTCCACTGCGATGCCGCAGGCCTCTGCGTCGTTCCACAGCAGCGGGCATGCCACAGCAACAAAACCAACCCTTGTAACGTATTTCGTGCCTAGTTGCAAGCGGGAGATTTTCAGAGGCCGCCTTCACTCTGGCGACTGGACCCCAGAGCACCAGCCCCAGAGCCAAACGGCCAGCTGACCTTCAGCGTCACCGGCACTCTTGCCACGTTTGGTAAGAAGGGAAGCTATGGCTGGGGTCAGGTCCTTGGGCAAACCTCTGCTTGGTCACCGAAATCATTGAACCATCCAAAAACCACAGAAGATTCTTTCCCTCCCCCACCCTTTTATTTTTTTTTTTCATTCCCACGTTCGTTTTGGAGACAAGCATTATAGGAAAACTGCAGTACGCTGTTCTCAGGGCAGCAACATGTTTTTTGACTTGTTGGCATCCCAGTAAAATCCTGACCTGCCGAGGGCATTTAGCCCCCTATCACGGTGCTGTATGAGGTCCGAGTCTCGCAGCGAGCTGATAAATGCTGTGACGTAGAGGTTGCCTAATGGAATCTTTTGCCCCAGAAGACATTCAGAGTAAACCCCACAGTGATGCTCACAGAGAAACGGTGAGCTTTGAAAGTAACGTGTCGGGCTGAAGGCGAGTAGAGACACAGCTGCCAGGCTGCAGCCAAGCCTGGCTCAGGGGTAAGGGGCAGCTGCCCACCCCACCAGCTGCCCTCAGAGAAGCCACCTTTGCCATGCTGAACGCCTGAACTTGTCCTGGCAAGCAAATCAGGCTGCTGGTAAGGAGGAGGATGAGCTGCAGCCTGTCCCTTGGCATCTTCACGCTGAACAGCAGGGAGAACAGGAAGAAGCAATGCCCATGGGAAGAGGATCTGAGGGGACAGAGGGTCTGTTGGAGAGGGATGAGCTGATCGTGAGATTTCTTTCTCTGCTCCATTAGGATGGAACAAACTGGGATTCAGACCAGCCCAGAGAAGCTGTGGAGGCCCCGTCCCTGGCAGTGTTCAAGGCCAGGTTGGATGGGGCTTTGGGCAGCCTGGTCTAGTGTAGGGTGTCCCTGCCCATGGCAGGGGGGTTGCAGCTAGGTGATCCTTGTGGTCCATTCCAACCCAAACCATTCTGTGAGTCTACGATTGTATTCTTTGGGTGCAGTGGAGTTACAGTGGAGTAAAAATAGACTTTAGAAAAAGTCCCAAGTCTCATCCTGTCCCCAGCTGTCAGATACAATGATAAGGCAAAGATACTTCCCCAAACAGCCTCACTTAAAAAGCTTGAAAAACAGCTGCAGTGTACTGATTTCTTTTTTTTTTTTTAATCTGAAAAATTCAGTTTCTAAATTCTAGCCCAGATTATTGTTGGCTGCCCCTCAGGCAGAATCAAGATGCCCCAAACAACCCCAGTGGTGCCGAGGAAAGCAGAGGACAAAGGACAATACAGGAAGCAGCACAAAAGCCTTGCATGTTCTATTTAAAGTGACTTTATTAAAACATTGTTAATATAAAATGTGACCAAGTACAATTTTTTTTTTTTGTAAGAATGTTTAATAAAAACATATTAAAGAAAGAAGGAGCATCACCTCTTGTCAAAGCACAGGAAAAACCTACCAGGATAAGTAAAAAGTTCTGCAGCATGTTCTACCAGCTGGTCCCAATGTGTATTAGGGTGGAGTTGGCCGACGGAAGAGACGGGCAGCCCAGGTTCTTCCCTAAGAAGCTTTAATGTATTTAGCAGAGGTTTAAAATAGCACTCCTCAACAGCAGGAGACTTCGCTTTCAGATCTCCCCCTATCAAAGTTAAGATTAGAACGTGCATTTTTACGTTGGATATAAAACTTTTCAGCAGCTGAATGTACAGAAAATGAGATTTACTGGGAACTGTAAAGCCCAGGGTTAGTATTGGCCAGCGTCGAAAAGAAGGTGTAAGTCAATACTAATTATACACCTGAAGAATTCGTGCTGAAGTTGTTCTAAGCTATATTGACGCTGGATGCTTGTAGCAAATGCTAAAAAAGCTCAGCTAAGGAGGGGGGAAAAAAAAGTGAAATCCAGGCTGGCAGAAACAAGAAAGATTTTCAGAACTGCTGAATGCAGAGACAATACTCAGGAATTACAGGAGTTTGTATATCTCAGGAAGGATGTAAAGAAGCTTTCAGAAGTCTAAAAATAAGGCTATGACATGACTTATACTCTGTGGCAATCTTCCCCATTAGCTAAGAAATCTTTTAAGAAAACACTAGAAAAACTGGAGGGTTTGGGCTTCGTGATTTTGTTTCTTTAGGGGGGGGAGGGGGTAGCTTACAGCCTTTTCCTTCATCAAGTAAGTTTTAATGCTCCATCAGCATCCTCTCCTTGCTCAGAGCCAAGTAGCACACCAATTAGAGGCAAGGATTCTTCCAGGACTTCTCAAACTCTTCCTGGAACAGCCAGGAGAAAATCCCACAGCATCCAATTCTGCACATTCAACTGCCCCTGGCATCGAACCAAACGTCAAGTGCTAATAATCCATGAGAAGCCTAGCACAACTACGGTCTAGGAGACGGTGACCTTCTTCTAGCCTTGGCTAGGACCCATTAGCCCTGTGTTTTGCCTTCTACCCCAAACAAATGCGCTGGGACTATTGCTGAGGTAAAGGGAAAGGTCAAACCTTTGGCATTGGAGCAGACCAGTTGCTGGCTGTGCGTACGGGGAATTAAGGCTTCAAGGTGAGGTAAACACAGTGAGAGTCAGTGTGTAAATCATGCTGCATTTCAGAGACAACAAATTCAAACGACAGCTAGTCTTGTTCTCTACGTTTTAAACACCAAATAAAGATTGTTCAAAAGCAGAGCTGGAGGCAAGTCCGCTGAGGGCCACCTTGAGATGCACCTCTGCACCTCGGGAACAACTGTAACCCAGACGTTGAACGCTGAAGAGAATGTACCCACAAGGAGGAAAAAGCACCAAAGTTGATGAGTCCTTGAGACGATAAGCTGCTTAAAGAACAAAGAAGCCTCATACTGCTACGACCTCCCATGAACACAGTGGTTTCCTGACAGAAAGGTAATCCACACTCCAGCAATTCCCAGTGCTGCACCTCCAGCACTACTATTGCCAAGAGTTATGCTCTAGTAAGGAGCCAGTGAAATCATCAGGCCTGTGCTCCCTGAAGACAGTTTCTCCCAATCATTACGTGTTGTCCCATTCCCCTCCACCCACCCCTAAGTCTTTAAGCCAAAGACCAGAAATACCTGTCATTGCCCCAGGTCACTTTTCTAGCACTCTTCTGTTACTTTAGCAGATTTGTAGGGTACAAACACAATGCTTCTTTGGATCTATCGTTTTGGCAATGCTTTTGCCCTCTTCAAAAGAAGTGTGTTTTCAAATGAGTGGCACAAAAGTTACTTTCAAACTAACTGAAATACAGAAATCAATGCAATTCTTCTGTATGCTTACTGTTCAGGCTATTTTTGCTAGTTATCTGAAGTATGGAATTATTTGCTTATTTGGAACCATTGCAGGTGCAACATTATTTCTTACAAGCCACGCTAGCAAGGTTTCGATCGAAAACAGCAATCTGGTCCTGTAGGTTCCATTTCTAGGATATGGAGACTCTCATTTGCTTTCTTTAACATGCGTATGGTAACTTCTCCCATCCTCTCAATACAGTAGCTACTAAAAATTGTAACAGATATTAAAAAAATACCCAAATGAAACCACATTTCTATCACTGTTTAAAAAACAAAAACGCGTATGGTGTTACAAAAGTTTATACAAAGGCAACATTTAAGAGTTTGAAAGTTACTTCTAGAAAAAGACACAAACGCTAGTAAATTAACATACAAGGAGAAAGGTGTTCCACTCCTTCCCCAAAATTGGTTTGATCTATTTTGAAGTATCTTTTACCAGTTGTCTAGAAAATCAAAGCCAGTCTTCAAGATAACATTGCTTGTACTAGTCTGCAAGGAAAAAAAGAAAAGAAATAAGATGTGGTGGTTAATTATGGTATTACAAACTCAGTACTTGACTGTTTATCTACAAAAGAAAGTTTAAACTAGTTTCTGCAAATATTTCAAGTTCTTCACCTTGCTCTAGGATACCTAAGAACCTACACCAGAAAATGCTAGATATGGAAAAACACTCGCAATGACCAAAAAGGCAATTCCAGATAAAATTCTTGTAGTAGTCTGCAGGCAAAATATTTTAGGTTTGGTTTCCCCCTCCTGCCCCCCATGAAAAAATTCATAAAGATCAATTTTTAGACTAGAGTGGGAATTGTAGAGAATGAAACAAACCCAGAATATAAGCACCACTAACTCAAAGGGTTGCCAGCTGCGATGACAGCCCGCTGTTTCCAGAAGACTACACAGTTTAAACTTTGTCGACTGGTTATTTACTACGCTATCAAGCACGTGCTCACTCCTGCAGTGCTGCACTTTTAGCCACGACATTGAAGATGATTTTAGTGTTCAGGAAGACTAGATAAGCTAGGTAAGAGCAAACAAAATTCTATCACACTGTCTTCTCTGCTACTCTGTTCACATTTTGACATGGGAGAATTGTTTCTCTGCAGAGGGAAAAAACGGGCTTCTCAAACTATTTCAGTTAGCTAGAAAACATTCACAAAGGAATTAGAACTGCACCAAACCATTAATTTGTAGGAAAACATGATAAAGCCTTTAATTAATATTAGAAGTCTACTGTGGTCACAATTTGTAGCAAAACAGCTCAAGCAGCATTATGTCTTAGCTTCAGAAAAAAAAAACCTAAACACAGTGCTCCAAATACTGGAGTGGCTCTCTCCTAAGTGCTGCCACTTACTCCTCATGCAAGCATTTACCTCATCCTGCATCTTTCTGACCTTACATCAGCTTGTTTGGAATTTAAACAACTGCTGTTGGGAAAACACGGTAGAGAAAAAGCTGTGCGACATGCTTAAGGTGTACAGTAATACGTCAGGCTTATGCTGGAGTGATGGTACAGATTCCAAGCAGAACTGCACAGCTCTGAAGCACCACTCCTCTCCTCTCCTTCACAGTTTTCAGGCTTCAGATCTCTTCCTTTTCTTTCCCTCATCATGTCACATCCTGTTGTTCCCTTTCTTTTCTCACAGATCAGCATCTGCTTTTTAAAAATAGCTTCAATTGGCTATTGAGCTGCTTAAGGTTATTTTTTGTTGTTGGGTTGTTTGGGTTGTTTTATTAAAAAAAAAAAAACATTGAGAAGGCTAATTCTGGAAGCTCATTCCATTTCCATTTTGGACTTTAAGAGAAAACACATTTGAAAGCAGCCCAGCTGCCTGGGACAGAGCGCTGGGAAGTGGTTGTTGGGCTACTGCTTAAAACAGCTGAGAAACTAGTTTGCCGTTCACTGCTATGCTGTGCATACCAATAAAGTATCCCAGAGTCTAGTTTATCTACTTTTCAAGTTAAAAACTTCTTTTTTTTCATTAAGTATTTTGCTGTTTCAAGAAAAAGCAAACAAACAAACAAAAAAAAACCCCAAAAACCAGACACCAACACAACTATTTCTGTTAAGTGGCAAGTTAAGCCACAGAGTTTTTGGTATTATATTTAAAGGATGCCTTTATCCTACATCAAAAAATACTTGATTGAAACAAACAATAGCTATTAACACGTTGGTTAAACCTAAGGGCAGTGGATATAGCAGTCCTTACTTGTCCAGGCATTTGTGGATCTGTAAGTATAGTACCATCTGTATCCTCCTTGTTTGTCCTAGAAGAAGCCAGGTCCTGTGGTGGGTCAGGAAGAAAGAAGTCATCTAGAGAACTAGCAGGGAGTTGAGCGGGTCGAGGTTTCTCCCATTCGAGAGATACAGAAGGTAGGCTGGGGGCGACAGACTTCTCTGGTTTAGTCATGCTGGGCTTCTCAGCTTTTGCCACCTCCTTTGGAGCAGACTCCTGTCTGTAAAAAGAGGGAAGGGGTTTCTCTCCTTTCTCCATGGACTTGATCTGGCTGGGGGTCAGGGACTGGAACTCAGACTTGTCTCCTTCAAACTTTGAGCGCTCTGCATTTATCTTCCAGAAAGAGGACTCCTCTTCCTTCCTGGATGCTATCAACCCATCAGAGACAGGGTTCTTAATGGCCTGAGATTTAGGGACTTGGACACCAGATGCTGCTTTAATAGGCTGCCTCTGTTCGTTCTGCGACTGGGCACCGCCTTGTTCTTGTATGGAGAGAGATGCAACGCTGAACTCCATCTGACTCTGTTCAGAGTTAAAGAAAATCAGCATTTTAAAGCCCTTCACAAAGACACGGTTTTGAACTTCTGATCTTGATGCACACAGACAACACTTTTGCCCACGGCTAGGCAACTCCCAGACAGCAGATACCACAGCAATGCTAACTTATTTTAGCTGTAAAAGTCTATCTCCGTAGCCACGTAAAAATAGTAATTTTTAAAAGTCTGAACTGCAAGCAACTGTGTGAGTCCTAGACCGGCTGCAGAGGAGTCAGAGAAAGCAACTGTATTTGAGTTACTCCGTGCCATCCACGATAGCAGTGCCCAGCATGCACAGCACTAGAACATTAGAATAGTGGCACTAAAATATTAGAACAGTTGTGGATGCGTTTTGAAGTCATAGATGCATTACAGGAAAATATAAGGCAAAAAGGCTTTACAGTGTAGTTCAAAAGTCAATCTTCCATTACAGTCTTAGAAATAGTTGGCAACATGTTACAGTTCCATCTACATCCAAGATAAACGATTAGGTGTAATGGTGATACGTAGATAAGTGGGTTTTACAATTCTAATGCCCCTCTGAAGGAAGAGGAACAACTCCAGCAGGACCAGTTCTTCACTTATACCAGAGCCTTGTTTTGTTTATATTTGCAGTGCACATTGCTGTACTCATTTCTGAGAGGTAACACTGGGTCAAGGAAGCAAGATCTCGCAAAAGCCACCCAAAGCAAACAGTACTTCAAAATGTTCGTTTTACTTACTACCACTTCAGTAATCTTGATCGTCAACTAGCTGGACACTCTTTACATTAAAAAATGTTAAGCCTTATTTCAAGCTGAGGAACACATAAGCATTACTGTATTTAGGAGCACACAGAAAAGAACAACCTAATGTCTAGACTTTTGTTTGTAAAATAGAACAAACAAGGCAAAAAAAAAATAAATCAAAAATGCATTTACTGTTAGAGCTATGCTGTTGTCACTATGGGCCGGATTAGTTTTGAAAAAATTCAGAGGACATTTCAAATAGCAGCTTTTGCTACAAGCAGTTAATAGATACTTTTGAAGTTCATTACAGATTTGTGACATTTTCCACATTCGACTTCATGACCTGGCCTTTCCTGGATAAAATCACAATAGCACCTACGGGCCTGAGTCTAAACCAAGTCCTAGCAGCATACCATTTTCACTAGAAGTGTTTGATCTTGAATCCTACATTATTGTGCATGTTAAGTTCAAAGGGAGTCTAGATCTAGCAGGTCTTGCATGCCTAGTATTTAGTATTCCGAATCTTCTCATCAAAGTGCAAATGTTAACTCGGCAACTGATTATTTATAAAACAATTACTTTTAAATAGTCAGCAGCTGACTAGACATAATTTGATTCACGGACTAAGATATGAACTTTCTAAACCATTAGATACATTAGATATTTTTCCAAGGTTATAGGCAAGGAAGCACCAAGTTGTGTGTTTTCATTAAGAATACACTGTGTTATCAAAAGATGCAGAACATAAACAAGCTGTAAGTAAATATAGCTCAGCTAGAATAAAGTGAACGCAAGGATACGTGCAACTCTTACCGAACAGCTCAATACCCCACCCTGCCTGCAAAAAACTAAGAGGAAAAACCTTAGTGCTCCAATTTTTTAATGTTTTTTTTAATAAAACAAAAGTCATTATGTAAAGTTAAAAGCAAGAGATTTTTCCTTAGATAAATTCCACATAAACAAACTATGGATGCAATGGTGTTGAGGATTATTTACAGTGACTGCCATGCCCTATATTAAAAGATAGGGATTTATTTCCCTAAGCTCATTTGGCAATACTACCGAATAGAGATTTACCACCCTGAAGTTAAGATGCTTTAAGACTTGAGAACTGATAAAATCCCAGCTGAAAAACTCCACAACACAATATAAAATAGACCTGCACTTCCCAATATCCAAGGGAAAAAAAATAAATTTCCATCTTGGAAGACTTAAATGCCTTGTTGTAGAAATTAAACCAGTTCTACTTTATATCCTTCAACAGCCTTCCTTCTTCTGAGCAGCCCGTCCCAGGGCTCAGACTAGAGATGACAGTAGCTGAAGGCCACCACAGCAGCAGTTTCAGTGAAATGATTCCTTCAGCCCCCAGCCCAAGACAGAGGGAAGGTCAGTGCCCGAGGGGCCATCACAGCCCCATATCCACCAGAACAGCACTGGAAACAAAATCCAGGAAAACCACTGATGGAAGGGAAGCAGGAGTCTGTTAGGACAAAATTAGAAAAAGGAAAACCAACAAAATGGCCTTGCCTTTCCATGGCAGCAAGATAGACAAGCAAAGCCGGGCCTCCTGGGAAGTTCTTATGTTGTGGAGCAAAAGCCACTGCCTGTGGTCATGTTTCACGTTCTTTCGTAGGGGACCAAATATCAACTGAGAGATCTGGCTTGGAAGCAACAGACTGCTTCTAGTCTAGAGAAGAGCGTGGCACTGCGGCACAACTTCAGGCAGTTTGTACCCTTTCCAACCCACTCATGGATGCATGTTCTGCAGAGGACGCTACTCTGTCTTTTTAGAACAGAGACCGTGGGGCATACCTTTGCATTTCAAAAGACAGGACCACGCGACATTTAAGATTGCATATTCGTGTCATGGTATGCTTTGGCGATCAAACAGTTCATAACCTGACACAGAATAATCTGAATGAAAATACTTCTGGAGTTTGCTTTCTCCTCCAAGGAATGTGAAGAAGACAAGACTACCCCAACAGGTTCTGAAAGCATCACGTATCAGTGTGATGTAAATACGGCCCTGAGAGGTCAGATGTACAATTCTGCTTCTAGCATTTAGCTCAAGAAGCTGAGAACTTCTGTGGACCTGCCACAAGTTATTCTATTTTCCTTGAAATGGATAATGTTTCTATTTGACTTTCAAGGTTACTTAAGATGTCTGAACCCCCAAGAAATGTAGTAGATTAAAGAAAATTATTAATATGCAGTATCTTTTACATCACAAAACTGGTAATAAAATGCTATAAACTGCCCCCAAACTAGAGCAGCAGTAGGTAATTTTACATTGAGATGGAGAAGACGCACATGAGAAACACCCCATGCTGACATCTAAGCTGTGAGTTCTAATGAGTGGACAGACACTAGAAATGTGAGTTTAATTAGTGTTCTGCTCTCAATTTCTTACATCAGACTGCAAACTGGCAATTGATTAGGTCAACAGGAGAGGGAATGAAATAACGTTTCAAACACAATTACCCCAAATCAAACATTTCCTTTGCCTTTAGGTTTGCCAGTCGTGGGAATGTATCTTGATGCACGTCCCTCCCCGCCCCAATGAAACCGATGGCAGCAGCTAGTCCGTACAGAGCCGTACCGCACGTTCGCCTTCCTCTGGCTGAGGCAGAGCTGCTCAAGTGCACAACTGCAGCTTGCAGCATTCAGCAGCGGAGCTGCACTTGTGGCACTCCACCAGTTGCTGCCTTGGGGAAGCAAACACCCAATGTTTTGCTGAGATTTGATGGTCACAAGTGACATGTCATTTAGGGACCGTTTGGGATGCTAGAGATAGGGTTTCAGCCCTCAGCTGCTTTCCTAGATTTTGTATGACTATGAATGAGCTAGAGTTTCTGTACTTTCATTCTCCATCTAAGGAATAAAACCAAAATACTTTATTTTTCCTACCATTTGTCCAAAGTGTATTTCTGGTAACTAACTGTTCAGCCCAGGAAGTATCAAGACTTTACACATTGGCTAGTACAGTCCCAACTGCAATTCCTGGAACGTACCAGAATTCAAATAAAAGCTATTAACAGCAGTAGTATTTTCAAGATATTGCAAGAGCAAGTCATTCTCAACACATTTCAGAGAGACAGCAAGAGAGAGTGTGCATGTGAAAGCATGCACAAAGTCGTATTTCAAGGCAGAGCAAACCTAGAAGTCTGTGTCCCTTTCAGTCTTACCCCTCTGGTCCCAAACCACTGCAGGGTTAAAATAAAGGATGCCTAGGTCTTGGGTTATCTTTCTAATAAATATAAATAATATAAAAATTGTCATTTTTAGAAAGTTCTGTGTACATTTTTCCTTAAAAAGACTATATTAAAGTTTTTAGGAATTTTGTTTATTGGATTAAAAAATTTAGACCTAAATTAGGCAGGGACAATCCACCAAGTCATAACACTGGCTGTATATACTCATGGGAAACAACGTTTTCTAAAAGAGAGGCACCACACACTTAAGAGTGTAATGACTTAGTAATACTGTATAAAATCAGGTCCCAGTTCCTACTTCAACATTAAAAACAAGATGACCACAAAGAACCCTTTTTTTTCCTTAAGCTTCTTATTCACTCATCAGGAATGTGTAGTATTTTACTAAACAGTCAAGCAAACACAGCCAAAACAAATTGTTTAGCTTGGCAGCCTGAAAAATCCAAATCGTTGAGACAAAGACTGCAGAAACACTGTCAAAAGCAACTTATTTTAAGCACAGTCTGATATATGTAGCAGTAAAAAAGTCAAGTTTAAAATGATTTAGAAGATGACTCTGCTTTGCTGAATGGACAAAACCAAAATAAAAATGGGACCCACAGTAGTTGCAGTTTTTGCCTTGTTTCCTGTGCACACTACACTGTGGGTGCTCTCAAGATCTTCTCAGAGTCAGAAAGAAACATTTAGGTCAGCAGAGACCAATTGCAAGGGCAAAAATAGAGCAAAGCATTCAAAAAACAGTTTAAGTAATTTTACTCCATACAGAAGACAAAGCCAAAGATACACAGTGTGTAGCTTCAGAGGAAATTTCATGATCTACTGTTTGGTGATACGGACAGCATTTTAGTCAGCTGTTGTTAGCGGTTAGCCTTAGCAAACTCATACTGACGCTACCTGGGATGTGCATGGTTTTACGCTCAAGAACAGCTGTCTGAAGATTGATGCAGGTAATTGAATCCTTAGCTGAGAACACCTGGCCATGCAGATTAAAATAAACCTTGAATACAGCTACTATTACCACAAGTTGGGCTTTTTTTGGCTCAAGAACTAATAGCCAACAGTAATCTACAGCACTGTGTTTAAACATCTGTAGTCCAGATCAAAAAGCAAAGGGAAAACCCCAAACCTTAGGCATCACTCTTCTTTCCTTCCAATGAAGCACTGCCATTTATGCCAGCTTGATAAAAATAATCACACCAAAGTATAGCTTGTAAAAAGCAATTCTAATATCAGACTGCTAAGGAAGGAGGGGAAAAAATTATTTTCTGCCACTTTTTTCCTGTTTATAAAAAAACAACACAGAAACAACTAGGATTTGTGCAAAGGAGGAGACTGAAGACTGTCTTTTAGATAAAGGAAACAGTTTGCAAACCATATTTTTAAGTGCAACATAAATTTTTTTTTTCTTTCTAAATCACTGCTGAGAACAGATCACTTCTGTAGCAATGTAATTAGAGGAATTCAGACAGGGGGGCAGAAACCAGATTATTGAGGGGATTGAAGCTTGGCGCTTTCTCTTTTTGCCTTTTTTTTTTTTGTTAGTTTGTTTTTAAACACTTCTTGAAGGCTTCTCTTTTCAATAAATATCTGAGAGCCTGCTGAAAGTAGAAGAGAGCTGAAGGAGGAAAAAACCAGAAGATTAAAAAAAAAAAAGCACAGAAAGGAAACTCTAAAGCTACCTTCACAGCTATTCTACCTGTATCAAGAGCAACAAATTTTTAGATGTCCGTATGTCAATTTTAAGCATTTGGAGAAAAACTTTTGTTAATACCATGAATTATAAATAGATTCCAACTTATTCCCATGCTGCTCTGTACATTCAATGTGTTAGTTGAGGTGGCAGACTGAAATTAGATTTTCTGCTCAGTACTAAATTTCTTTTTTTAAAAAAATCCCACACAAACAACAACAAAAACAACAAAAAAAACCCACCAAACCCCCAAAAAACCCCATACCAAAACCGGAAAGTTTTGAGTTCAAGAGGAGTTGCAGAGAAAATTTATTTCCAAACCCAGGCAGGATTCTTGTTTTCCATTTATATCTTGGAGTCCATGCTGAGTTTCACTGCATTTTTACTTCAAACAAACCAAGAAACCTCAAAGGCTAAACTCAGCCAAAATGTCAGCTTTCATCTCACTTAAACCTGAAGCCGTAAATAGAATGCCCTAAATTCATAAACCTGGCTTTAGCTCCAGATAAAAATGTAACTCACATTTCAAAGACATGTTATGTTTATGAGGGCTCCACCCAGGAATCAAATCATTCCCTCCAATTCAATCTCTAGTTTTAAAATGTCAGCTTATTTGCAGGGCCATGAGAACTTGTTGCTTCCAGAGTACTTTTCCTTCTGAGATGTGCTACAGTTTTCTACAAAAAATATTCATATTTTAAATGCTAAAGGCTAACTCAGCAATTTACATTATATTTCTGCTTTGCGCTTGTCTTGTTTAAGAGTTTTTAAAAAAAAGACGAGAACTTTAAATACACATGAAACACCTAAAAAGGTGGAGACAGTCATGCAAATGTTTGCTGTGATACAAAAGACTCAAGCTGTACTCACATTCCTGCTTAAAATGAGAACACGAAATTTACTTTTGACAGAAGTGAAGTTATCAAGTCCCAAATGACAGCAATTTCGTACACTGCTCTCTGGGTAAGTTTGACAGCCATGAAATTAGGGAATTCGGTGCAGTAGTTACCGTGAGAAAAATTTGTCCCCACCTAATCAACTGGAATCACCACTGGCGTCACTGAAACAGCTGAGAGAGGCTCCAACTTGCAGAAAACATACCCGACTCTTCTCACTACCCTGACAGTTTTCCTGAACTAAGTTACAGACAAATACCGATTTTGCTGCTTTATTTTCTTACAGTCTCAATGTTAAAAAATAAAATTAAGCCGACTGGTTTTACTGATTTGCATCTCTGCTTTCTCCTTCCCTGCAAAAGCAGAAAGTGAATGCCACATTCCCTTCCTTGGGTAAGCCAGAGCACTTTCATGCAAAGCTGCAGAAGAACAAAGGGATTTCGTCATCATGGCAATTACGTTCAAAAAACCAACCAAAACAAAATCTCTGCATGAAAGGGAGATCAGGGAAAAGAATATTATGGAAAGAATAACCTGTCGCGGGGTAAAGCTCATGGAATGGAAAGAGCTTGACAGCCTGAAACAACAGTGGGGACAGATCCGGCTCACAAGACACTGAACGTGCATTACAACATGTCAACCTTACTGAACAGCTCATTCAGGTTTCTTCACTGTTTCCCCACACTGGAGCGATTGGGCAAGGATACTTCATGGACAAACTGCCTTCCAATATTACCTTATGAAGGTACTGGTTAGGGAAGACATCAAAGGGTAGGCACAAAGCAGGATCTCCACCTTTAGAAATGGAAGACTCAGCAGTTGAAGGATTTGGCTGAAAGACTGACACACCATGGGGTACTGGGGAAAAAACAAAAGGAGGAACCTACACAAACCAACCAACCCACACCCCTGTCCTGGTTTCAGCAGGATTAATTTGCTTCCTAGCAGCTGGTACAGTGCTGTGTTTTGGATTTCGGATGAGAAAACTTTGACAACACACTGATGTTTCAGTTGCCAAGCAGCCAAGGACTTTTCAGCTTCTCATACTGGCCTGCTGACAAGAAGGCAGAGGGCACCCAAGAAGCTGGGAGGGGACACAGCCAGGACAGCTGGCCCAAACTGGCAAAAGGGATATTCCATACCATATGGCGTCATGCTCTGTATCTCTTGCGGGTGGGCCAGAAGGCAGGGCAGCTCAGGAACTAGCTGAGCATCGGCTTTGGGTAGTGAGAAATTGTGCTGTTCATCACTTGTTTTGTATATTCTTTTATCGTTATTATCTTCCTTTTCCGTTCTATTAAACTGCCTCTGTCTCAACCCATGAGTTTTA
>VWZZ01000182.1:1025349-1073597 GCA_013399095.1 Psophia crepitans
CTCCCCCGCGGTGCCTGCCGCCCGGCGCTCTCGGCCGGGGAGAGGCGGCCTTTCAGCCTCTGCCTCGCAGCTGGCGAGGGAGGGGGGCGGCCTCCCCCTCTTGCTTCGGTAGCGGTACCGTCGATAGCGTGGGGCCGAGCGGGTCGGAGCCAGCCCCAGGCGTGCGGGGCCGGAGCGGAGTGTCAGGCTGCGGCCACGGCTCTGGCCGCCCAGGCCCCGCGGCCCTCCGCGCCCCTGCCACCAGCGCTCGTCCCGCACGGCCCTTCCCTCCTCTCCGGGGGGGAAGGGGGCAAACAGCAGCGTTCCCACGCTGCCGGGGCCGGGAGCACCGCGAACCGGCTTCCCGGAGCTGGCGGAGCAGCACCGGAGCAGAGACCTGTCCTTCCCCACTCCTAGCTCTTGTCTGGCAGCTCCTGCCGGAAAGATCCATCGTGCCTGGGATGGGCTGTTTCCATTCGACTCTACAGGTTTAGCAGCCTCTGTATTATTTTGGTAAAATAAAAAAATTGCAGCCCAAGTGTAACAACTACGCAGTAGGTATTAGCTATATCAGTAAAACAGATTTCCTACAGCTTTTCTTAGTTTTAGGTGTGCTGTGAGAGGAAGAATGCTTTCTTCCAAACGTTCAATGAATTAGGACAGTAGTTGGTAAAGAGCAACTGCAGCACAATCCCAACATCTGAAAAGTTCATTGCCAGACCATTCCAACTTTCTGAACTCAAGTTGCCAGCATCATGACCAGCTTGTGTCAAGGGTAGGGTTCTGCTTACCCTTAACTCTGACTAATGTACTTGCAGGGAGATCCTGTGTTAAACCCATCTCCACTCCAGCACCCTGCTTGTTCTATTGGCCCTTCTCCACACTTGGTGGTGCCTGAAGTCATCTTTATTGACCATGGATGGCCAGAGTTGTCCACCAGAACTCCCTGAGACACTTCCCCGGCTTAGCCTATTTTTTTCCCCCTCATTCTGCCTTTTTTAGTATTATTCTTAATAGATAAACGGTTGGGGCTGCAACACATTAATGTTCCCATTTACAAGTTCAAATGATATCACTGGACCAGCTAGGATGATACAGAAGAGGATGGAAAACGATAATTAGATTTCTCCACATCTCTGGTTCTTAGGAGGTAATTACAGTTCTCCAGGTCATCACATACCAGCCCAGTTCGAGAATCCTGTTTTGTTTGTTTAACTTGTTTGAGAGCATTTGACTTGAGCTTGCTTCCTTTCTTAGTCATCTGTATCACACCCAGAGAGGCGAGCCTTTGAAACACGTACACACACACACACTCTCAGTGATAGAGGTGTAACACACGTTACATGTACCCTCCCCTGATCTCCCATTATCTTTCTGTCTGTCAGCAGGGAGGTGGGTACAAAGTCAGTCAAGAGAGTAAGAGAAATTAGGAGAAGAAAACCCAGACAACCACACATGGTTTGTTCGTCCAGGGAATTNTCTAATCCCTAAAACAAGAAACCTCTTATTTTATTGTTCCAAGGACCATCTGCCAATAGAGATTTCCCCTTTCTCAAGCCAAGGTATAAGAAAACTACAGGCTTAAAGGAAAGATCACACTGTTGGCATACAAGAAAGACAAAGTTAGGCATCTCCTCCTGCCTGCTGTACCTGGTTCTCCATTAGGTAGGCAGGAGATAGCAATTCCTTTCCTCTGTAATGAAATCTAATAGAGCTTTCTGAAACTTCTAGACCTTTAAATAGAAGATGTCATAGAAACAAATAGTGTTTATTTCTAGTGGGGTAGGGGAAGGTACTCAAGCACAAGTATGGCAGGAAAATACCTTTGTCACAACTGGACAGCAACTCAATTCTTTCAGTGAGAACTCACAAGCCTTCTTTAGCCTTACTTAGCAAGAAATACCTACTTTTGTCCTTTACATAAATTCTGATACTTTAAAATGTGTGGTCATTAGAACGAGCCAGATACATCCTCAAATTTGCCTTTATTATGGTTTGGTTAATGAACCCTAGGTCTGCATATGAAATTCTGCTTCCCCCCCTTTTTCTGTTGAGTTTTACTTAAAATTATAGCTATCCTTCCAAATGCTTACCACCACTACAGGGTTCATCAGTGCTCACTAATGGCTAACAACTGGGATTCCAAACAGGTGTTTCCCCAGTTTTCCAGGTTTCCTTGTGTTTTGGGCACTCATCTGTCATGCATCCCCTGGGCTGTACCTGAACTTACTTCCCCTGCAAACAATCAGGAGAAGAGAAAAATAGGCTTTAGGAAAAAAGGGCTCAGACATGGGCACACCATTTGCTTTCTGGTATTTGCAAAACAAATATGGATTTCTATAGTTCAAGATATTACATGTTAGATAATTTGTCCCTTGGCTGGGAGCTGGGTCGCTAGTTTCTAACCAAATCTAACCATGTTATCACTGTAACTCCAGTACAGTGCATGCAAATTTTCAAATAGATTCTGGACCTACTTTCAGACATACCAGAACCAGGATTAAAAAATACCTAAAAAAAAAAAATAATAATAATCTGCTGCCTATTCCTTTCCCTGCCTTCACACAACGTTACATCTGCTGTGCTTACAAGTCAGGTAACAGCACCGTAAGTTAGCATGGCAAGAAATTCATACTGTAGCAGCGCTTGTTCTTAGGGAGGAAGAGTTACTGCACAGATAGCAACATTTCTTTCAGCAATAGTTGGTAAAAGGCATTAAGTGAAAGGAAAGCACATTCTTTCCCTACCCTCGTATTTTCAACGTACAATCTTAGAACATAAGAGTTCACGAAAAGAAGTTCCCACGGGTATATGCGCACCACAGGTTTCATTCGAATCGGGAGCACGCTTTGGAAGGGTGTCTCCTCATTTTCTCTACTTACCCCATTTTGGTTCACAGCGCAGAGGTTTCAGAATACATGTTGTTTCATCCACAAAGACATCCGAACTGGAAGATGCATTGCTAACGTGCGCTCCAAATGCAATGAGCGGCCTGCTCATAAACTAGACAGAATTAAAACCTCTGAAATGCATATAGTGTGGCAAGCGAGCTGCTCATACTGGGTGGGATGCACTGCCTGCTAACCTCATCAGTGTGCTTCCCCTTTCTGTGATTCATTTTCTATCTCTGTGAAAATACTCCATACATGCTGTGTTGGTTTGGCTGGGATAGAGTTAACTTTCTTCATCATAGCTGGTATGAGACTGTGTTTTGGATTTGTGCTGGAAACAGTGTTGATAATTTGGGGACATTTTCATTACTGCTGATGAGGGCTTACACAGAGCCGCAGAGTTTCTGCCTGTCACAACACTCCACCAGTAAGGAGGCTGGGGGTGCACAAGAAGCTGGGACAGCTGACCCCAACTGACCAAGGGGATACCCCATACCATATGGCGCCATGCTCAGCACATAAAGCTGGGGGAAGAAGGAAGAGAAGGATGTTCAGAGTGATGGCGTTTGTCTTCCCAAGTCACCATTACGCGTGACGGAGCCCTGCTGCCCTGGGGATGGCTGAACCCCTGCCTGCCGTGGGCAGTGGGGAATGAATTCCTTGTCTTGCTTTGCTTGTGCACGTGGCTTTTGCTTCACTGATTAAACTGTCTGTATCTCAGCCCACAGATTTTCTCACTTTTACTGTTCTGACTCTCTCCCCCATCTCTCTGGGGGGCAACAAGTGAGCAGCTGTGCCGGGCCTGTTGCTGGCTGAGGTTAAACCACAACACATGTAAACCCTCGGGTCTCTGCCTACCCATAGCTGTCCTGTTTTGCCAGTGATCAAGATAACAAACAGTGAAATCTAACTTGAATTCAACAGGGCTTTGCTTATAACAGATGCCAGTATTTGCAATTGCCCAACAAAGCCTAACCTCTGGAAAACTGGAAGCAAGCAAAACAGACTACTCGTTTAATACTGACGGTCTAAGCTGTGATTCGGTTGTTGTCACCTTTTACACAAGTTGAAAGCCGTACCTAAACCAGAGAAGTTTTGTATGTTTTCTAAGTGCTGAATACTTAGGTATGAAAAAAAAAAAAAAGGTTGAGCAAAGTCACTGAGGAAACCAGACATTTGTCCCACCATTGCTTGCTGTTTCTGAAATCACTTAACCTGATAAAGAGCTTTAAAGTCACAGAGCTCAAGCTAAAATGAGTATAATTCAGTTAGGACTCATGAGAAATATTATTATCACTGTTACAATCAGAATTTGGTTGATGGTACTGCCCATGTTGTTTGAACTGAATTAGCCCTGCCTTTCCACAATGCTGCCGGGCCCTTCCAACAAATACAACCCCAGCAGGCCCAGCTAGCTCTCCCAACATACCGTCAATCTTCTGCCAACCACCACCGGGTACTTGGAAAGGGAGACTGATGCACAGTTGCTGCATTTCTGACATTTACTCACCAACAGCCTAACTCCAAGTATGTCATTTGTTTGGTTTTGTTTCCAAATGATGTTTTCCTGAAACCCATTCTTTTAAGCTGACATCTGTTCCTTCACTGGATTGCATTTCTTGAAATCCCTGCTTATTTAGCAATTCCTCACACATGTACAGCTCATGAAGTTTTCCATGCAGAAGACAGAGGCTTTGGGGAAAAAAAAAACAACCAAAACACAAATGGGAAGTAGTACAGTGGTATTTCCAAAGCAGATTAATTTTCCTTTTTTTAAAAAAATTTTTTTTTTACCTGCAGTAAGTTCACAGCATAACTGTGATGGAAGTTGCTTATTGCTCTTCAGTTTGGCCCCTGAACAACTGTATTGAGACATACTCTAACAGGAAATACAAGAAATCAGTTGTTCTACTTCTTTCCCTTGTTAATATTACTGGTCACAGAAAGATTCCTTTTATTCTAGTGATAACTAGTCAAGTAAGTTTACTCTATTAAAAAAACAAACCAAACCATTTTGACCATGATTTCCCCTTCAAAATAATTTATGAAGCAGTACTTTTTGGTCTTTTATTTGTATAAATTATACAACTACTATAGTTTTTTTTAGACAATGAGATGAGTCTGTATTTAGTACTTCAATCATTGTTCGCAAGGTTGGAAAAGTCTCTGATACTGATGGTAGGCTCTTGTAAGAAGGTGAAATACTGAAAGAAGAGGAAAAAAAAAGAACGTTATTTATCTTTTGCTGAGTTTTGAGTTACCTGAAAGTCAACACATTAACTTATACTTTTCTTCATCCCCTTCTCCAGCAAATTTGGGACCTGAAGTCAAGAATCTGTTGCCTACAACCAGCTCTTTCTTCTCATGTCTCCTCACACACCGCACAGAATGAAAATACTGACTACACGAAAGAGTGTTTGGAAGTGGCAGAAGTTAAAGCAAAATTTTACTGCTTTAAGTCTTCAAGCCTTATTCTACTTTACCCACTATTATTCTTCTACCACAGATAAATTAGCCACTCAGGTTAATTACCTTCATACTATTACTTCAAATCCTTTGGGCTGTGGCTCTACAGATACTTTTTCAGCATCAAGCAAATCCAACTTCAGCGTTTTCTCCACTCTGGCTCATTGCTCCCCCATTACATACCTCTCCTTTGAGCCAACAATACTACGGGTGAGACTATGCTACAAAATGGCCTCAGTTAAAAAGAAATTTTGGATTTGGCAAGGTTATTTTTAACACAAATCAGTTTTCCCTGATCTGGTTTGTTATGAATTCCCACAAATTTCAACAGTACAACTGAAAGGGTCAGAAACACGTAGGTAGGGTTAAATGGCTTAAGCTGACTTTGCTCCCAAGAGAGGTTCCCTTTAGTAAAGATATGTCTTAAAAAAAATTTAAAAAAAAAAGACATGAACAGAGGCTTAAGAAAGGAGTATACAAATTGGGAGATTTACAGTAAAAATTGTGGGAGTCACAAACATTTTATATTTCCAAGACAACGAAGTCACAATATTTGTGCAGACTACTTTTAATAAAAACCACAACTTGCTACACTGTAGTTTAAAAAACATCACTCCTTAAATGCTGAATATGACTGCATTTACATGCCTGAGTCTGACAAAGATGTCCTTGAGTCTCCTTAATAGCCTTCTTCATTTAGGAAGAGGTTTTACAGCCTAGTGAAATTCACCAGGCTGAGAACCACTGAGAATGAAGTCAAACAACGCTAATCAGTATGAGATATTTGGTACTAACAGCAGCTGCAGAGTTCCTCAGGCTCTTAGAGTATCTCAGATTGGACCAAACCTCAGGAGGTCTGTCATCTAACATCTTGCTCAAAGCAAGGTCAATTGCAAAGTCAGACCAAGGTGCCAGGGCTTTGTCCTGTCAGGTTTTTAAAATCTCCAGGGATGGAGACTGCACAGGCCCTCTGAGGGCTCTCAGGGTGAAAAGATTACACTCAGTCTGAACCTCCTTTCAACTTGTGCATGTTAAAAGATATAGGAGTTGATAAAAATGCTGGGTAAAAAACTGGCTGGATGGCTGGGCCCAAAGTGTTGTGGTGAATGGAGGTAAATTCAGTTGGCAGCCAGTCACAAGCGGTGTTCCCCAGGGCTCAGTATTGGGGCCAGTTCTCCTCAATATCTTTATCAGTGATCTGGATGGGGGGGGATTAAGGGCATCGTCAGTTTGCAGATGACACCAAGTTGGGCGCGAGTGTTGACCTACTTGAGGGTAGGAAGGCTCTGCAGAGGGATCTGGACAGGCTGGATCGATGGGCCAAGGTCAGTTGTATGAAGTTCAACAAGGCTCAGTGCTGAGTCCTGCACTTCAGTCCTAACAACCCCATGTAACCCTACAGGCTTGGGGCAGAGTGGCTGGAAAGCTGCCCGGCAAAAAAAGACACAGGGGTGCTGGTCGACAGCCAGCTGAACATGACCCAGCAGTGTGCCCAGTGTGGTCAGCAGTAGGGAAGTGATTGTCCCCCTATATTCAGCTCTGGTGAGGCCACACCTCGAGTACTGTGTGCAGTTTTGGGCCTCTCACTACAAGAAGGACATTGAAGTGCTGGAGCATGTCCAAAGAAGGGCAACAAAACTGGTGAAGCAGCTGGAGCACAGGTCTTATCAGGAGCAGCTGAGGGAACTGGGGTTGTGTAGCCTGGAGAAAAGGAGACTCAGGGGAAACCTTATTGCTCTCTACAACTACCTGAAAGGAGGTTGTAGCCAGGTGGGGTTGGTCTCTTCTCCCAAGTAAGAAGCTATAGGACAAGAGAAAATGGCCTCAAGTTGCACCAGGGGAGGTTTAGATTGGACATTAGGAAAAAGTTCTTCACTGAAAGGGTTGTCAAGCATTGGAACAGGCTTCCCAGGGAAGTGGTTGAGTCACCATCCCTGGAGAGATTTAAAACATGCATAGATGTGATGCTTAGGGACATGATTTAGCAGTAGACTTGGCAGTGCCAGGTTAACAGTTGGACTTGACAATCTTAAAATTTTTTTCCAACCAAAATGATTCCGTGATTCTATGTTGCCTATGTTACCAAGCACTGCCTGGCTCCATCTTCTCAATACTCACAGGTACTGCAAAGCTGCTGTTAGGTCAAAGGCTTCTCTTCTCCAGGCTGAACAAGCCGAATTCACTCTTGTTAAGGCATGTGCTCCAACCCCCTTGACCATCTTGGTGGCTCTACTGAATTTGCTCCAGTTTATCACAGTCTTTCCTGCAGCTGTCCCCAAACTGGGGAGACCGGGGGCACAACTAGTATTGTAGGTGTGATCTAAAGTGCAGAGTACCCCCTAAATCTGATTATCTAAACAGCTTTTTACCCATCTGGCTGTCCATTTGTACAGACCATAACATGCTATCTTGGTATGAGAGCACTGTGGGAGTCCTTGCTGAAGTAAAAAAACTGAACAACATCAATTGCTCTCTTCTCATCCCCATTCTAGTTGTTTCATCACAGAAAGCAATCACATTGGGTCACACAGTGCCTGGTAAACCCACGTTGATGGTCCCCAGTCACCTTATCCTTCGTGTACCCTGAAATGTTTTCCTACAGGACTCACTTAATGACTTTCCCAGAAACCAAAGTGAGGCCAACCAGCCTATAATTTCCCTGGTCCGTCCTTCTGACCTTCTTGAAGGCGGATGCAAGTTTGCCTTTCTACAGTCACCAAGAATATTCCGATGTGCACCACCTTTCAGATATTATAGACAGCCTTGTCAGGACATCAGCCAGTTGTCTCAGCACCCTTTAAATGTCCTGATCCTGACTTGAAGGATACTAAAACTTTTTGTTGTTGGCATGATTTTAAGATTTCACATGGGAAATATCCACTAAGGGACAAATCTAATGCACCTGATTCATACCATTGACAAGGAATTAATTTGTTCAGTATTCAAAAAGCTACTCATACGAAAATCAAAATTTTAAAGCATTATACAGGAGTCATGCAGTTATACTAAGTAACATAATTCTATACATTCCAAACTTCCATCTACTTTGAAGATACTTACTTTCCAAATCAAAATAGTACTAAAGGATAAGTAAGGACTTTTGATATATATAGTTTGAAGAGATTCCTAAGAATGGGGGGAAAAAAGTTAAAATTTTCCCCTGCTTTGTTCACTCAATTACCAGATTTACTAATGATAAAAAGTAACAATAAAAAGGCAAATTTGACCACTAGACAAAATGAAGAAAATAACCCAACTAATTTTCTCAGAGGATAACACTCACATAACTGAATGTCTAGACTACTAACTACTCTGCTAGACTAGAAATAAACTATTGTGTTTGTAAATTCAAATCTTGTCTTATCAATTCCTAAACAGTGTTAAAAAATACACTGAATCATTTACTAAACTCATAATTTCTAAGGACTATTTTTAGTATAGGTTTAAATTTTACATATAAAGTCTTTTATCCGCCCTCCATTTGAACAACAAGATTTACCTTTTTAGATTCATCCAGCTCCTTGCTATTTTGCTGAAAGCTTCAGACCCTGGTGCTGTCATCGCTTCAAAATCAACCAGCTGAAAATGCAAGAAAATAAAAAAGACCTTCAGAAATTAGGGAAGTTTCAAATTCTCTAATTTCAATAAGTTAATCCTCAAATATTCTTAACTTAAATTCAACTTTAAAAACATATCCTGCCTTTTGTGACAAAATCCAGTTATTTCTTTTTTTATCTCTTAACAAGATGTTTGTACTAATGAGTCAGTGCCAGAAAATATTGACTGTCTTCAGCCCTTTATTACAACCTCCAGATAAAACGGGGATATTTCTCATTTCTACGTATTGCATTCTGCAAAATGTTGTATCACGATTGGTAGATTTACATTGGACTTTCCAGCATTCTGTATTACTTCTTCCCACAGTGGGTTTTCAAACAACTTTGACTACATATAGCCAAGAACTCTGTCCAACTTCCTATCTACAGCTGAAAGTAAGTTTTCAGCAAAATGATATTCAAAGACATTGGTCCGATAGTACTGGAACATTTAAGCTGACACATTTGTGCTTCAGTGAACTTTGGCTGAGTTCAAAGAACTCTTGGTGTCCAGACTACTCAATCCCTCATCACCAGTTTGGAAGTCAGCATGCATGCCAGGCACTAAAACTCCCTGTGGGTTTGCACACCCCACCACAACAAACATTGGAAGCTACGCTGTCCGTGGCTACTGTCTGACCTGCCAGGGAATAACAGGACTCATGACTATGGGCATCTGTGTCTTCAGAGCAGTCTGATAATGCATGCTGCCATAAGCTTGGGACCAGAAATACCCTTCTAAGGAATTTGGCCCCCCCAAAAAAATAAAATCCCAGTTTCATTCAACTGGAGAAAACAATTTCTCCTAGCTGGTGAAAACTTTTCTAAAAAATTGTTTTGTTCCAATACAGGCACTCCATTTCAGGAAAAACCCTCAAATATAAAAATGTCCCTGAAGCTTCCTCTAAGTCAGAAATCCTGCTTTTTAGTAAACCTGAAACTCTTCTTGCCTGCACAAAATCAGTATACAAAATGCAGCACCCTATTAAGTTCTAAGATGATGCAGAAGATAACCCACATAAGTCTTTCACCTTAGCTTGAACTCCCACAGAACAATCAAGTTACCAGCTTAATGGCGTACTGAAAAGGAAGTTTTCTTGCTCCTAAGCAAGTGCAGTTTGCTCTTAAAAGCTACTAAGAGTTCATCATACTGAAAGGACAGACTTCATTGTTTTTAGGGCTTTCTTGAATAAAAGGGAAAGTCAATCATTCTTCGGTTATCCACACAAGATATTTTCTTCAATGACTTTGATTCTCACTGGAATTTCACTGATTCTTTTGACAACACGTTAAAGAGACAGACGTACTCTCCTTTCATGCTGAAAAGGTAACACAGCTAACAGACCAATAACTGCACAAAGGGAAACCCTTTACTGAGCAAGGTGGTATAGTATTCAAATGCAGTCACTTAAAAACTATGACTTATTTTAAATTAAGCAGAATACAGAGGGGAAGGAGAAATCAAGAGAAGTTGCAAATACGTTTCTGCTTACCAAGCCCTAAATGCTCTGGAGCAAAGACAGTATTTCTGCTGTTTTCCAGAAAAGTCACTAATTTTGCCCCAGTATTCTCAGAACCCTTCCCAAAGAAAGCTGGAAAGAGCAGCTCAGCACACTAGAGATGCTTCAGTTACAAATATGTAATTACTGTGGGGCAAACTGTCACAATTGGACTAAACAGAATTATTGCATAGACCATCTCTAAATCTCACCTGCTGTCCAAAGAGCAATGCAATGTTCAAAACTCTCTCAAGCTGCAAGACACCATAGTATGCAGGTAACCCACCTCCAGTAAACAAGTGTGCAACTTCTGCTCATTCTTACAGCTCCTTCCTCACATTTACAAGTATTACTGAACCAGTCTATTTTGATACTTGCCTTGCCTTTAGGGATTTTTCCTGATACTTCTTTTCCACTTGCCATTAGTGCTCCCATGATCACCGAATAAGCTATCACACTGAAAAAAAAAAAAAGAAAAAAAAAGAAAAAATCGAAACCAACAAATGAAGTACAGTAGAAGTCTTTCCATCATGTTATTTTAGACTACAAAACAAACAGAATGTAGTCCTGTTTCATAGAAGACTAGTAAAAATTACTGTGCTAGTTACTTTATTTTAGAAGTAGAGCCAAGTATGAAACACAAAGTGCAATCACTGTTACTTTCCAACACCACTGGAATGAAGTTATGATCCTATGGGTTTAACTACTGAAGAGCACTGTTTCTACAGGAGCCAGAATCACAATGTCAGACTTAGAAGTCCTTAAGACTCCACAGAGCCCAAAACAAAGCAAACTCCTGTTCCCAAGAAGCTCAGCTGTAGCCAGGAAAGTTTATGAACTCTACTGCAACACAGCTAGAGGCACTGTAAAGCTGTTCAGTTACTCAACTTTTTTTTTTTTTTAATTTAACTTAATTTCTTTTAAATTGTGAAACTCAGACAGAATTTCTGTTAATTTTTACATTCTGTAGGATAAAAGCAAAGGCTGATTATAAAAATGAAGTCTCAGGATTTTTAAAATTTTATTTTCTACTGAACTGTACTTAATAAGTTTAAAGATCTTAAGTGCTTAGTGGAACAGGCATTCATAATTGTTTTAGACGTAGCCAAGTCTGAATTAAACTAGAATTTCAGTTGAAGAGATCTGCAACATATGGGACTTTATTCTGAAGTTTCATTTGGTGACCTTAATAGTTGAAATAAATTACTAAAATAATATTTCAATGTATTTTATTAAACCAAGTTATCACAAAGAATATTTCATCTTAAATACATGCTTCAGTGAAGTTTCTTGAGTGAAATTACAGTGGTGTAACGTAATATGGATTAGGAAGCCAAGCATTACAATTTAAAATTGACACTTTCCAATCTGTGAGCTGAAGTCTGTAAATACAGACCACTCAGCATTTTAAATACACATGCAGCTATGAACAGTTACCATCAGAAATTACAAACTAGCTTTTAAAACAGTACTAAGTCAGTATCCATCATCATGGCAGCTCACAGTGAGAGACTGTGCAGGGGACACAGCTCAACTCAGAGCTTTTTTAGCTTTTTTTATATTAAAAAAAATATTAAGATACGGCAACACATGGACATTTTACAGCTTGCATCCAAGATAACAGACATGATAAAGACAGTCACTAACCTAGATCCTCTTGAAAGTGGCATTAAATTATAGAAGTAATAAACTAATGACAGGATCAAGTTGCAAACAGCATCTACTTCCTAAGCAAGATGAAACAAAAAAGTGAATTAAAGGTAGTTTAATAGTCAGGTAATACCATATAAAGGAACACATATTGGAAAGTCTTACAGTACTGCGATTATTTTTTTAAAGAACCATTTCAAACATGAAAAATGCCAAGCTGAGAAGTTGAAGTCTGATTAACGGATGTTTAAGCAAATTATTTTGTTATACCTTTAAAGTTTAGATGAAACAGTTCATCTACATTGTGTTAAAGGAGGAAAAACGGAAAGCACAAGCTCAAATCTAGTCAGCTTCTCACTGCAACACAAACCAACAGAAAAACAGTTCCAGTGCTTCTCATGAATTCATCTTACTTCTCATCTTACATGTAGCCACCATGAGTCAAATCCTAAGCAGTGCTTGTAAGGATGATGAAACAGTGAACACAGACCCACGAGAAAAATGAAGAAAATAAGGAGGGGGGAAAAAAAAGAACAACAAAAAGGAACAGACTGTGATATTAAGACGGTGTCTGGCCTCACTCTATTATTGCAGCACAGCATAGCACATTTTAAAGTAACAGATAGAATGATGGCGACTTCTTATGGTATCTGTCATAATTGGGCTTAAGCAAACAGTCTGGTTTATTACTTAAGATCTCTGTCAAAAATTATTAGAACAGTGACTGTTAAACAGAAGGTGTAAACACACACTAGAATTTTATGAAGGAATTAATAATTTTCATGAAAACAGCCTTACCCCCAGCTCTGCAGACAGAATTAGAATTTTTCCTTTAGCTGTTAGATCCTTATATAGCGCATCTATTTCTGCATGATACAGCTGTGTTCTCTCTTCTGTTGTCTGAGTTTCTACTGAAAATAGTATGTTCCCCACTCTATCAAGTAGATAAAAGAAAAAAAGGAGGTAAGAAATTTTTTGAACAGAACTTGATGCATAATCTAATATCCAGGGTAAGTTACACATGTACTACAGTTAAATATCACATTGTAAACTTTTTCCTATTTTTCCTTAAGCAGGAGATTATATGCATTGCTTCCCCTTTAGTTAAAATAAATAAATAAATAACTAAATCACTGAATTAAAAACGTTTTGTCATATTGTAAGTTTGTTTGAAAAACAACAAAGGTTACTGTCTAATCACAGGTAAGTATTTCCATTGGAGAGTACCTAAAAAGCATTAGTGTTTCTCTTAAAATGCAGGTAAAAAATAAGAAGTATGAAATTTTTAAAATATCTTAATGGCTTGAGATTTTTGTATAGAATATGATGTGTAGTTTTGTTAGCTTTTAAATTACCAAAATGGAAATATTTTGCTATAAAAGCATAGTTACAAACTATGGATCAAAACAAACTAACTGATATAGAAGAAAGTCTGTGCAGAACAAAGTTAGACCATTTTACTAACACCAAAATATTTCCCCCAAAACAGTAAGGTCATATTTAATGCCATTTCACTGTATATAGCCATATGATTTAGAATGTAAAATTAAAAACCAAGAGATAGGGTAACATTTTAGAAAAAAAGTTTGGCTTCCATGCCACTCACTGGAGGCACACAAGTTTTGGGAAAAATTCCAACGCATGGAATTTTAAATTCCATAAGCCAAAGGTTTTACTTAGCAGTAGGACAGAGCTTCTGAGCTTCAGATTAATGCTCATTCTTCAGGAAGACAAGGAATGAGTATCCATGAAGTGAGAAATCTTCTATCTTATCCAAAGAGTGACCCAAAGCCTCCTGATTGTATCCTTATATATTCAGGTATTATTTAAATTGGTATTTGCAGATAAAAGGTCTGCAAACATCTCAAAAATAAACACAAAACCAGCCAAAAATCCAAATAGAAGAAAGTCTCTTCCATTTTTAGATTATCGAAATTTCCACTCTATTCAAGACTTTTTAATCACCATAAGAGACAAGGTCTCACAACAAGAAATATAGTTTGCTACAGATAAAGACTAAGATCTCTGAGCTTTTCTCCTTTAGGCGTTTTATAGTCTAAGATGAATAACAAGGTCTCTTCACTTTTGTGCTATATGTGAATCATCCCAACCGGGCCTACTCCATCAATGTTATCCATATTCCCTCTTTGCTGGGGAACACAAGAGGAATCAGAAGTCCTCAAATGAACCAATTTTTCAGTTATTTACAAAAAATGCTACCAGTGAAAAAACAAAATCCATTTTATGCAAGTAGAACTAGCATTTGAGAAGATGAACTGCTAGTACTTCATCATTACTTAATGTACCTGAACCCCTGAAAACAACAAACATACTTATCTCCTGTTATTGTAATTGTGAATCCATCATATTCTTTCCCTTGATCCTTGAGGCTGGGGACTTTTGTGTTCACAGTAAACCCATCTCTTGTTTTACTGTTAAACTGCTTTCAAAAGAAAAAAAGTAATATTAGAGTGAACAGAGACAGAGTTCCTACCTATTGTTTTGAAGCACCTAAAATCCATGGAGCAGAAATGAAAATGGACAAACTGAGGGAGCAGGAGAAAATTACTGTTGACTACATTATTTAATTTATCCATTATTTCCTACTGAACAGAAATCGTAAATATTGAAGGAGGCATATTGACATTCAACTTAATATAGTAAATATAAAGCAGCACTGCTTATGAAAAGCAAATGTACAGAGCAGTTTGAGTTGTACAGATTTCTACCCAAGTTGCATGTCAATAGTAACCTTTTGGTGTAACAATGTAAATGCAAAAGCAGGAATTGAAGAGCCTGTTTTATGTTTACACTAAGAAGTAGCTGCATTAGTCTTAAGTGTGGGTTCCCGAATACAGCTCACAGCAACAATTTCTTAACCCTGATCCAGTTTCAATTAATGTTTATCCTCATCAGAAGGAAAAATATCACGAAGTTTAAGAATTTTACAAAGCTAATTATCTAAGTGTAATACTGTAGCCAGAGAGTTGTATAAACCAGGCAAAACTGTATTAAGTAAAGCCAAAAGCCCAGCTTTTGACATACAACATTCCCCAGCTACCCGAATAACCAAACCACATCAATATTAGCAGACACTCATTTTATGCAGGCACTAGTAATGACTATTATGCAATAGTGTTGAATGAATTACTCAGGCAATTATTTATTTTAAGATAGAACTTGTGATCCAGGATGTTTTGTTTAAAGGGACTGCATTTATTTTACAGAAACAAATCTAAAAGCCTCTCATGAGAAACAGCATACCACTTCGGTACGATTTGGAATGGGATACAGGAGATTCAAACCAGAGGAAAATGTACAGGCTATGAAAACCAGGAAGAATATTCGCTGCCAGTTGAGATATTTATTTTGAAATAAGTCATGTAGAGTCCACTATGTTTATATACTTTCATCATCCTCTTGGAGTAACCTGTATTTTTAACTCCACTAATGGCATTTTTCTGGCCTACCATTCAACAGTAGCCATATTAGGTGCTCTACAGGGCCCTGTTTGCCCATTTGTGCGTCAGTAGGGAACTCTCTAGTTGTCTATCCACCCCAACATCTACTACCTCTTCATCGCAAGTTTTTGTTTACGTTCAGTTAGTATCCACTTGGCTTTATCTTTCAAGGCCAAGAACAAGATAGCAATGTAAAAAGGACTTCCAAAATTATGGTTTTTTGAAGACACATATTAATAATCCATATTTTAAAAAAACCATAGAAAAATGTAGTGCTTGAGCCATGTAGCTTCTGTAAAGCTATCTGTAGTGCACAAGTGAGCGAGCACTACCACCAGCCAGTAGAAGCAGCAGCAATATATCTTCAGAGAGCTCTGTTCTATGGCAATCCATTAGCTTTGCTTAGATATGAAACTGCAGTGTGGACACACACAATAAGAAAGCAATGAGTTTGTCTCTATTTAGAATAACTATTTCTTCAAAAATTTTATCCTATTCTAAATAAAATCCTGTCCAATCCTTTAAAAATAAATACTTTGTAACAGTGTTTCCCAAAAACCAAATACACACTGCTCATCCTAAATTAATTCGGGGGAGCGGGGGCAGGGACAGAGAGGGGGAAGATCTTTTACTTAAATCCAACTCAAGCCTTACTAAAGAGTATAAATAGTTTTGTACTTCATATATCCAAAGCCTTTCTATGAAGGTCACCACCAGCAAGAAGAAAACCTGCAGGTTTCCCCACTCCTTTTCTGACAGTCTTCCAAATCACAAGGACGTAAACCCACATTTCGCTTCAGATTAGCTATCAGTCACTAAGGGCAACTATTTCCCTGCTTCCTCCTGCCAACCCCACCATGTACGGACCTGCACCGATGAATCCAAGATAGAAAGAGCCTCTATGTTCCTAACGTTTCAGACACACATCTTCAGTTTCTTCCTTCATACCGCACAGGCATACTGCAAGCTCATTATGGGGGACCTGACAACAAACCCTCCAGGCTGATAAGGTTGGCTTCAAAGAATTACATTCAACATTTTTGTTTTCCTGACATTTCTTTACCAACTCACAGGTAGGCCAAGCCTTTCAGACACACATCACATTTCTGCATATATCAAATGGAAGGTCATACCCTACATATGCAGATTTGAAATAGCTTGAGTTAGTGTTCCCAGTTATTCATTTTAAGCTTATACACAATGGTTATATTCTGAGGAACTGGATATCTCTCAGAATACATTTTACTATTTTTATCATATTTTGAAGTTTTTCTTTAATTTACCTTCATTATGGGAAGAAGATCTTCTACTTTATGTACCTTTTCCAAAGCTTCTCGAACCTCTAATAGTCCTTTTGGATTATTAGCACTGGAAAAAAAATAAATATGGAATCACAATCATTGAACACATGCAGCATTTCTGGAAATCCATCTAGCTTTAATCTAATTAGCCATAGTGGAATAAGTTATTGAAAGGTTATTGTTTCTTTTGTGGAAATTAGTTCCTTCACACTTGGCCACATGCTCTCCTATTCTTCAAAAAGTAATTTCCTCCTGTATCAGCTCAGCTTATTTTTTTCAGCTTCAAACCTCAACTTCAAACTTGAGGTTTATCTTATTCATTTGATATTGGGCACTCTGGAGCACTAAACAGCGTTTGCATGAGGGCATGTGGGCAGGGCGTTGTTGATGAGGAAAGATGGAAGAAAAATACAGCTAATGTTAGAAATATTCTTCTCCAAACATATGCATCCGTGTAGCCTCAAAGGTGTGTAAATACTACAGATGCAAGCACAGCTGGACCACGAAGAAACATACTGAACTAGTGCTTTAACATTTACTAATTCCTGCACACCCAGATTTTAAAGAACAGAATTATTTTAAAAATCACAGCCCAGATTGCTCTGGTTTAAGGTCAAGTGCTGCTGGCTCACTCGGAACAAACTTTCTCCCAGTTACTACAGAACTTACATATCTTCAGCAACTATCATAAATTTTCTAAAACTTAAGTATAAAAAGATAGAAGTGCAGAAAATCTTTTAAGAGTTGAAAACATTTAAGTAGCATGTGATTAAAAAGCAGAACTCAATATTTAATAAAAGTTACAAGGTTGAAGAAAAATTAGAGGGTTTAAAGCTAACAGTTCCTTAATTTTTTAACATTATCAGAACATTATTGCCACAAGTGCGCTACAGGTGGGGAAGACATTTTATTCATTCAAAATATGATCAAAGTTTGAAATAGATGCCAACATCAATTTTCACATTACCTTAAGTCACATTCTTTCATTCAAGATTCTATAACTGTCTTCTGTTCCAGGACAAAGTCTACAAATTTATCTACATAGCAGGTAGTAAAGATTCTCTGCTCCTTTAAAACTACTTGTCAAACACCAGTTTCAATTAGAATTACCTTCCGTATCTGCTTCTCTCTTTTTTCCCCTCACTCCTACTACTAAACTGATCTCAATATTCAGATAAACTGCACTCCATTCTACCAGGAAGAAACCCAACACATTTAATAAATCATATTTCTAGAAATAATTGAGACTCGCTAATGCCAAAACTGTGGGTACAAATTCAACACTGTTATTAATTTCTAGCTATACTGTAATTCACAATGTTTCTTCCTGTTAGTTTAAATTTCTTTACATGGCAATGAGCAGGATTTTGCATTTTCAATAGGAAATAAGACAACTATAGATACTAAGAAACCTAGAGCTTATTAAAATTAAGAAATCATCCCTCAGACTTTCCAAAATGAATATTGTGTAAATTTCAAATCAGTATTATCAGGGGTCTGACACAGTGGGGAAAAGAAAAAAAAGTCAGTAATTTACCCATGATAAACAAGGATCCTATCTTTGATAAAATGAAGAATTTTCTCAAAATATTCTAGGTACCGCATGTTAATGACCTGTCCCCTACAAAGAAAAGAAAAGGTTTTTTTAAAGTCTTGTTTTTCAACCCAGTAATTCAGGGCTAACACACAAATATCACTCATTCATATTTGACAGAATTTTATCCATAGATGCTTTGTAAACTTAAGGAATGAACTAGAGGTTTGTCTGAATTACTCATCCCCCATTTTGAATATGGATTCCATAGTGAACTTGCAGGAGCTCATATAACATTAGTGTTGCTGTTCTCTGATAAACCACACTTCACATATACTTCCCCATTTTCAGTGTGCCCATGCCCAGTAAATCTTACCTCTATGATCATTATCAATTTGTACAAGGATGTAATTTTTCTTAGTAATTTACACTTATGGATCTTGCAGAACTAGGAGAAAATTCTCAATCTGCACATTCATTTACTTTGAGAACCGACACTCTCCAGTTTCTGTATTTGCCAATATACACGCTGATCTGCTCTGACAGGGCACATACGTTTTTCTTTATTCACCTACATCCCTCTGTATTGAGGTAATTTTGCTTTTACTCCTAATAGTTACAAGTAGTAACTGTTAAACAAAAACACCAAAAAAGGTGTTTTTTACCTTGGACTACTACGGAAAAAAATACATATTAAGAACTTGGTAGAAACCTGCTAGGTTAACCACTCAGAGAAAAAATTACATACCATTATTGCATTTGTAGGAGTCCTTCCTCTTCTCCCAGTCTACAAAACAAGATTTTATAAAGCAAATGTTATCGCTCTCTGAGGAAGCAAAACCACTGTCAATCACAGGAAGGTGTGTACACCTAGCTTTTTTTTTTTTTTATTCTAAGTGATTTTTGGCAGCTTAAGTCCCTGTCTGATGTCTCATTCGACAGTCTCACACTTCAGTAGGCCTAGTCTCAGAATAATGGCAGAATCGAGCTTTAAAAACTGAACAGAATTAGAGCACATACACATATCTGCACATAGGAAAGGGAGGTAGGGAAAGCGGAAGCATGAAGCCAAATCTTTATTCACAATTTGCCCTTGTTGTACGTCCCATCATTTTCCATCTGTATTAAAAAATATCTGTACAACAGGCAGAAGCATGCCAGTATAAAGAACTGGATTTTTTCTTTAGTGGCATCTTGAAAAATACATCCAAACCAGACCTATCGTTCTGTAAGGCCATCTAAAAGCAGTAGTACCAAGAAAAGGCTTTTGGTGGGTGGTCAGAAATGATTTGTGTTTATTTCCACTCTTTCTCCTTGTTTAATAAACACTACCACCAAGAATTCAAAAGTAGCAGTGTTCCAGAGAACGTCTTAATTTTTTTTTATAATCATTAATGTTTAGCTGATGTCAAATCCTTGTTTTGCCTGTGAAAATAACTTAAGCTTTCAAAAACATTTTCTCTGCTTTAAATGAAGCTTGGTAGCTTTGATCATTTAAGCCAGAAAGGAGATAAGCCAAAGTCGCACTCGTTTGTAGACCTAAGAAGTAATGACAACCGACATATTTGCATCTTGAGAATGCCAAGATCTGGAAGCCTATCAAACATTGTGAAGCGCCTTTACAAAAGGTCCCCAAATTAACTCAAAACAAACAAAAAAAGTTTTATTTTCTGACACTATCCAAACCTTTTGACACTCTGGAAAAGAATCTTTAATTCAGCAGTCACCAAATGCTAGTGCCTCCATGCCAAGACTCATTTGACAGGAATCACTGAACAATAATGGCCTTTAAATGCAAAGAATTCTGAGTAAAGAGAAAGGCTACATTAACAGATATCTAATCCAAATGTTTGTGCACACAGGAATTCCTGGTGTACAATTTAGACCAAACAAAACCTCAAGACAGCTTGAGCTCAGTATGACTACATTTGTTACAAATACTGAAATAACACCCAACTGCTATTGTTAGACTTCTTGTTTGACTAAACAGCTTATATATTTAATAGCCATGACGGCTGCCATTTGGCAGCCTAAATAATCTACTATCACACCTGGTTTGCAGGCAGCCGTGCTATAGAAAAAATTCAGCCTTGGTCATATAGTTATGAGAATAACTTTCAGATCATAAGCCATCATACATCATGAAGCGATGTATGTCTTCCTGAAAAAATCAAAAGACTATAAAATGATCTCAATTATCAACAACAAGGTGTTAGCTCTATAGCCTGTATCTTCGATTAGCAGCCATTTCAGAGTTGAGTAATGCAAGGTTATACAGATCTACATAATTCAGTAGAGTAAATTGTCATTTAGAAATTATAATGGGCTAGAACATGCTTCAAAAGTAAAATAAATTAAAAGACAACCCACTATTACCACTTAATATATTCATTTTTATTATCCCTCACCTCCCTCATGTGAAATCATCAGGAGGGAATCCAAAAGCAGAAACAAGTCACTCTGAAAGCTAACCAGTGAAAGCAGCTATTACTCGGCATGCAGAATGATCAAACAAGTACAGATTCCCAGAATGGAAAAGGATGCAATCACCATCCAGTACTAAAGTATATCAGCTGCCAAGGGAGTGAAATTTAGGCTGCTTTGAATCTACTGTTCCTTCCAAAAAAGTGCCAAATCCACAGTTTTCAGAGAACCACTGTCCTAGCTATCAAAAAAGCATGACCAAAATGCTGATGAGATCCCCAAAAGTCAAAGCTGAGCCTACCATTCTGAATGTTCATGAAGTATATTTCAGATTTCTATGAAATCAGCAAAACAGCTGGAACAGTAAGTCAAGAGTTTTGCTAGCATTGTCTGATGAGAGGAAAACAAGTGCAGTACTTTGACCAGTGAAAAACAAGCGTTGCTGACACAGAGATCCTGTGCAGGGACATACTTCCCCAGGTTAAACGTTCAGTGTTTTTTTCAGCCTGGTAATCAAAGTGTTGTTACACAAGCATCCTTCTGCCAGCACAGATCACCTAGAAATTACGCTTTTACTCTCCTCTTTAAAATAAACCCTGGAAAAAAACAGATGAAGTACAGAATGCATCCTTGTCTCAAAATACAGATGGTTGTGGTTCCTGCTGCATCGCATGTGCGAGAAGAGAGAAATGCAGCAACAGCAAAGATTGACAGAGCTTGGAGCTCAAATGTAACACTTGGCTTGAGGGAAGACAAGCCTGAGTACAAGACCGTTCATGAAGCAGCACATCCTGCGAGGCAACTACTGATCTGCATTGGGAGTTTACCACTACGTTGTAACTACTGCCTAAAGCAAAGCAGAGGCTGCTAGGGTCCATTCCACAGAGCAGGAGGAAGAGCGTGGACAAATTCTCATCAACCTCTGTGTAGAAACATTAGAATATCACTGTTTTTCTTTGCCTGAAATAATTCTTGAGAAGGCTTTGCTTCCCTTATCCTCCTTTCTCCAAACATCTTCTTAAAAAAGAAAGAGATAGATAGAAAAGCAGAAGGATAAATCAAAGATTCAATACTTCCCATGAGGGAGGGGAGGAAAGCAAGATGAAATCTGGCTACATACTGATTTACACAAACACACTTTGCTCCTGTGATTGACAGTGATGTTGCCACATTGAGTCTCTCCCATTTCTGCCAGTTCACGGGAGGTAGCACTGTCATGACTACAGTACCCAGTCTTGCAGCATGGGAGAAGATGGAACGTACAACAGTGGTTGAATCTTTTAAATTTAACCTTTATTTGAAAGTGCAACTGTTGCCTTTCACAGGTTATTTTGTCATTTTTGCTTTACTTTGGTCTGTTTTGAAAACAACTAGAAGAACTACATTTTTGCTCTCTACTATAAACTGGTATTAAAGCTAGAACAGCACAATTTCATTATTGTTGTCACTACCTTTGAAAAGCAGCATTTGCAAAAATTACAACTGTGATGAACTTAATCTAATTTTTATATTTAAGGTAATTTGGGAATTAAAACCAGCATGTAAGAACATGAATCTTCTGAATCCTAGTTAGATCTTGCCATAACTCAGTTGTACAATTGAAATTCAGGAAAAAGAAAAAACACCGTGAGGGGAAGTTTGAGGTGCACGAGCCCCAAATGTTCCATTAAAAAATATAAAAGAAATATTAAAGCAAAACAATAAGCACATAAACATCCAATACTGTTATATGTTGTTTCACGAACAGCAGGTAAGTCTTAGTACAATCCTTTAGTGTATGTAGGAAGGCTGTTTGGTAAAGCTTTCATACCTGATTAAGTTAATGTGATTATTGAAACCTCTGCTAAGGCTTCGGGCAGGCATTTGGTCCAACCAAAGCACAGGCTGGTCAGGGTCAGCTATCCTACAAAGACAAAGGACATTAATATTGGCACACGTTTCATCCCTTGCAATATTTTTAATTGAGCTTTGTTGACACAGAGAATAATTTCAGGCAAAAGTCAGAATTAGAAAGAACAAAAAAAAAAGGTTTTCTTGAAACATGTACAATTTTTGTAAGAAACCCCCCAATTCATAAGCATTTTATCTTGCTTGAGTTTGAAACTGTTAGTTTTTGTTAGCCTAAGCTGCAATATATCCTACTGTCTTTCACAGCTTTACCTCAACCAGAAACTGCTATTCCCAACTTCTTCCCTCTTAAAAAAGAGGAAAGCCAGACTACTTTCAGAAGCACACTCCTTGTACATAAACCATCCTTCTCTTATCAGAACACTTTCTAGTTAAAGAATAGTAGCAAGTGTTCAATTTCTCCTCTGACTCTAGCCCTTTAACTGAAGCACACATCATTCTTACAATCAACATAAGGCTTGTTCTCTCTGCTCTTTTACCATTACCTTCGCCACTTCACAGCGATATCAAACATATCTCTCCACTGCATCAGTCTGGTTTTCCCATTCATCCGAACCTTTGAGTTTGCCCAGGTCCGCTGCACAGCTTGCATTACTTCTAGAGTGGCCAATCCCATTGCTGGGGGGGGAAAGAGGGACAAATAACACCACAAACAGAAAACCAATTACAGCCAAACGCTTGTTTCTGCACAGATAAGAAAGTTATGTATTTACAGGAAAAGAATTGCCAACATCAATAAAATCTGACAGATCATGATTTCCAGTTCTCAATTAGATCAAAAAACTGCTGACATAATGATTTTAATTTTAAACTTTTAATCTGATTTGAAAAGAACAGAGCATAAAACCAATTTGCACGTAGCAAAGGTATAGCATTAAATTATCACAACATTGATTATTTTTTTTTCCCACTCAAATTTACAGAGCATTTTCAGTATACCTCTATGTATTCTTTTATTTGGAAGAAATCCTGGTGTCTCATACTGCATCATGGAACCCAGATGATCAGCTACACATATGAGTTCTTGCACATCAGGCTTATAGTTTTCAAAATTCTGAAATAACACATCTCTTACAGAGGAGAAAAACATGCATCAGACATAACTTGGCAACAGAAGTCCTGAAAGTTGTAACAGATTTGTTTGTCTGATAATCAATACCACTTGTGTGAGAAATACTTGAAAGCAGTATACAGAACACTCAAGCCCACTGAACATACAGAGTATAACTGCCATGTACTATATCTCAAATGAAATCCTGGTCTTACTGAATTCAATGGCAAATCTTATTACTGTCACCACCAGTATTTTACCTTCAGACTTGCTCACAAGTGACACTAAATGAAGTTCACAGATAATACATTATCCTTCAACGTTACACTTGCCTTGAGGAACTTGAAGAAAAGCATATGTATTGAAACTGGAAGCCTTATTCCCTAACTTCTCCCATAATTCTGTACAAGCTTCTTGTGCTAAAAGGATGGATTCTGTTCTATATACACAAAAGCCATAAGTATTTAACTCAGCAATTTTTTACATAGATAAAGTGAATAAATGAAAACATACCTAGAAACTAGTTTACAGTAGGAGAAATTACTCTTTCTTTTAGCTATGCATTTTTGAAACCTATTCTAATAATTCCCCTGCCTTGTTGACTGAAATCATACTCCTCCTAAAATATTGGTTGTCTGAATTACTTTGGAGAATATTTTTTTCCCAGTGAAACCCAGCTGCCATTAAAAATCTATTAAGTATCTAGGGAATTACACATATAACAAAATAAAAACTTCACACACAACAAGAAACTGTAACAAGGGTGCTACATAACGTTACACTGAGCATCTCAAACTTAACTCCTTAACATTAATTGCAAGAAAAAAAAGAAATAGTTGATCAGTAAGACCAGAGAATTGAAACAATATTATGTGAATATTATTGACGATGTGAAGACAGAAGGAAAATCATCCTAAGTTTCATTCTGTCTTTTTTATAAGCTAAACCAACTCCAATCCCTATGATTTTGAAAAAGATCTACACACTTAGTGAAATTCCACTTTCATATAGTATTAAGCGTTTATGAAGTTATATTTTAGAATAGCGCTTTAGAAAGTCAAACTGAAAAAACACATTTGGAGTAGGCTTTAGAAAAAAATAACTCACTTTATATGTGGCTGTAACCCTGGTTGTTCTTCATAATTTTCTATAAGAAAAGGAAGATTTTTGGCCCAGTGGTCCTTGAAATTTCCAGGAAGATCTATATCAATATTATACTCTGTAAGAGGGATATCCAAATGCGCATGCAAGTATCTAGAATACTCTGGAGAAAAGAAATGAAATTAAATACCGTTTTCATAATCAGCCTACTTATGAAATTACATAAAACCAAAAACCAAATTATATGTTTGTCAGTTATCCAACACGGCTTTAAAAAGTCCCTACTCTTCGATAATTTAGTTTTGTTATTACTTAATTTCCAAGACAGAAATAGGTCTATTTCAACTCATTTGTGATCCTAGTTTTTAACTGTATGAACGAATAAGAATCAGTGTACATCTTTTTTTAAACAGACATACTCAACAGTGCTCATGAGAATGTACAATGGTTTACGGTGGCCATGACTACAAACATGCTTGAATTTTTAGGGTTCTAGAAGGATTTAAGAAAATTTAAAAAAGAGAAAAACAATTCCAACTTACCTCGGAGGTATTTAACTTTCAGATATTCTGGGCTGGCCTTCTGACCTGGTAGCGGATCATTTAACATAACTTTAGTCTGAGCTTTTATGCCTTCATAAAACTGTCCCATTGCAACATGGCTGAGACCTTTCATGTACTGACATACTTCATTGTACGGTTCTAGCTGTAGACATCTCTAGGAGATTAAAGGAACAAAGCACTCATAAATCAAGAGAGAGAATGAGCATCTTCAAATAAACCGGCTGGTCAGAAGACTGCATGAAAACGTTTACTGATTATTAAGATCCCCTTCCATCACAAATTGCTGAGCACTTAAATTGCTAGCAAATGGAAGAAAAAAATATTTTCAGCTTCATTAAAGGGGAAAAAAAAAAAGAAGGAACTGCCAGTACAAACATGCTCTTGATTACACTTCAATTGTTATGAAAATAGATCATGTTTGCTTTAATGATGTTAGCACTACAGAAGTTTCAATGTTAGTTGAATGCGATTAGATAAAACATACTCCTAACAATATTAGTAAAAAGGCATTTTTGTCTACTTCAGCCTAACATATTGTGCCATTTCTTCCATCCATACCTTCACTAGTTCATGCATTAGTACAATTCATTATGTTAGTTGGCTATTGAATATACGTTAAACACATAGCAACTTCCTATTTATGATTCAAAAATTTATACTCCGATTCTTCTAGCAATTACATGTCTTTAGATGAGCATCTCCACCTTAAAAGTTGAAATATCTTTTCAATTAAACCAGTATCTACAAACTGCGTTCTAGAAGGTGAATACATAATATTGCACATAAAGTGTTCTTCCTGGGATAAGCACACACTCATTCAGAAAGGGATGTAATTGTTTCCGGGTCTTATTTCATTCCTTGTTTTAAGGATATGGATATATGATTAATATCTGTCTTCATTGTTCTGCCTACAAAATAAGGCCATTATTGAATGCAGTGGAGAAAGCCAAGATTGTTTACCTATGGAGACACACACATTTTTACGAGCTCAGTGAATCACAACATATTCTGAGTTTTTCAAAACAAAGAAAATACCTCAGAAAAACTAGATAAATATTGGAACTTTGCATACTTAAAAGAAAGAATATAGTTTTCTTTGTAATTTTGTCAGATACACAAAAAACTTTGGGTTTCAACCCAAACTAAAATACTAGCAAGAACACAAATTACCAGTTTAAAAAAAGAAACAAACAAACCCCTCACAAAACCACCGATGAAAAATTTCAACCACAGTCTGGTTTTAGAAATTCATAAAAAAAGTTAGAGGAAGTATCTTAGTTTTAGCAGAACTCAATTTTTAATTAAAAATTGCAAAGGTTTTATACATCTTTTAAGACAGACTTCACAAAAAAATAATTTTAGTTCAAATGCACATACACATTCAGAAAGAAAATCTGACATTCCTCCACTTTATTGCACTTGTTGAATACTTGTCCTTGTTAAAACATTTCAATTTTGTACTTACTAAGGGCCTGCTTACCTTAAAATTCTTTAGTGCTTCATCTAAGCTACCATGATGATAAAGCATCATTCCTTTGAGTTGTAATGTCTGAACATGATTTTGATTTAGCAGCAAAGCCTTCTGGAAGCTCTCTGTAGCAGCATCGAAGTTACCAAGTTCTCTAGATGATTCCATAAAGTGGAAAGTAAAGAACATAGGAGGCAACAGTGACAACAAAATTACTTGTTAAAAGTTGTTTTAACACATCTGAAAGGGATATCATTATAGAGGAACACAAGTACTAATGGAAAATGTCTTTAACAAAAGCAATAATTTTGCAGCTGTTCTTCAGTGGTAATAACAGAACAGCTGCACAGAATTTTTTCACTCCCAGAAATGCATACTCCGAAATACAACCCCACAAGACCACAAATCTTCACAGTCTTCAGCGGACATAAACCATAAGACGACATACCTATGGTATTCCTTCAGAAACTAAAATAAACAAAACTTCCACAGAAAGCATTCTTGGAACACACTATCTATGACAGGTCTTTCTAAATATACACATTTTAAAAAATATATTAACTACTGAAACGTTAAATAAGAAGAAAGCATATGGTGTTTGAAAACTGAAACTAACTAAAAAAGCATTGACTGAAATTATACCATGTGCAGGACAGCTTTTAGTAAAAATAGCCATGGAGAAACTAGCATAAAAAAATGGAAATACAAATAGTACACAACTTAATTTTTCCTTCTTTTTTTTTTATCCAGTACACTGATTTTTTAAGTTTAAGATCATGAAATTCTTTCCACATGAAATTATATTAGATTAAATTAGTCCAAACAAGAGCAACACTAGAAAGAACAAACAAGATTTACTAGTTTTAAGTACATTTGCCAAAAAGACCTTTTCGACACAACAGTGATTAACCACAGCTCTAGTTTCAAATAAATGCACAAACACCTAAGTCACTAGATTTGAAGCAGGAATTAATACTTAAAAAGCTCTAACTCATGTTGTACAGAAGGACAATAAGACTAAGAATTGTCTACTCCCACTATAAAAAAGTAAAAGGTATTCTTTCAGCATTGTATTTGAAACTTATTTCATGCAGAAGAAAGCAAGCTTGAACTTAAAATACAAGACTTTAGAAAGAAAGAAGAATTTGACAGCTGATGGTGCCCAGGAGAAAAGAGATTATTTTTTCTGCCGGTTTTAAGACTTGAGCATTCGTGGAAAAGTAATTCAGACTTATCATAGTGGGTCACTAGTTACAGTACCTTCAGTTATTAAACAATACTCTACTCAGCTTCTGGCCTCCTCTAACTGCCGAACATTTACAAGAATCAACAATAATTGTGCAAGAAAGAGGTACTTTTCTTTACATTCCTTCCCCTATTATTGCCTGACAATCAGAGAACTTTTGGAGGCAGGGGACAGTGGGAGGGAATAAAAGCAACAAATTTAAGCTGATTAGGAATACTCTGGTTCAGTGACTTCTGCTTTGCAAAACAACAATGCAGTGCAAAATGAGACATTTCAAGGCTTGCTTTTTTCCTCCCCTTCAAAATTAAAACTTCTTCAGATTAAGGTTTCTTAGGCACAGGGCAGAACAGCTAATCAACTAGACAGTCCCACATGCAAATACAAAATTAAAAAGTTAAAGCAATGGAAATGTAAGGCGGCTTTCTGCCCATCTTCCAGGTTAAATTCCTGACTATTCATAGAATCAAAGAATATCCCGAGTTGGAAGGGACCCATAAGGATCATTGAGTCCGACTCCTGGCTCCACACAGGACCAGCCCAATCAGAGCAGATGACTGAAAGCATCGTCCAGATGCTTCTTGAACTCAGCCAAGGTCGGTGCTGTGACCACCTCCCTGGGGATCCTGTTCCAGTGCCCCACCACTCTCTCTGTGAAGAACCTTTTCTTGATCTCCACCCTAAACCTCCCCTGTCACAGCTTCACGCCGTTCCCTCGGGTTCTATTACTGGTCACCAGAGGGAGGAGATCAGTGCCTGCCCCTTTGCTGCCCCTTTGTGAGGAAGCTGTAGGCTGTCATGAGGTCTCCCCTCAGTCTCCTCCAGGCTGAACAAACCAAGGGACTTCAGCCTCTCCTCATATGTCTTCCCCTCGAGACCCTTCATCTTAGTCATCCTCCTCTGGACACTCTCCAATAGCTTTATGTCCTTTTTGTACTGTGGTGCCCAAAACTGCACACAGTACTCGAGGTGAGGCCGCACCAGTGCAGCTATTGTTTAGCACCTTGAAAGTACCTACACACCACAGTAAGTACCACCACAGAAAAACTCATGAGGAAGTTAGTGATTCTACACTGCATGCAGAATCTAGGTAATACTGTCGTAAATAAGGTACAAGTCTACAAAACAAAAAATATTTAAAAACATAATGCCTTCAGTGAATGATGTATGTTCTATACGCTGAAGGAAGTATAAAGCCTGAAAAAAAGAGCACATGATCACATCATGCTTGCACACCAACCCTACCCAACTTAACCCTTGCTACACGAAAGCCATTTATGTTGCTGCAGCATCTATGCTGTGTATCAATGCTTTCCAAAAATGAAAATGTAAAGCAAGAAATAAAGAGCTGACAAGACACAGCAGGTTGGGAAAAGAACTACAGTGGGCAAAGATACTGAGTTGCTGACTACGTTGCATTCTTGTCTTGTTACATACAAGCTCTATGTACTTTTCTCCTTAGTAATTAGCTGCAGACCACCTTTAAAGTAATACATTTTATTCAACTACAAATTCTTATATGTTGAGTGTAAATTTTAAAAAAAGAAAAAAAACAATTAGGTACCTTACTAAATAGAGATTTTTTTTAATTACTTGATTAATAGGTAAAAAACTCATGTCTTTATTAAAAATACCCTAAATAGGAAACTAGCTAAATTCTGCAAGTATCTATGGCAAAAGATTAATTGATACAGGATCTAGCAGTTCTATAAAATGATACATACTATGCAGTGAGTTTTTCATAAACTTTAGCAGCACAATAATGAGCATATTAATCAACAGTTCATATTAAAAATTATGACCATTTAAAAATCAGTTCGCATACGTAAAACCGCCATTTACCTAGCCTTTGAGTCTGAGGGACTCAAAGAGCTACTGGAGAGTGAATTAAAAATACAAAGCAAACCTAGAAATTATTTATATTGAACATATCTCGACATAGCCATGCTGCCTGTAGGAGCTACACATGATTCTGCAGTTTTGTAACAAATGTGTAAAAGAGTGCATTTTAGAGAACACAATCAGATAGAAAACTGCCTTTAAAACTATTTCTAAATACAATTACCTGTAAGCTTGTCCTAGACTTTTATATGCATCTATGAAGTCTGCTTTCTGCTTCAGAGCTTCTTTGAATGATTCAATGGCTTCCTACAGAAAGACACCAACAGAAAAATGTGTCGCGTACAGCATTTGTTTAATTTTAGTATCCTCAGTAGTTATTAGTCACAGATTTACAGTTATTTGTCAAAACCTTTGGAAGTAACAAACAAGACACGAATTTATTACAAAATCTATAGAGTAATCATCATCATATAACAAATTAAATATTGCAACATTCATTACAGTAATGACAGATTTAGCTGGAATTCCTTCTTCTAACATGCTATGAGTGTCGGGGTTTAACTCCAATGGGTAACTAAGCACCACAGAGCTGCTTGCTCACCTCTGCCCCACCCAGCAGGATGGGGAGGAGAAAAGACCTTGTGGGTTGAGATAACGACAATTTAATAGGATAACAGAGGAAGATGATGATGACAACAACAATAAAATAAGTGATTCAAAAATGCAATTGCTCACCACTCACAGGAAAAAACAAAACAAAACAAAACACAACACCAAACCACAAAACACCCCAACAAAACAACCAAAACCCAAAAAAGCAAAAGAGACCTGACGCCCAGTCTGTTTCCAAGCAGCAAACCTGTCTCCTGCTTCACTTCTCCATTTATACATGGAGCCTGACTTTCCGCGATAGGAAATATCCCTTTGGCCAGGCTGGGCCAACTGCCCTGCCTGTGCTCTCCCAGCTTCTTGTGCAGATGGCAGGGTGTGAGAAGCTGAGAAGTCCTTGACTGAGTGTAGACGCTACAACTGCCTATCAACAACTAAAACCAGCAGGGTGTTATCAACATTATTCTCATCCTCAATTCAACACAGCACTGTACCAGCTACTAGAAAGAAAATTAACTCTATCTCAGCTGAAACCAGAGCAATGAGAATGAGTGATGTTTTCAGCATCTTTACAGAATTCAGAGATAAAACAGAGTTTGCTTTCAAAGCTCAGCCTGGTCCCTAAGGCAAAGCAGTCTCTCCTTACAGCCTACCTCCTTCACTCATAAGACATCTCAATTTTTGCAGTCCAAAGACTCCTTCAAATCTGTACTCTACCTTTCATTGTTTTATTGTGTTCTATGTTAGTTGCACAGCTAGAAAACACTCTCTTAGGGGTTACAGAATAGGTGATCATCTTCACACAATAGCACGTACTGCTGCTGTGTGGAACACAATGTAATAAAAATAAAATAGCTAAAAATAATTATATGCTCAAATATATGTTCAAACAAATCTTCCTCTTCAAATGATTTAATTAAGAACTCAGATTTTTTAACTGGACTGGCTATAGAAATTGGCAAATGTAGTACTGAGACTTAGAATTAAGAATGGAAAAATCAACTACTTTATATTATGAAGGAGTGCCTGAAAAATATCTTGAAGTCTATAGTGCAAGAAATTAAATGCTGTAAGGAAAGAGTCATTAGTATCTTCAGTCAATTTAGAGATTCTTATTCAGAAAAACTATCAAATATATTCTGCACTACAACATGCACAAAAAAAATCTATTGAACAGAAATATAAAATAATCACCTACCATTACTGATAGGCTCATGTCCTCTAGGTAGATTTTAAACCCAAGAAGATTATTCCCAAAAGCAATGATCCAGAATCAATGATTTCTTTTCACTCAAAAATGAGCCCTCCCACCCTCATCCCTAATCTCAGGTTTCAGCAAGCCTAGTAAAACCAAAGAGGTGACATGTATAGCCTTCACACAAGGGGCAGTCTGAGCCTGACTGGAAGCTAAGGTATATCGGGGGGTGAAAAACCAGTCAGTCACAATCTCTCAGAACTTGAATATTAGAGAGAGAAGATACTTCCTTTGAGAAAAGAAATTGGAAGGAAGGAGTTGGTGGTGCAGAAATGTGGGTCTACGTATCAGAAAGAATAAGACATTGCTTCCATTCTGCAAACTGAGACAGTATTTATCCTTCTCAGTTATATTTCCACCATCACGTTCTGGCATTCTGTTGCCTACACCAAAAGTCAGAAATTCAATCAGACCATTACTTGCAAGTAACTCATTTGACTGCAATAAGATACAGATAGTAAGTTCAATGACGGCCTGAAGTTCTCACAGCATACACAGAGTGTGGAAAAAAATACCCCAAACTGGGATACTAAGAAAAATGGAGAATTAGCCTGCTTGCTAAAAAAAAGAACCAAAAAAGAACCAACCAAACATGCAGTGCTTGCCAAGACACTTGCCTAACGCTTGCTTCCTACTAGGCTGAAACTCAGGAGTCCTGGGCTGTTTCCAGGTTCTGTAAGGATTTCTTCACACAGCCCTTAATGTATCCCAAGCTGCTAGCAGAGATTAAAAAAATAAGCTTCCACTCTGTTGGAATTTAGAAATCACACAGTTGCATCCTCACTTTTCAAACTGAGGATTTCAGACAACTTGTCTAATTACTCTCCCCTCGGAAAAACTGCGGCAGTATCTCTACATACTTTACAAGCAAGAAACAGGTGCAGTATTGTCACGCATGAAACAGAAGTTTTGAGTCAGAAAATGGTGAAACATTTAAAATGCATGGGAAGAACTTACTTCCCTGCTGATTTTAGAATCTGAGGAAGCAACTATTTTCCCTCAATTTAGATATGAGCATTTCAGAATCAACATATAACTGAAATATGTACGCACAGATGCGGGGTGCTGTATTAGCAGTTTCCTTTATTGTCTTCTAGCTCATTTGAGAAAGAATTTAAAATTATTTTCCTCTTAATGTCTTTCCCCTTCACAAAACCTAGGGAGTTTCCATTCCATGGAAAGAAATTTTGAATATAACCATGCAGATATTAGCAGAGGTGCCAAATACAAATATCTTTCACAGCACTCCATAAACACATCAGTTATTACTGATTTACCAAGATCCAGCAAGACCAGCAGTATTTACGTGTCATACCATGAAGTACTGCAGTCAGCAGTTACACCTTTGCATTTTGCTTGTACTCTTTTGCCTTAAAGTCTTCCTTATGAAAGGGAACATGTATATGAACACTTATGATACTTCCACTATTTTATAGAAGTGACTTCAAATAGAAGGCATTGTTCTACATGAACTATTATTTAACATAGCTTTACCTTCAAAAGTCCTCTGTGAAAAAAGGTTAAGCCTTTATAAAGCATAGCTATAGGCTGATTTTTATTCAGTTCCAATGAGTGCTGAAAATCTTCATGGGCTGTGGCATAATCCTGTGATAAAGTAGATTTTAGATAACAGAAGAAACACCATATAAATAAGGAGGAATACATATTTTTACTTTCATAAAAGTAAACTACAGAGTTTTGTTTAATATAGGACGTCAGCCTCAGGGCTAAGCAGCAATAATTGTCAACCGCCAGTCAGGATATCAAAGAATAAGGAATGCATAACACACTTTGAACTTTTACGGCAAGTGCTGTATAAAATGTAGCAAAGCAAGTGGAAAAATAACTAGAAGCAAAGAGGGAAATCAGCTAATTACTATTCATATAATCTTTGAAGATAAAGTTACTTGTTTTACATTAAAGCTTAGAACAACACGCACAGATTACATCGCAAAACAGGATGTTAGCATTTTTGTCGGGTTTTTTGTTTCTGGTGTGGTTGGTGGGGTGGGTTTTTTTTTAAAGTATATAGGGCAGTTACTGCTTTGGCAAAAACTGTTTTCCTTTTCAAACTGGCATTTAACAATACTGCTTAAATGCAGCTGTAGGTTATAAATCAAGTCAAATTCTTTATGCATATCGTCCTCAAACACATAAATCAATCTGAGATGTACAGGCAAGGTACTTGCCCTCTGATACTCTGCAATAAATAGATATGCAGACGAAATCCTTGAAGAACACCTCTGAACTGTCAGAAAGTCAACTACAGGAAAATCAGGGCTTTTGTTGTTTGTTTTGGTTTTGTTTGTTGTTTTTTTTTAAACTTAGAGAAGAAGCTCTTGAACAAAAGTTACAACTGGCACAAAAACCAACAAAAAATAATCAACAACCACACAACCAAAATCAAACAGAATCCCTGAAATCCACTAACCTCAGAGATGAAGTACAGGGTACCTCTGTGCCTGTAGAGCCGTGCTGATGGTTGTAGCTGAATAGCTTTGGTGAGATCAGATAATGCTTCACTGATTCGTCCTAGTGGGGACAATATCTACGAGTATAAAACAAAAAATGTAGTTTAGAGCAAAAAGGTTGAATAGATTTGTTTTAGAAATATGAAGGTTATTCTTTTTCATGTTCAGACGTAACAGAGTAACTGTATTTGCTAGAACAGGCCGGAAAGTTGTGGCTGCCTCACCTCTGGCAGTGTTCAAGGCCAGGTTGGATGGGGCTTCGGGCAACCTGGTCTAGCGACAGGTATCTCTGCTCATGGAATGGGGGTTGGAACTAGGTGATCTTTGAGGTCCCTTCCAACCCAAACCATTCTCTGATTCTAAGTTCTACTATCAATTTCAGTACTTATCAAAGGGAAAATCTGAGAGCATTTTTCTGAAAAAAAAAGTGTATATGAACATCACCAATAACCTTTCTGGAAGACTAGTATTCCAAATAAAAACAAGTCAGCCAGAGCACAATATTTCAAGTTAACTCAACACATTCAACTGAGAATGTAACTAAAGTACTCTCATAAACATTCTTATTTTTACAAAATATTCCCTCCAACGGAAAATGGTCTATCTTCCAATTATTTGAATGCCTTTCACATTTTTAGATCAAGATCATTAACAAATGTATTAACAAATCATTAAAAACATAAAAAACTTGTGAATTACAGTTTGATATTATGGCAGTTGATATACAATACGCTGACTTTAATAAATAGTCATGCTTTTGACTTGTCTGCAAGCTGCTTCTTGAAATCCGTTTTTTGTAATTTAATTGGCAAAACTCCCATGATTTTAAAAATGAAAAATATCTGTGTATCTGAATGATATTTAACTTTTATGCACAAATAGAAAACCAAAACATTTGATTAAAAACTCATTCTTTACAAGTTTGGCGTTTTACCAACCAGTCCTAACAATAAATTTACTAAGGTGACACTAAGTTCAAACAGTAAGCTTCAAGTCATATTTTAATTCATTATATTAAATAAACAGCAAACAAAACACACATGATCTTGCTATGTATCTTGCCAGATATATTGCAACATACTATATGCTATTCTATTGGCTAACTCCATATGGTGCATGTTTCATTTTAAAAACAAACATTTCACAAATTACACTGTTTGAGAGCAAGTATATATATATTTGAAAAGAAAGGAGGAATCTTCACAGAAAGACACAGATAGATAAGAGCTTTAGTCATTAAATCAGTGAAGAAATACATGGAAACACTGTATAATTGTGACTTCTCCAAAAATCTGAAATGAGAGAAGAAATGCTCACTTCTGCTCGCTGTTCAAATACTTCAGGATGATCTGGTTCTAGACTAATCACCCTACTGAGCTCAAACAGAGCAAGTTCAGCATTTTTCATATCCTGTAAGGTAGAAAAATAAACAAGGTCAAAAACTGTGCATAGTTAAAAGTAATATACTCTAAAGACTGAAGGACATTGGGTAAGTTTCTGAAAGTGTATCAGTTTACATTAAAAGCCCTTCACATCTTTGCTAATAACATTAAGATGCAGTATTCTACAAATACCTGAAAAAAACCCACCTATCTGCTATAAACAAGAAAAATAAACTCTGCTTGTACACATCATTTGTACTGTACCTCTAATAATTTAGTAATATAACTTGGTGATTAAACATTAGGTTCACAGCTCCATAGGTACCTTTCTTGACAGCAAAGCTGGCTCAAGCTCTCACGTGAACTCCACCACATACACATACCCTCAACCACCAGTGTTTTCATCAGTACTGTCTGTAAATTAATCCACATAGTGCTGGTGAACAGTTTGATGCCATCAGCAACTTGCCTATCTGAATTTTTATATTGTCCTCAATAAATTGTAGGATGGAAGCAGTAACTTAATTGGAAAAAAAACATCCGAACTGGTTACACTGCAAATTCTATATCAGATTTCATTGGTCTTTTTCTTATTATTCAAGGCAAAGAAATTTTGCATGTGCTTAATATCATCTTTGTGTCTTTAAAGTGTCACTCACAAAATTTTATGAAGTGAAGCTGTCTCAACATCTAGCTGAACAAACTCATGCTGGTGTTAAAAGCATGCAAACATTAGGGACTTCAAGTTCCTGTCAGCACCACTAAAGAATTAAATATTCTGTACAAAAGAAATTTTCAAGGAGTTATTCAACTACCCTTTCTTGAATCCTAGCAACCTTTCAATCATTCAACAGGCCACAATCTCAAACTACAAGGACCACAGTCTACTTTTAAACTTAATTTTGCTCAGGAAACCGTTTGTGCAGTCAGCTGTAAGTAATTTAACTTTGATTTATTTTTTTTTTGGTGAGCAAATTCAAGGTGGTATACTTATCAAGAGGCACAGGCAATCAGGAAGCAATAAAAAGCCTACTGGGTTGCATGAGTTGGCCATGTTTTCAAGTTGCAATAAAAGACGTTTTCATTTCCAAATACAGACTAGATGTGCCTATATTCTCCTCTGGCACCCTTGTTTCACAGTGCCTTAATTGCACAGTCCCATAAAGCAAATGTATCCATGGCTTGAACAGTATCATCCACTAGATCCCTCTACATTATGCAACACCTACCAAGTGATGGACACATCACCATAGTAGGACAGCACAAAGAATCTGGGATCTAATGAGTCTAGCTCCTCCTGTTGCAGGCCTTCTTATAGTTTGGATTACAATAATTCAGTCACACTAATTTAAATAATTATCTACTTACATGTAGTCCTTTCTTTCCATACGCTATCCCTCGTCCATAAATTGCACTAACCAGCTCTGGTTCTTCCTGTTAAGATTAAAAGTGAATATGATAATCAGTTGTGGGTTTGGTTTTCTTTTTCAAAAAGGTATCTTTCTTCAGTAGCTATTTAATTTTAGTTGATTTTAAGTAGTAAGCAATGAAAATCACAGTTGTCAGGCAAAGAAATTGATTGTTACAGTCCATACTTTCATAAGCTCACAACTTCCAATTCAATTTACTGGAATTGTTCTGGAGTATTCGTCTAGAAAATGAGCTAAACAGAGCACAGTTACAGCATCATCACCTGCCAGAAGCTATGTACACATTAGTATAGTCTGCTGTCCAAGCTTCATTACTTGTAACCTTGCTGGTAATTACGAGACTTCTTTTGTCTAATGTCACTGAAGTGATGATAAACAAATACAATTCAGCTAAAGCTTGTTTTGTTTGTAATTTAAGATTTAAAATTAGGGAGCAGAAAATTGTGACATCCTGATGAAATTTCTATTCAGGCAACAGCTAAACTAGAGGTATTCTGCCAAAATAGTTTTGCAAAATTCAAACAAACCTTCCTTGGGTTAGATTTAAGTCTGTGGCTTTCCAGCTCAGGCACTTAAGGGAATGCACCTTACATAGTGAAACTACTTCTTGTTCAATGTTATTTATTCCAGCCACGGTTTCCCATCCAAATTTGAAGAACTACTCACTTTATCTATATTTAAAATTGCCTTATGGAAGACAGAGTGAAAAATCATAACCACTTTACAGCCTTTCAGACATGCAAAAAGCAAGACACTCCATTCAGCTGAGATGTGTACGTTGCAAAGCTACTCTATTGTACACACGCTTCTCAATATCTTTCTACAGTCACTCTATCTTGCTTATCTTCACTTACAGTTTCCTTCTTAATAAAGAGAAGGCAGAAAACATTATGTAAGTCCATTGGTTTTTGAAGTAGCATTTCTCATTAGGGTAAGAAAACTACAGAAGTCATTCATCATATTAAAAACAAATCAGAGAGAACTGACTAAACACCTAAACCAAACAAAACCCTCAAAAAACCCAAAAAATCTGATCCTCTGATAAATTCCCTGGAATAATTCCATTAAATTGTCACAATTTCACTCAACTTAATTATGAGCTGTATGACACTTGCATAAAAAAAACCCCACACATGCTAGTATTTGCAGTATGACGTTCAGCTTACATTTGTGTACTACAACCAGTTTAGATGAAAAAGCAGGTCCATGCTTCTTGTAGTCCCAGGTTCTTAGTCATAAAAAAATACAGTATTTTGAAATCAGCTTTAGTTGAAGCTTTTAAAATGTTGGAGTTGGTTTTGTTTTAAAAGTGGCTACCTTCTACTGCATAGAAGATTCTGAATTCTCTATCTTGGTCAGAAACAAAAATATGTTGAAGTATTAGTTATGTTTTACTTATATATTAAGCTGATCAAATGCTTACTACTGAAGAACGAGGATAAATCTAGCATACAAAATTATTTATCATCATGAAAACAATGTGGTACTTGCCACTAGCAATAAGTGATCTGTCAGGTTTTTTTTTCTGATATTACTGGCAGCCTGCTGTCACCCCCAAAAAATCCACATTAAAATATCTCAGCCTACACATTAAGAGGGCCATTAAAAGAAGATCAATTTCACACAGGTCAGGTTTCTGGAGATTATTTTTTTTTGTCAAAATGCCATGAAAAGTTTATTCATACAGATGAGAAAAAGACTCACCAAATAACCAAGGTATTGAATCATCTGATTTTAAGAGTATGCTTGTGTTCGGAGGGAAAAAATTAACAAATAATAGAGTAGCTACTCTTATAGAATAATTACTGTAATTTTCAAATTTTTAACTGAATCTTTGTTTTAGTAAAAGCCACATGTCGTAATGAATAATTTTATAAAATGATTTTGTAGAGGTCCAAAGAGAAAACTTACCTGCAGCATTGTTGAAAAATGTCGTATGGCTTCATCATACAAGCTGTTGCCAATCAACACATAAGCAATTGCTAACAAAAAAAATTACAAATGTAAATACAATAGAAAAAAATCTGATTTTTTTAAAATATATTTTACAATTTGATTGTATTTAACATAAGTTCCTACACTGCACTGAAGATTTAAGTAGTCAAATGATTTCTGAACTGCCACTGAAATGACTTCCCTCAACCATTACCTGGCATTCATTAATTATTCAATTCATACTGTGCTTAGCAGAACTGTTTTGGGGTTTTGTGGTTTCTTTGGGATTTTTTTTCCTCTCCTTTTTACAAGTTGTTCAAGAAAGTGTCCTAGAGTACTTAGGACTAGGACAGGTATCATGACCCCATTTAGTAGCCCTACATGCTTTCTCTGTTATGAGTGGCTAACTGTGGGTAACTTTTTTTACAATTAGAGAACATACACTTGTACTTGTTTGTAAACATTTTGCTAAACTTTACTTGCTCACAGTAAGTTTTTCCTTCATTTGAATTCTCTAGAAAAACGTCTACTAAAGTGATTCCATTATTTATAAAAATGAGATTGAAAAACTAGAGAATCTTTACCCATATTAAAATTATGAAAAGCTTTGAAGTTCTTGCATATTTCTCCTGCTTCAGAGTAGAAGCTAAGTGTTTGAAAAAGAAACAGACCACTGCTTTAGAAATAGGTTCCTGTAATCTCCACAAGATATAAAAACACAGTCAAGTCACAAGACTGGAAAGCTGCAGTTGTCCTTGCATGACTGACGTTCAGTTCTGACAGCTTAATATCTCAAGATTCTTTCATTTTGCATGTTTTGACCTCACACAGTTCTTAACTCGACCGAGTTCTGTCCACACTGCCCACAAAACCCAAGTATCTTGCAGACCAGAGCTACGCCCCAGGTAGTTCACACAAACGGCCGACAGTGGAACCAGGAGCAGGAATTTACCTTTCCCCATATTTCTACTGGGCTTGAGCAGTCATCCAAAGAGAATGGAAGAGGTGCCTATCAGCTTAGTTGTTTACTCAAACATGAGAAAAGACAAACAAGCCAGTCAGAACAAAGGTATTTTTAACAGAACACAGACACTTATTTTTCATGCAGGCAGAGCCACATTGTTTTGGCAGTGTCACTAAGCACTGTTCACTAAAGGAGGAAAAAACACTATATGAAAGAGAAGAAATTTATTCAATCCAGAGCTTGCCTCATTCTTGGAGCATTCCTACTACGCAGAAGGCAGTATTTGTGTGCAATATAAGCTTTTCTCTCAATACATAAAAAGCTTCACTTGGTACAGATGCATAGCATTGCCAAAAAAGGCAAGAAAATAGGCAGAGTGAAGGACACGTTAAAGAGCTCTTGAAATTTCCTCATATCATTCTCCTCCAAGACTACGCTGTTGTTAGTATCATCTTTACGGTTCCAATCCCAGAACACAGAACAGCTGGCACGTAAAATAAAATCAACTCAACCATGCCAGTATTCAGGAAAAAAGTAGAGGAAGCAAGATAATGAAGGCTCGTTTTCTTGTGGATAATGAGTTTATTTTGTTTATCCAAGACTCTTGGCAAAAGGCAGGAGGTCATAGAGCGTGTCTCTAAAGCCATGGCACGTGGTTGGCTGCTAGTAACTGATACAGTATCATCTTCTTTAGAATTTTATTGCTTTAATTAATGTTTTCGTCTTTAATCAAATACTACAAAAACCACAAGAAAGTACTTTATTCTGAAAAATCTAAGGGTTAACAATGGCCCATTAGCTCAAGTATTTGGGTACCAACATTGCTTCAGAATGTCCCATACATTGCACGGTACTTTTCCTCAGAACACTTAAAAGCAACAGGCACAAACAAGAAGGACCCAGGCTCCTCACACCAGAACACCCTTGAAACAAAGTGGGTAGGTAGGTGCCAGCCTACAGGCCAAACATTAGCATAGGGACATTCTGGCATAGTCTTCCAAGTCTACAGACCAGATTCTAAAAGGATCAAATATTTTCTGCTGGATTGAAGTTTGGTATCCCCTGCAGGATTCTATGAACATCATTAGGTATACTAGGAATATAAAAAAAGATTAAGCCCCCAAATTTTCCTGGATAAATCTGTGAAGGCAGAAATTATGTCGATGAAAATCCACTCAATTGTTTTAATTTCATTAGACAACTCATGAGTAAAGTCTCCCTTTGCTCTTACATAAAGGACAGTCGGCTGCCTTCTTTGACATCCATCCTCAACAATCTCTTTACTGCCTCATAATACCTCCACTTCCTATAGAGGATACCAGTTTGGAGAAGCAGTACAAGTAGCTCCTTCCTCAAGTCCTTTGAGGAAAGTATTTCCTGATGCTCTGTTTGAAATGCCTTCATCTTCTGCACTGAGCATGATTTGAAAAAAACATCAAGTAGCAGCCTGTATAAGGACATAATTCAGAAAGCCTTCCTGCTGCCTATGAGCGTTGATAAGAAGAATGTGTGGAGAGAGGAAGACAGATCCAAGATCTATGTTTGATAGAAAGCATAATCTATTGGTAAAGTTTCCTGAATGTTTGAATAGCTTTAGTCATCAATAATGACACACAAAAGGGAAGTAGAAAGTAGCTGAGACTGCTTGAGAGGACTTAGTCAAAAAGCTTTTTGAACACCTGCTTATGCAGACATGGTGAAGCAAAGCAGAAAAGATACACATATTTTCTTTGTATGATCAGAGAAAACTCATTGTATTTTCAGGCTTATTAGGATCACTTTAAAATTAATGCATCACTAAGGAATCATCAGTTTAGTTTCAAAACATTCAGTGCCAATAATTAGCACGTAATTCACCTGCACAAACCTTATATAAGGCATCTTACCCAATTCTTCATTTGTGTTGTCATTATCAGTAGCAAATGGAAATCGTTTTTGCTCTGCGAGCAACTTCGCTTGACTCTGTAAAACATCACGTTTTTTAAGTGTTCAGCAAATAACAGTAAAGAATTTAATAGAAAACCCATGTCTTAAATCCTTAAGAGAATGTCTTCAATGAGAAAAGTTAAGACTAATGTAATTGCTTTAAGGTAATTGAAAACAAATTCATTCTTAGTCTTCCACAGGGCAAAAAAATTCTCTTCAGTCAGGTGCTGCTGTTATCCTCTCTAACACAAGGCTAACCAAACCTTTCAGATGAAAGGACATGGTCAGCATTTTTCCAGTGGCTGATGTTTCTACATTACATCCGCTTAACACGAAGTTTCGGAAGTTTAAGACACATGCTACTTCCTAGAAAAGTTTATACTCTTTGCCCCATGAATTATTCCTTTGTCTCTTGTAAAGGGAAGGGGGCACTACAGAAGAGTAAAACATTGACTATTTCTCCAGCAATAAAGACAAGTTTAACTTAACGGTGCCATGCTAAAGTAAAAAGGCTGTCCTTTTAACAGTAACTTTCTATCAGTCATAGACTTTGTTCAGCCAATTGCAGCCCCATCTAAGATTTCTGTTCCCCAAATAATGCGCCTACAGAAACCAATACCACCAAAGACGTCCCCTCAGAAATATTCTACTCTGTTCATTTTCACAAGTATTTTCCACAGACAGCTGTAAGTCTGTCAGAGCAGTAATGTTAGAAAAACACAAAATGCTTAATTAATTAATAGGCCTTCCAAACTGTTTTAGGAAGCAAGGGAAAAAAACAACTTCTCTTGCTGCTCAGCTCTTTTGCTTCAGCTAAACAGCACATATGTAAATCTTGAACTTCAGAGAAGACAGTTAAACACCTTAAACTTCAGAGAACATATTTAACTCATCATTTCCTCTACTGAGAGGACTGCACTTTGTCCTCCTCCCTTCCACCTTTTTTTTGTCTGTTCAATCAAAAGTAGCTTCATTACTTCTGCCCATGACACAGATGTTTCAAGGATCTACAAGGTGCAAATGTAACTGGCCAAATCACACGGCACAGTTTCTGCCCTGTTCACTAATAATCTCAGGAACGAGAAGAAAGTTTGGTCTTCTCTCAAAACTTGAGTATTTTGGAGGGTATGAATGATCAGTAAATCTGATTTTACAAACCTTGTTTTTACTGAAATAGAGCTCATACATGATCTCTAACATTACACTATAATGTTCTGTGAATTATTATTCCACCTACTGCTGCACCTACAATAATGAAAAAGTTCTTTTCCTCATAGAAAAGAGTTATTTAAAAACAGCACAAGAATGAGCAGGGTTCAACAGGTGTACAATCAGAAAACTAAACCTACATTGCAGACCATATATATTTACAAATCACACACCTCCAAACACAACCTTTTTATATCATCAGTGGCCTTCAGGTAATTTCCAGAAAACCTGCTTCAGAAAGCAATGTTCAATATTAAACTCTGCAAAACCTTGCTCTTCTATAATTGTCTTAATGTTAGAAAGAAATAATTTTTACTAAAGTACAACCTCTTCCATGGCAGATTCACAAAAAAGGCCTACGCTGTCTGAAGACAAAAGATAAGATACAGCAAGATTCCACACTAGGTATTGGAAAATAAGCTACAATCAGAAGAATCTGGCGTTACATTAGTATCCTATGAATTGCAGAGAACTTCTCAGCAAGAGAAGTACCAGGCAGTTTCCCCTGCTCTCATCTCCCTTGTCTGTTCTGTTATCGGAGAATAACAGAATGGTGTTTGGCTCTTGGGGTGGGGGAGGAAGGAGATTCATACTTCAACAAATCCTGAATCCATTTATAGGTTAGACATCCTGCAGCTCTACATGTAAAAATTGTGAGTCATTCAGTCTTCAAGAAATGAATGAAGAATTTTCATCACAGCACCAGCTCATGATAGGTTGAACTGCTGCTCTCTTCAAAACAATATTTTTTTAAGACAAGGAAATTTCTAACAAACTAATATACATTTCACTGCCTTAGAATTGCTGGTATTACTAGACTAGAAAGAAGATCTGACCAGTATCTGATGAAGTAATGTCTAAAGAGAATATTCCAGTTAAAAAAATTGGCTCGGTGGATTTGCAGTAGCGTAGTTTTACTTCCAAAAGCCACCTTTGGAGAAGTTGCTTCTAATTAGAATACTGTTTTCTCACTTTCCCATAGCAAATAATTTCTACAGATTTGCCAAGGCTTCTTTGTATATTCACATGGGAATTATTTGAAGATTTTCAATATCTGTGACTCTACTGGACTGAAGAAGTTACATCAAACCGGTGTTCTGATGTAGACTGAAGATCATATTTGTTCAACATCAGTAAGTTAACAGTGGTGTTGCAAGAAAACCCAAAGTCCAAAATGAACTTTTGAAGTCTCTCTACCAAGAGATACTCTTCTTTTGTTATAAAATTCTCCACATACCATGTCTGTATTACATTTAGTGAAATATGGTCTGAAACCTCTCTCATCTGTGTGCAATGTTATTTCTGGAGCAATTGCAAGTTATCACTCCAACTCTTACAGGCATTTTGTGGTAAACATCCTCAGGTACTTAATTTGGGTTAAAACTAATGCACCCTTCCATTTTTCAGCCACAGCCACTGCACCTCTAAAAATAGAAAAAAATCGATTGGTAGACTAATCCAGGTGAAGGTTAGCCTTCAGTGGAAACATAAGCTTCAACTAGTTGAAACTGCTGACAGCTCTAGAGACTCATGATGGAGTACTACGAAATCATATTTTCATGAGCAACTTGAGTTCATTCATACTTAAGCCTTTTGGGCATCAGACCTGCGCCTACTGATCAATAAGATTCTACTTGTAGTTATTTGCCTGAACTATATTCTAACTGGTTATGCAGCTAAAGTCATCTGCAACTTCAACAATCTATTAAAAATTGTTTTGTATATTATATTATTGATAGCATACCAGAATTTTTTCCGTGTTCAGAGAAAGCACAGATTCACAAGATGAAGACCCTCCTATGTCACAATCCAATTCATGGAAGTGCAAAAATGATGAATCTGGAGGAAAGAGAGAAAATGCCTTTAGGAACTCAGAGTTAGATGTTATGTTCTATTATCACATCTTACATTTCCTTATGTTCACCTGCACAGCTTCCTGTCCTAGTTTCAGCTGAGATAGAGTTAAACCACAACACTTCCCCACTGGGCACTCCACAGGGCAAAACTTTCATGAAATGCTTTCTGCATACACCACTGCATCCACACAGCCAGGGGAGCAACAGTTGACATGACTGCTTTTACATATTTAGTTTTATGACTACATCTGCTTATCCTTTTGGCTATGAATACATTTAAAAAAAAAAAGAAAGAAAAACGAAGGTGCTAAAAAAGGGGTGGGTGGGTTAAAAAGCAAAGAAGCTGGAAGCAAGTAAGAGTCTGGGGTAAACATGTCCCCATTAAGCATTATGATTGCATTCTCCAGCCCAAGAAATTAGAGTCAAAATTATCATTTCAATTCCAAAGAGGAAAATAAATGGAGCAGACTATACAGAGGTAGGGAAAGAGCTGCTGCTTGAAGTCTAGTAAGAGGTAGAAAGACTGTAAAAAGCAGAGAGAATAGTAAACTGTAATTGACTGAACATATACAAGGTCCTCACAGATATATTACTAAGAAGGTCATTAAAAAAGTCTAAGACTGATTGAAATCTATGAAAAGTCAAACACAGCTTGTTGGCATAGCAGAGAAAAAGGTTAACAAAAGAAACAAACAAGTAACAACAACAATCAACAAAACCTGCCAGATTGATACAGAAGTCACTACTTCAACTACATGGTGTTTTAACTGCTATCCTAACAGAACTGTTGGCTTTTCAATCTTTGTATCTTAAAACTTCTAGCAACTTGAAATATTTCAAGAGTAAACAAGAAAAAGCAAATAAACAATATTATCTCTGAGTCCATTTCAAAAATACTAAATATTATTACATCTCCTAATATTTGTAAATATAAGCTTGATCCTAAGTTTGAAAGGCAGGGGCACAGCATGTTTCTAATTTACAGGGACTGCTATTCTTATATTTTAATTACATAAGGGCAGCAATTAGTTAATTTCCCATTTCTCACAAGTACAGTCCTAAAAGAGAAAAAGAAACAGTCTTCTTATAAAGAGAAGTCAAAATAGCATCTAAAATCATTCCCTGTAAATAGAAACTTGGAACTAAGTTGAGCAATAAACACTAACTGGTGGGAGAAGTTTTACAACAGAAGCAAGGGTAGTAAAAAGCAGAAGGTCAAAGTTTAAAGTCAGAAAGTCCCTAAGAACAGTGGCTCACCACCCATAGTTTCCAGAAAAAGCATTCCAGTAAAAGGTTTCAACACTGCCCTTCTTCACACTGGCCAAATCCTCCTGTGCTATGGCAGCATTATTCACACATCACATATTCTGTGCTCGTGCTCCCAAGTCAGTGACAGTTAAGAGCCATCGCTGTGGACTCGCTGAGCAATTTTGGCTTCACGAACCAAACCAAAGAGGTGCAGGTGCGGCCTGCCTGAGGAAAAATTTTCTGCATAACAGCAAGAAATTAGTGAAGGAATGTTTTAATAAGGTGGCAGGGAATTAGAATAACCTATCTGTTACAAGCTATTGGGGAAAAATGACCCTTCAAATCTTGCAGTTCTTGGGGCAACAACTGCTTTACTCATAGGGGAGAATGGATCTGTCTTTGTCTGCAAGTTACGAAAAAGGAGAAACACCAACCAGAGAAGTTACCCTGAACCTTGTAGCAGGCTACAAGAGAAACTATTTGAGATAAAAAGAATCTCAGCTTCTGGGAAAGTTGTACTAAAACAAAGACAGAGAGCTTCAGGGAATTTTTCAACCGGCAATTTATTTAGCCACAGGATTTAAATAGCAAGGAGTGAACTGGTATGCAGCTATTTCAGGGTAAGTATGTTCTGTAAGTAAGGGCTATCTGATTATCAGCGTATGCAAAATACCTGAGATACCTGATGATTTCACCAGAATTCCTTATATCAATCCCAATTACACTGGTCTCTTTAAAACAACATCCACCATTACACCAAAATCTAATCTCCCAAACAGACCTCTGAAGGAGTATCCCAAGTCAATCATTCATGTCTTAGTAACAAAAGAGATGTAATCAAATGCTTTGCCATTTATTAACTTGTACGGTATACAGATGTTATCTCAACACTGGGTGAAAGTCTTTTTGGTTTTATGCTTAAGCTTGAATGGTTCAGAGTAATAGTCACCTGAGATAACTTTCACCATCTGATTCAGTGTTTACATACTATGGCTCTCAGCCACTGTACCCCTGCCCCAAAAAACCAGCTGATATAAAATATCTACTTAATGCAGATGACATAGATAAAAACTAACTAAAGAACTTCAAGCAGTGATGACAAAAGCCCACCTACAGAGGGGAAAAAAAAAAGCAGATATGGGAAACTCGTTACGAGTTAATGCTAGAAAGTTTGCGATTTTGAGCGGATTACACTAGCTGTACGTTGTCCTCAGGGACCACGGCAGCTGTTGATATGAGCACAAGCTTTATGAAATAAGGTGGGGAAAAAAACCCAAACAACCCTGTGGACATGTAAACAGTCATGACACATTGCTGCTTCTTCTCATATAAATAATTGAGTATCTATATTGCATTGAACTGATAGATTTTTTCTCCACCTGTATTACATGTACACTGCAATTCAGAGTGGCGTTTTTGTACAGCACATACGATCTTTGATCGTGAGCGTAGCACGTACCAGATTAAAGTGACACGACCCTACTGTGACAGATGTTTGAGCACATAAAAATATTTTTAACAGGGCCTGTACTACACACCATCAACGAACACAAAAGAGACCAGAACACCTGCGGCTCGAACGTGGCGCTCCTAAAGAAAAGCCCCCAGTTCACCAGCAGAACGCCCCGACCTGCAGCTGGAAGCGAAGCCAGCCATATTCCACTCCGTAACGCCAGCGCAAGGGGCCGGCGTGCCTGCGTGCTGCCGGGCGCCGGGCCTGAAAACCGCACAGAGTGCAGCTGCCAGACCCGGCAGGCGGCAGAGCGGGACCCCAGGAACCCTCCCGGGTGATGCTACCGGCCTCCCTCCGCCCCGGGCCCCCGCGGCAGGCTCCGCTCCGCGCCGGCACGGCGCTGCTGCCCGGGGTGCAGCTCACGCAGACGGTGCCTCGGTATGAGTCAGCTGAACAGCAGCAACGCGTACAGCCCGCCCGGCCGCCCGCCGCCGGGACCCCGCACCGCACCGCCCCGGGCCGGCGGCCCCTCG
>VWZZ01000182.1:1073627-1106901 GCA_013399095.1 Psophia crepitans
CCCCCGCCCTGGGGCTGGGGGGGTGGGGGGTGTCACCATGGCAACGCCCCCGACTCACCGCACTCGGCCGAGTACTGCTCTCCCCATTCCCCCGCCGAGGCGCAGCCCCCCGCCGGGCCCTGGCGCTGCCGGTGCAGCTCCTGCTTTAGCAGGGACAAGGCCGAGTACTGCTCCGTCAACGCCAGCGCGGCCCGAGCCAGAGCCAGTACGGCCAGCGGCACCCACAGCCCCCTCACGGCCCCGCAGCCGCCGGCAGGTGCCATCTTCTCAGGGCGCACGCGCATCGCTTCCCCCGCGGCCGGGGACAGAGGGCGCCGCACCGCCCCTCCCACGGGACGGGCAGGGAGAGGGGCGCCGCCGCGCTTCCCCCTGGGACATGGAGTTCCGCGCCGGCGTCGGCCCAGCCCAAGGCGGCAGCAGAAAACCACAACTCCCGGGATGCAGCGCGGCGCGGGTTCCACGCCCGAACGCGGAAGCGAGGCAGTTTGAAGCGCTGACAGGCCCAGGCGTGCTCTCGCGCGCCATGGCGGCGCTTGGCGCTTACCGCTGTATCGAGTGCAACAGGGAGGCAGCGGAGCTGTACAGGGACTACCGGCGCGGTGTGCTCCGTATCTCCATCTGCGTGAGTCGGGCTGGCGGTGGCCTGCGAGCGCGGCGGCGACGGGGCGGCCGGGCAGTAGGCGAGGGAGGTCTGAGGGGAGTGGTAGCGGGGGGCAGGGGTGCGAACGGAAGGCTTCGACGTCAGCAGGCGGCGGCACGTGCTGCCGTTCCCGCCTGGCCAGGCGCGGCGGAAGCTCCCCCTGCAGCCGGGATCGGGCCCTGGCCCGGGCCCGGGCCCGGGCCCGTGCGGCCCGTTCCTTCGCGGGTGGGCCGGGGGTAGGTTTGCGGTTTGCCGTGCTGCCCGCTGGTCCCTCGAGGGCACCTGCGCGGTGGTGCTGTCCCGGTTGGCCTGCGACCACCGGTGCCGGGCGCTGCCACGGGCCTGTTGCTGCGCTCCGTGGCTTTCACTGGCTGAAAGGCAGATGGGAGCGCGGTGCCGGGGTCAGGCGGCTGCAGTGAAGCTGCCAGGCAGCTGGACGTACATGTTGGGTTTTGACGGACGGCTCTTCAGCGTACGCGCCAGCCCTTGTGTGCGACTGACCCAGCTACAGCCGCTCTGCTTTCCAAAAGGGCACCGGCGTCTTGTAGCCTGCTTCCTGCGCTCCCTTCCCGCTCTGCCTCTCACCGAGTTCATTTTTTCCCCCGTAATGTCTTCACAATCTTAAAATAACTTTCTTCTCTTTTAGTGTCTTTTACGTTTTCTTGGAGATCCTGCAGTCATGGCAAAAAAAACCCACCCAAAACATTTTAAACAGTGTTTTCAACTGTTTTTAAATTACTGTTTTCAATTTTTGATAGGGTTTATGTAGACTTGTCTCCAGTGGCTAGTTTTTTCTTTTTTTTTTTTTTTTGTATTGCATAAAAAGTTGGATCACTTAGCACCCTGTATTTCAGTGTGGAGGGGGAAGAAAGGATTTTGGAATGCAGGGATCTACAGACACATGTTGATTAAGCCTTTGATTTTATTTGTGATTGCATTTCACAACATCCTCTCTGCTCCTTATAAAACTGGAAAAACCTTGTGTTTGAACCAATTGTTGAATATTTTGTATTTCCTAAGGAATTAGTTGTTTACCATTCAAACTTCCTTTGGGGTTGTTTCCCCCAGTTTTGCAGTCCTTAGCATTTCAAGAATGCTGTTAGAAGGTGGGTTAATTTACTAACCATGAAGCTATAAACGTAGCAGATGACCAGAAAGCTTTGTATTGAAAGCTATGGTGAATTCCTTTATGACTTTATAACTCTGAGTCATTCAAGCATTTCTTAGATCAAAAAGAGAGATCGGGGGCAACCAGATCATAGAGGTCTGTGGCCACCTCATATTTGCGGGAAGAGTGGTTAGCTCAAGCTGAAAGATGCACGTATTAGATTTCAGCTTCTGTTATCAACCGGAGGTTATAAAAACAAGATATGTACAAATTACTAATGATAGTAGAAAGAGCTGATTCACATCCTTTTCTTTTCCCAGCCCAGCAATCAGTTAAAATGGCTCGTTGCTGTACAGCATAAACCAGCTGAAAATGTACACAAAAATCTCTGAGGATATTTCAAAAACAGAAGGTATCAGCAGTTTTCTTAGGTAAAAGACAACTGAGTAATAGAGATTGATTTCTTCTGGCTTTAGACATGCAGACTGCAAAGAAAAATTAATTTTTAGTTGCTTTTTTGTGTTAGTATAACGTATCGTGTTTAGTAGTGGATATGAACTACATCAAATCATTGGTAGCCAAATCATGCAGTCAAAATTTGTCATTGATACATGATAAAAATGTAAACGGTTTTCTTTGGAGCTCTTTCACATGGAGCTTCAAACTCATCTTTGAAATCAAGGACAAGTTGGATACAAAAGGACAAGTATGAAGCTTATGCCTGCAGCCATATCACGTAAGATTTAGCACATCTTGTAAACCCAGGTCAATTACAGTTATTAATTTGGCTGTGATAATCTCTAAGGCAAACTGAGAGCCAATAGATGGCACCCCCTCCTCTTAGCATTTAACCGTCTGAGGACTGATGATCCTGGTCTTCCAGAGCTGCAGCATCCTGTGTAGAATCAAAGCCTTAAGTCCCAGTTGCTGTGTTCATCACAAGTGCAAAATGCTTCCAAAAAGAGTAAAGAACAGAGTAAAAGAAAGAGTAAAGAATCACATTTTCTTAGCAACTTGGAATTCTGTCCACCTTTCTTCATGCAGGTTTAGGTTTGTATCATTTTTCACTTACTCCTACCGATCTGTTTCCTCTGTCTCTGTTATGGTTTATCATTGTTCAGTTTCAGTCTTAGTCCTAGTTGGTCTTACCTGTCATGTCATGTGGGCAATCACCAACCACATGAGGTTAACAAGAGCAAGTGCCAGATTCTGCACCTGGGAAGGGGCAGTCCTGGCTGTACGTACAGACTAGGTGATGAGACACTGGAGACCAGCCATGCTGAGAGGGAGTTGGGGGTCTTGGTCAACAGCAAGCTGAACATGAGCCAACAGTGTGCCCAGGCTGCCGGGAAGGCCAACCATGTCCTGGGGTGCATCAAGCACGGCATTGCCAGCCGGTCTAGGGACATGATTGTCCCGCTCTACACTGCGCTGGTGCGGCCTCACCTCGAGTACTGTGTGCAGCTTTGGGCGCCATAGTACAAAAAGGACATAAAACTATTGGAGAGTGTCCAAAGCAGGGCAACAAAGATGGTGAAGGGTCTCAAGGGGAAAGACATATGAGGAGAGGCGTATGAGTCCCTTGGCTTGTGCAACCTGAAGGAGACTGAGGGGAGACCTCATGGTGGCCTACAGCTTCCTCACGAGGGGGAGCAAAGGGGCAGGCACTGATCTCCTCCCTCTGGTGACCAGCGATAGAACCCAAGGGAACAGCACGAAGCTGCGACAGGGGAGGCTTAGGGTGGAGATCAGGAAAAGATTCTTCACTGAGAGGATGGTGGGGCACTGGAACAGGCTCCTCAGGGAGGTGGTCACAGCACCGACCTTGGCTGAGTTCAAGAATCATCTGGACAATGCTCTCAGTCATCTGCTCTGATTGGGCTGGTCCTGTGTGGAGCCAGGGGTTGGACTTGATGATCCTTATGGGTCCCTTCCAACTTGTGATACTCTATGATTCTATATCATCTCTAACCCTTTCTCTTCATTTCTGGCCACTCCGGAACTGCTCAGAGCAGGAGCTGTCCATATGAGGAGCAGGCAATACAAAGTACGTTAGTAAGAAACACGTTAGCTCATGGTTTATAAAGTGGAGATGTGACTGTTAGAAGATTTCAAAGATCAAAAGATTCCTTCAGTTGAACTGACCTGAATTCGGCTTTACCTGCATATTTCAGGAAAGCACTGCCGTTGTCTCTAGCTACCCAGTGCTCGTGGTTTCTAACAGGGCAATTCTTGATTTACTTTTTCCTTTTAATCTGGAAGAATAGTTTAGTCACAGTACTAAGCCTTTGCAGACATTCTGCTTCACACAGACAATACTGTGCTCTGGCCAGAGACCTGAAAAGCTGGTTAGCATCACGCTACTCACAACAAAAAGTGATCAAGTACAGAATGTGGTTTGATACCCTTCACAAACTTCAGTGTTATAGTGAGTTTGTCAGTGTTATGAATCATCTTAACCTGAAAATATGATAGAAGTTTTTTCCACTTTAGAAAATATGAAGATCCCACTTACAAGTATGAAACATAATTTACGTTAGGTATTTGTAAAACTTAAGAGTGTAGGCATCTCTAAACTTATTAAAAGCTGAAGGTGTTTAAGAAAAATTTGAGGTCTGAGGTGAGATTAGGTGTGACCACTCGGCCTGAGAACAGTTTTCATCCGTCTTTGTCGAATTAGAGCATCAAGTACTGCTACCCCACTGTAGCATAAGGGAGAAAAAGTACATAGAAAGATTGTATAGTGATACTCAAAGCAGACATTGTCTAGGTTTTTTTGTTCAAAAGCTTTGGGATACTTGTGTTTCATTCCTATTTTCAAGTAGTATGTGAAAATACTGAGTGACACATGAAGGGGGAAAAAAAAACCCAAAACAATTTAACATTTGTTTCATATGATATGTAACATAAAGGGTTTCTTTTCTTATTTTGGCCCCAGAAGATCAGGAACAAGCAGAGAATTGTGAAGATCATCACTGTTTTATATACTGACCTACAGACTTGCCCCATGCTAGTTTAAAGTTATCCTTGATAAATTAATAGATCTGCATCTAAAAGGTCTTTGCCATTCTCAGGATGTTCCTGTTGTTCAACAACAACTGGAGCATCATCTTGCGGTTGAAGAAGCTAAGTTCTCCCAACAGCATCTTCTGTGTAATCCTACATTTGTTTTTGTGATGTGTTTAACCTGATCTGGGCCCAATTTTCAGGTAGAAGCTTTAAATTTGAGTGTTGAAACAAAATACCATGATTTTGTATTCTGTTATTAATCTGTTAAAGAGAAGAATGGATTTTTTTCCAGAGGCAAATACTAAAAGCTTCCATTAGGGAACATCTGTTTCCAACCCACAATACTGGAGTACAATTCTGGAAATTCAGCTGAATATTCATGGTGCTGCGTCAGTTTAGCTCCTGCAGCATTTGTTACTGCTCTTCATTAAAAGTTTCTTTGAGGTCCATATTGTAATTTTAATGCAGGCAAGCATTGAAGACCTCACGAGCATTAATACCCACTCTGGAAATAAATTTGCAATGGGTACTGAAGAAGCTAAAGAAACTTTCTTCTATTAAACATGGAAGTCCACTCAGTAACATGAAACTCAGGATGGAAAGGTCATGTCTTAAGAGCTCTGCAAGGTGGCTAACTGCCACAGATTCTCCAAGTTCTGTAACTTCTTTTTTAATCTGTTTTGTTTAATCAAGGCCAGTTTCAGCAGAAGCCTACCCCAGACATCTAGTATTGTGCATTCCTTCTTCCTTGAGATTTGCATTTAACGAATGAACCTTTTTGTCATCCTGCCTATATTTTACTGTGGAAATGCCATTGCAAGAGACAGGTGGACTATTGCTCCTTAAAAAGAACTTAAAGGTACTTAAAAACAGATAATAAATTTCTGAGGAAATTCACCTCCTCAGGGTGACCTGTTCATTGTGCTTTTTCTTTGGCGTGGTAACTGGGAGTGGCGAGGGCTGTGTGTGCAGGTGTGTTAGGATTGCCTCCAACGAAGGTGACTTCTTGTGGTTGCTGTGCAGCCCACAGATCTGGTTCTAGTCTGTGCTGTGAACGTGCTGATGTTTTCCCTGTTCCGAACCAGAAGTGATGGTGAAAGTAAGCCTAGGTTGTTCGTTATAAGAGAGATTTTTGTTAATTACTTTGAGAGCCTTAAAACTTAAATGATCTGTAAGTAATACAATGGATCTTCACTGAATATATTATGAACCAACCATTAACAACAGTAGTAAAAAATACTGTTCAGGTAACAGTGCCACTGCAGTATTAATGCTGCAGGGCAAAAAAACCCCACATTTGGCTAACCTGGAATAAATTTTGCAGTCAAAGTGCAATGAATGTAAAAGGAAATTAGCAAACTTGACTTATTCAAAAATAGAAGGAAAAACATGCAATTTTTAAAAATTTGGTTTTAAATTACATATATTTTGTTGTGTTTAAAAATGAAATTTCAGAAATGTTAATCGTTCTAGACCCTAACAAAGGGAAAGAAATTATTCATTGCAATATGCAGAGCTCAGTCAGGATCCCCCTTGTGTTTTGTAATGCGGAAGCCAAATTGCCTGAGCAGAGCACACTCCATTTAGCTTTTCTGCAATTAAAAAATAATTGAAAAGCTCTTTTATTGCAGCAAGGCAGAGAGACTTTAAATGCTTTGAATGCAAATCATTTCTGTGATAAGGTAAAGAATCTGTCAAGAGTACAAAAATTATCCTGTAAAATGAAGACTTATTTTTCTTGCTTACATAACTTATTCTACAGACCAACTCACTGGAAAACATATCATATAGGAAAAGTTACGAAATAATATCTTGAATTTCACGTTTCTGAAATGAAATGCATCTGAAACTCATCTGTTTTGTTTTACAGCTTATTATGACACTTAGTCACTTCCCTAATAAAGAACACATTCCTGAAAGCAGTAGAGCTAATTACATTTTATTGTTCAAGGGTGCAACTGGGATTAAGGGCGCTGTCACAGGATGATGGGTTTGTGTTAGTTTGCCCTCTGAACCTATATAAATGCACCAATGTCTTTGTTGAAGCTATGTAAATGTTGTTTAAATCTGCTGTATATGTAGTTCAGCAAAAACTTGTAGTTTAATTTTGCCGAACTCCAGTCCCTGGAGAAAGAAATACTAAAATGAGACTGTTTCACTGGTGTTTCTAATATCCAGAGATTTGCAAATGTATTCCTGGTGTGGTTTTCATGTTATTTTTAGTTCAGGATGAAGCCTGGTTATTCAATGTATATTTTTATTTTCTGTAGTGTCTTATGGCTTACTCTTCAAGAACATGTTTTCTTTCCACCACCCCTATACCAAAATACTTTTACTTAAAAATTCAGTTCCATTTTAATGTTGGAGAGAGCACTCTTAAAAAGTCATGCTCATAAACTTGAGGAACTTTGTCCTTCAGTGATAGTAGGTACTTCCACACATATTTGTACACTGTATTGTATTTGGCATATGTCTGTGAACTGTGTTTGGAGTCAAGTATCTTTGATGAACAAGGAAGAAGTATGTCTTTTGAGTTATGTTTTATAAAAGACTGTGGTCAAAGTTAACATTTCACTACTTCTTTTGTCTTATGAAATACAACTGAGACGTTAGAACATATGTTACTTAACTGTTTTGGATTGCTTCGATCAGAAAGAATCGGATACACTGTACTGTAAAGAACATGGTTGTACTAGCTTTTGAAGATTTGGTTTATTCTTAAAGCTGCCTTTGCTGATTTTTCCTAAATAATAGTCAAATATTCCTAAATATTTGTCTAGTCAAACAATTCCTAAACTAATATCCATTTAAATTCATTAGGATATTGAAATATATGCAACATCCTTTTTTAGGGTATTTTTTAGGATTTTTTGCAGTATCTATTGGACTTCTGTGTGTCCGTATCAAACACTTGTAATGTTCCATGAATTTACCAATCTAAAATAAGATACATAAATAGAATTTATGGTGTCAAGCTTTCTCTTGAAACAGAAATCTGAAAGTACCTTTTAGTCAAAGCAATGTCTGGTTTTTTCAAGGAAAGATACCAGTCATTTCCTGTTTCTGATGTTAGTTACATATTTAGGGAAGAAATTAAAAACTGGTTAAAACCATGGAGAAATCTAGTTACTTCTTTATGTAATTTTAGAACTGGTTAATGATAACGCAGGCATTTTTTTGAGAAAGCCCAGAGAAGATTGAAAAAGCTCGGGTTTGTTATCTTCAACAAAAGATCTGTGCCTTCTCCAGTCGTGCTGAGCAGGCTGTTGACTAGAGCTGTGCAGAGCTGCGCTTGGGAGTGAGACACGAGCACCAGTATTGTAGTTTACTCTAAATTGCCTGAGAACCATCTTAAAAGTAAGCGTGCAAGCATTTCGTCATAGCTGAGCTGCTCATACTGATCTTCTCTGAAAGTGTTAGTGGTTAGCGATGTCCGTAAAGTTACATTGCTTCACTGGATAAAGCTATCTGGTCCTACTTATGTGTACTGAAACTGCACTAACCCTTGCTAGCATTGATTTTGCTGAACTCAGGCTCTACTCACAAGTTTCCTTCCTAGGCATTTAAGGTTAGAGTCAGATGTTTTAGTAATACAGCTGGAAAAACAAACAAACAAACAAGCCAGGTATGGAGAAAATTTCATCCCAGTGTTAATTCTGTAGTGTTCTCACGGTATAGCCAGTGTATTTTTCATTTTGTCCAGTTAGCCTATGGGAGTGTGCACGCAAGTCTTTCACGGTGGGGTGGTTTGTAGGTCTCACAAGTCCCTGAACGATGTCGCGCTGGCCAGGTCACTGGCTGGATAACCGTAAAGGACTTTTCCCTCATACAGTTGAGACTCAAATAGAAATAAAATATATTAAGAATAGAGCTTTCATCTAGCTCTAGAAGACAGGCAGACATGAGTGTGTGTCTATGTGTGAAGAGTCCTTGAAGATGTCTGCTCTTTTGTGATATGGCAGATTTTCTTTTCCTGTTGAAGGAACACAAGAGAAATAGGATTTTTAAATGTTTGGTGATGTGTCATGGTTCAAACCTGCAGGCAGCTAAACTAACCACACAGCCGTTGGCTCGTTCTCTGCCCTGCAGTGGGATGGGGGAGAGAATTGAAAAGAAAAAGGTAAAACTCATGGGTTGAGATAAAGAGAGTTTAATAGGACAGAAAAGGAAGAAGACGACAATGATAATAGAATATACAAAACAAGCGATGCACAGCACTACTGCTTACTGCCCAGAACTGATGCTCAGCTAGTTCCTGAGCTATGCTCCCTCCCAGCCTACCCTGTAGTTATATGCTGAACATGACGCCATATGGTATGGAATATCTCACTGACCGTTTGGATGAGCTGTCCTGGCTGTGTCCCCTCCCAGCTTCATGGGCAACCCCTGCTTTCTTATTGACAGACCGGTATGAGAAGATGAAAAGTCCCCAACTGCTTGGCAGTAACTAAGACATCAGTGTGTTACCAACATTATTCTCATCCTAAATCCCAAACACAGCACTATACCTGGTACTAGGAAGAAAATTAATTCTATCCCAGACTGAACCAGGTCATGGTGGTATGCTGAAATACTGAATTAAACATTATTCTCAGAGCTGTAGAAGATTTGGTTGTGGCTGCCAGGAGCTGTGGAGCAGAAGACCCATCTGTTCTCATGGGTTACACCACTATTTGTGTATTCATTTGGAGCAGTCTCCTTATATATCTGCAGTAGAATTTCTGTATCATTGGTTTTGCCTGGAGGGTTGGCCTGATGTATTTTAGTTGTCTAAGATTCATGTCAGCTGTCAGTGACAATTTTTCACTACCTCTTAACTGCAAGTTTTTTGATGTTTAGTTGGGATCCTGCACTTGAAAAGATCGTTCTATACTCTTCTCGGAAACGTTTTTGACTCTGGTCAAAATACATTCTGTTGCAGGAAAATCGGAGAGTGTAATAAATGCTGGGGTGTGTAGGGTATCCTTCATCTAACCTTTATGACACCCGTTGTGTTCAAGAATAATCTTCTTTTGTTTGTGCTTGTCCAGTGCTTGTGTGAATAAGCCTATAAAAAAAACCCTGGAGTTTTCCTGTGCTACATCAACCCCAAGATTTGACATACGTAAATTATCACCTATAAGAATATCTGTTCATGATTTCCCTGTAGAAAGAAATGAAGCAAGACACTGCCTTTAATTATAGTTGCAATTTCTTTTTCACTCTATTAATTGTTGTAGCTGGGGTCTTCTGTTAATTGCGTCCTTTCTTCCATCTCTCAGTTTAATTTTAGACCTATCAAACTGTTGGTTAATTGAGTCGATTTTTGAATTCATTACTTCTTAACTCTTGTACTGTCATACACAGTATTTTCTGTTCTAATCCAAGTGAGTTTGTTGGGGTTTTTTTCTTGAGCTGGACCAAGAAATACTGATTAGAGGTAGGAACATTCCTTAGACACTCTATTCAACTTATGCATTTGTTTTATTTGTTATGCATTTCTTAATATGGATATCAGACTTTTGATATGGTTTGCTAGTGAAATTTTGCTTCTTAAATTCTCCAATAATAAATCTGGTAAATAACAAGGCAAAGGTCACTTTAGACACAAGGAATCCCTATAAAATTGAAAAAAAAAACCCACCTTTTTGTTCTTTCCTGGGAGTTTGTCTGTAGGTGCGTTCTGTCTAATGCTGCATTTTTGTCTGTTCCAGCATTTCAGAAAGCTATGTGCATAGATTTCTCTTCTGGCAGTGCACTCATTAAAATGGAAATAGAGATTGTTTCTATGACTGCTGTACTTTGAGCACGGCAGCTAATGTGAAAGCCCCAGGGAGTGGGATTAGCTGAGGACAGGCTGGAGGAAACAAGTAGGTAAACTGGAGGATCAGCAGCGGGAGAAGGCTGACCGTGGGTGAGCACCTTTCTGGCAGTGCACTGGTTTGAGCTGAAAGGGTTGTTGTGATCAGCTGCTGCTGCTCCTCAGCTCTCTGCTAGAAGTTATTTCCCTCTCAGGTCTGCTGGATGAGCCCTTTGTGAGACTGTTGTTTGACCGTCCTGTTCACAATTAGTATGATAGCCTTTTGTTAGCCCTTCTCATTTAACTCAAGTCAAGGGGTGGTCACCTGTGCAGATGAGTCAATAAATCTGAAGAAGGTTGATGACAAGCAGTTCCCAATGGTCTGGGTGAAATACCTCTCTAGTATGCACAATGGGAACCAGCAGATGTATTGGAAAAGTGTCTTACCACTGTTCAGTAGCAACTTCTGACTCTTTGGCTGTTATCTGTGTGTGAAAACTATGTTATCAGTGTTCTAAATATATTGGTGTTTGTTCAGTAATGGAAAATGAATTGAAACTTCTGGACCACCTACCAGTATGGAAGACCAATGCAACATCTACTTTTTTCTTGAAAGGAGTAAAGAAAGTAGGATAGGACAATAAAGCATCTCTTTTAAAGGAATGAAGTGATAAAAGGAATTCATTTTCTTTCCAAAAAATACCCCCAAAAATCCCAGAATAGCCAGTAGACGGGCCATGATCAGGTAACCTTCAACAGGATACTGGTACATTTCTTCTGTGCTGGGAAGGCAGTTTGGCTGGTTTGCATCTGTAGGACACACAATGATAACTAAGTACATCCGTGCATAGGTTTTTTTTATCTGTGTTAATCTGAAACCTGTAAAAATTTATGATGTAGGTTTATGTTTTGTAAAGGAAATCCTTGTGTCAACTGTAGTGTCAAGTAGGGGAAGCAATTTTTCTGAATAGATTAAAAACCTATTGAAAATGAAGATTATGTTAAGGAAAGACTACTCAGAATTGAATAGCTATTTTGTATTTATGCAGTTTTGCTAAGTATAGAGGAACATTTTATCAACACTTGCTTTCTTTTTTTTTTTCCTTCTAATTCTTGTTATTTTATGACTTTCAGAAATCCTGCCAGAAACCTGTGGACAAATACATTGAGTATGATCCTGTTATCATCTTGATTAATGCTATTTTATGTAAAGCACAAGCATACAGGCACATTCTTTTCAATACAAAGATAAATGTAAGTTGCTATGCCCCTACCCTGTGACTTTTTTTGGCTAAAGATATATTTAGGTTTGGTAAGTTGATTGCAATACTTGTAAAATTTTAGGAACTGTTCTTCAGCCCTCCACACGTTCCATCAAGCTAAATCAGTTTTGTTCTCAAACAGGTTAGGGGGCTAATATTGTGAATGGAACGCGTGAAATCTCATACTCCAGCTGGTACTAAGTAAGTTACTGTCTCCCCAGGAGTGATGCCACAATACCAGCAAATATACCTGTTATCTGGCATGTTAAAGAGAGTCCTAACTGGGCTCATTGGAAAAGAAAGATGTAATTGCAACTTAAATTTGTGTTGGAACCAGTTCTTTTTGAAATGAGCTACAGTAGTATAACATACCATATTAATAATACTATGCCAGTTAAAACTACTGTACTAATATCTCACGAGTTTCCTCCTGAGTAATGAACCATGTCCTCAAAGCTATAGCAAAAGATAGTGGCTTTCACATGAAGCATTGTTAATGCAGAATTATAGTCAACTTGGTTGTGCTGGCCAGACTGGAGCATACAGGTGTAGGTTTGCTGATAGAATTGCTTATTTTCACTTTAAGAATTAATTTCCCAGGAGAGGGAATCTAATCTGGAACAAACTCTCCAAGCGTAAGTGGGTGCTGTGTTCATGTTGGTACCTCTTGGCCAGTCCAGTGTTAAGCAGTGTGAATAGACATATTCACCTCATCCTTCAAGCATAAATCTGACTAAAGGTTTTTAATTAATTCAGTGCTTCTGGAGACTGGTAATGCTGTTTTCCGTGAGGCTTCTGGAGGTACTATTCCATCTCTTGAAATTTTGTCTATTCGAATAAATTGAGTTGAATTTTTAAACTAGCTTAGCCTGTGCATGCATGTGCAATTGGCACAACTAGTTTCTAATGGAAAAAAGTAGAATCCCCGCACAGAAATTGGTTTATTTAAATCCGGATAAAATCAGAATTCACTCCACATACCCACTGACTTACCGACCGTTTAATGTGGAAACATGTTAACTATGGATCCTCACGACATAATTCTTGTAGTCACTTCAGAGGATAGTTTTAAGTTTTGTTTAGTTACATTGCTCCATTTATTTTTGATTCTTCACTCTTAGCTAAACTGAGAACTGTTTTTGGTATAACTACGCTACCAGTTTCTTCTAATAGAGATTGTCGCAGGGAAAAACAGAAACAAGGCTATTTAAATTGGTTCACTGAAGGGAATAGTTGCCCTGAAACAAGAATTTTTGATAGTGTAGTTCTGCTAATCATGGCACAATTTTGGTTTTATATTCCTAAGTGAAACACCCTTCCCAGCTGAAAAAAAAAAGTTTAGAGCAGGCTTTATAAACTACAGTTAAATGCTTTGTTCTGTATGGAGCTGTTCATATGGTTTTCTGCCTTCTCTAATTGGCTGTCATGTTAATTTGTGTTAAAAGAATGATGTGCTAAAACTAGTGGCTCAACAGCAGTAATTTTCTTAGATTACTAAACAAAAAAAATAAACCTACAGAACTTGCTTGTATGGAGACGTAGAAATGTATTTTAAATACCAGTTTAATACTAATACTTTAATTTATGCTGATTTAATACTACTGCTTTTATTATACTTTCATTTACCAGATTCATGGGAAGCTTGGCATATTTTGTTTGCTCTGTGAGGCTTATCTCAGGTGGTTGCAACTACAGGATTCCAGCCAAAATACAGATCCTGATGACTTAATCAGATATGCCAAGGAATGGGATTTTTATAGAATGTTTGGTATAGCTTCTTTAGGTAAGACTGGTGATTAGTTCATGTAACTATTTACTCTTTAAGCATTGAATAACTTCATGAGTCTTTCATCAAGCCTGTATTGCAAAAATTAATACAGAATGGATGTCATGTCCTACCCAGTATCGTAAATTGGTTATACACATACTGCCCATTTGCCTGCATTTAATGCAAATGCATATTTCTATCCTGATTACAGTTCAGATTGATACAATAAGCATTAGATACCAAACCACTGAAAAGTGGTAATGTTCAGAAATCTTTGTCTGAATCCATTTACATAGTTTTGAAGACCAAAGTAGAGCTTAGCCTTATTCCATATTTCATGTTGACTCCAAGGTTTATTATTCATTAAGGTGATGCAACATTAAGGATCATCCTTACAGAAGTAAACAGTAATTGGGAAAAGCTGTATCTGGTTTGGTTTTGTTTTTTACTTGAATACACAAAGATACAGAGCAGTGTCATCACTGATAAAGAGTAAATACTTCTGTGCTGCAAGACTAAATTTGAAGTCAGGGAAAGTTTTTGTTTTATTTTTGGTTAATACTTTTATTTTCATTTTTTTCTGGTGACAGTGTTTAAATCAAGCCCACTGACTAAAACCAGTATTTCCCTTAGACATTCAGAGTTTAACTTCAGCCATTTATTGTCTATTGTTGCTCTGAGTAGGCTTTCATAACACGGCAATAACAATGTTGGAACTCATTCTTCAGTAGTAATTCATTTATTACAGTTGTTGTGAGAGGTTTTTGACATCTGCATTAATACCAGTGTTGCACAGGGATGCAGTGTCAAAAAAAGGCCAATAGCTCAGTGATATTTTCGCCTCGGTGTTCTTTCTCATGCAGGATGGAAAGGATTCATTGCTGGTGACCTTTTCAAAAAAGACAAGTATTGATTTTGTTTTACAGGGTAACAGACAGTTGCATAAAACCTCTCCTTTTGTTGAAAAGGAAAAGTAAAGGAAGGTCATATGCTAAACTTCCTGTGCTATATGGTGTGCAAAATTAGGAGTATGACAGTCCTACAGATGGAATTTTCTGATAGAATTATTTTGAATGTCATGAATGAACACAGGAAATGGAGGACAAGTTCATGTGTCTTTTAAATAGCAGTGGCTCAGTTACATTTGGGACACATCATTTCACTGAAATTCATCGCAATAAAGACTGATTTTGGCACTTGGTTCTCTCTTTCTAACTCCCCTTATTTCCTCTTAGAACAAACTTCATTTTTGCTTGGCATTTTTCTTACCTTACGGTGGATGAAACCTGAGATGCTGAAAACGAAGTCTGACTTCATTTTACTTCTCAAAGCGCTGCTGTTGTCCAGCTATGGAAAGCTTTTGCTAATTCCAGCTGTTATTTGGGAACATGACTACACACCTTTGTGCCTTGCATTTATAAAAGTGTTTGTCTTGATATCAAACTCTCAGGCAATTAGAGGTATGTTTTTGCTTTTTTATCACTACATTATTTGTATAGAATGTGCATGAGAAAATGCAACTGTTATAGAAGTCATTATTATTGCTATTATATTTTTAATTGGTATCAGATATGTGGCTGAAACAGATCGAGCTTAAAGCCGTATGATTTAGACTTTAATAGAAAGTGAATGAAACAAACCACTTTTATTTAAAAAAGAAAAAGCACCTCTTATCTCACCATCATCTCTTTGTATGTGCTGTATTAAGTTCATCAGATCCATCAGTTAGAATTTGAGACAACTCATTGAAACATAAAGTAGAATTCTTTGTGTGTCTGGAAGATGGAAAAGTTCATGTTAAATTTATGCATGGCTTTGGAATGTAGACTTTAAGAGATTTATGTGATTTCTTGTACACACAAATTAATGTGAATTCTCACGTGGTTTCTGTGATCTTCTGAAATGGTGATAAATTTGTTCTGTTTTCTTTTGCAGTTACGTTGAACTTGAACCGTATGCTCCCTTGGTTGGCCATCATCTTTGGATTAATTTTGGAAAACGGTGTGGTCTGCTTGTTCCAGAAAATGGGATGGGATGTTTGAAACATCAGCCTGGATCTGAAGAAATGCCAACAATGTGATGGTCATTTTCTAAGAATGATCTCTGCCAGCAGGCTCCAAAAGCACTGTTTTCGTAGTGATGAAAAAGATGATAGATAACAAAAATTTGCATTAGTGGTGAGTGTAGACAGTTTTAGGATGAGTTAAAATGAGAAACTTCACAAGTTTGGCTGTTTAGTGTGGTGAGCCATAAAATCTCTGCCTCAGCTTGTTTGTTTTCCTATTAAAAATATGATTCTGTCGCTATCCTAATAGCTTTATAAATCTGGCTGCATAGCGATGGCTGTAACAGAAAAGGTACACTAAAAAAAATCAGTGTGGCTACAAATCACTGCATTTGGACAGAGAGAGGAGGATGAATTGTTCGCTTAAGAGGAAAGAAGAGAGTCAGTGGAAAAACGTGAAAGCCAAAGCTAATACTTCCACAAAAGCAGATTTTCAAAGAGAGAAGTGAACATGTGCAAGCAGATCATTAGAGAAAAGGCAAGTATTGCAGAGTCAACCTACAATGGGAAAACTAAGTTGCATTCTCTGGATTTTTTATGTAACAATCTAAAATAGTAAAATATCTAGTTCTAGAGTAATCTCTAGGAACTATAGTTTTAACTGGCTTGAAATTTTATGTGGTCTCATAAACGCTGCTGCTTTGTTCTGAATGCTGAAACGAGAGTGAAAGGACTCTGATCCCCAGCATACAAGGTTGTTGGGATACTGCTGCTTCGGCATTTTGTACTAAGCCACATCCCCCACACCCAGCCCTCATCTGGCAGCAGGATTAGCAGAAGCAATAAGTGAAGTATAAGCCTGCTCAGCAATTGAGTAGTACTTATTAAAAAAAACCATCAACCAAAAAACAACCCTCCCTTCCCCCCAAAACCAAACATGTTTAGGCCTAAATTAGTGAAGAAACATTTATAGAAGTTCTGCACCTTCTTCCCCAGCAGGCAAGAGAGAGGGCTAGATGGCCCACAAAGGACGTGGCAGAATCGGTTTCCACAAGACAGTAATTAGGACATGAACCTACTTCTTTTGTGCAGACTGGTTTCCATGATGTTCCAGCCAATGTTTAATTCTTCTGCTTCGGTTCTGGAAGGGTGTACTATCTGCAGGTACTACTGCCACTCTTCGTTTTCCTCAGATGCAGGCTCCTATCGGTGTTTTGCAAAATGGCGTCAAATAACATCTTGCAACATCTTCAAGTTAATTCCAAACAGGTTTAGAGTGAGTCTAGATTATGACCACAGAAGACATCAGATGTGTTTGTCTGATGCAACTGCCCATGCCACGGTAAGTTATTCGGTCAGAAAAGCAAGTGGCTGCAGGTTCTGTTTTAATAGGTCAGAGGCTGACACCACTCACGTGCCATTTGTGTTACATCTGACATCTTTCTGAACGTGTGATGGTATGGCTAAAGAAGGCAAAAAAACCCCCAGATTGCAACCTTGTTCAAGTACATGAGGCAGTTTAACACTACCTGCCCAGCAAGCACATAGTTGTGAAGGTGTAAGAGGGATCCACCTTGCTACTGGTGGGAATCAGTGGCCAGACAATTGAGTGTAGGTGTGCAGTTGCTCACTGGCTGAGCAGCAGCTTTGCCAACACAGTATCTAGAACATGCTTTGCCTTACGTAATTACATTGGGGAGATACACCACCCCCAAAAAGCTTTTTTAAAAACAGTACTCTGCCAAAGGTGCTTTGAGTAGTGCTCATCTTCCTCCTACACCAGCATACAGTGTTGCAACAGAGGCTGCAACGCTGCAAAGGGAAAGAGCAATGGCTGTTTTTCAAAAGCTTCAGGGATGCTGGTGTGGCCTACTTTCATTTTCCTCCTTCACCTTCTGCCTTAAGAGGGAGTGAAGTTGTGCTGCGGCAGAGAGGATGACCGAAGAATGCACACTAGGAAAATGCTGGTGCCTGCTGAGCCAAACCCAGTTTGTTGTTATAGCTGTCATCTGGCTTTTACCCAGTGCTCTCTTCGTCTTACTACGGCCTTAGCATTGGCTGCTGATAAAGTTTCTCACCACTCTGTATGTCCCTCCCTCTTCAGGAAATGTACGTTCCTTCTATCGCCAATTTTGTTTTTCTAATGATGTAGCAGCTGTGCTTTGGTTTGTTCCTCTGAGGTTAGATTTTTCTTTTTTATTATTAAGATTATGTGTTATGGTTATACACAAAAGATTTTTTCTTTTTTCAGAAATTTCTCCCATGTCTGTTCAGGCACTGGTTTCAGTCTAAAGGCTGAGTGAAGCACATGTAAGTGTGACTAATGCAGGGGAAGATTTTTTCGTTACATGTAATGTAAATATTACCTAGTCAGCAACAAAATTGTAAATACAAGGTATATAAGTTTTGTTTGGGAACAGTTTTTTTGAATTAAAAGAAAATATTTCAGGGCAGTCTCTGAGTTTTATTCAGAAGACCTAGAATGGGCATGAACACATTCCAAAAGAAGCAGTGTTTATCTGTTGTGCCACATAGGCCAATAACATATGAATTATACACTCTGTAATGCTATCAGGAGCCACTATGGTCCTTATGCAACTTTGAGGATGGAGAAGAAAATTAAGAGCTACAGAGCTGTGGAACAAAAGCAGGTGGTGTACAGGTTTTCAGTCTTCAGAGGCATCATTACTGTCTAGTAATGTAGGACATTCTGCCTTCTGTGATTTTTATGGCTACTCCTTTACCAGAACTAACATGAGAAATACCCTAATATTTCATAAAATCTAGAAGGAACTTGAGGATGCCTTCTGTTTGTGTGGGCAGGTGTGTAAGCATTTTGGATGCCTTTGGAAAAGGATTTCATATGGTGCTTCAGAGGGAACCTAGCCTATTTTAAGGTCCTGCTTGTTTAAAACAGTCATCTCTTGGTTGCTTTTATTCCTTTTTTGTCTTTTGAGCTCCTCTTCTTTCATAAACTCTTTGTAATGGTGTCCTCGTCTGTGCTGGGAGATGTATGACAAATAGCCTGCCCTTTCTATGTATCTTCAGTTGCTTCATTAACTTCTGGGGAAGGATTTTCTTGGGTCAAAAATACAACAGCCTGCAAATGAACCCACGTAAACTCTTTCAGTTTTACTTGGAATCAAAAGGGATATTATGGCATATGGGAAATTCACAGGCCTATGGAGCAAATTCTAGAATTCTATCGGATGAAATGCACAGAAGAAAGAGTAACGTTATTCTGACTTGGGTGGAGCAACGGTTTAGTGATTGCGCAGTGGGAGCTGGGAACTTTATTTGGGTCTGTAGGTCAGCTAACAAGTGTTTAGAAATTACTGTATATAAAACTGGAGAATTAGAGTATAAGCTAGGAAGGGTTAAATGAATGTACGTGTCAGGAAGGCTTCCGCAAAATTAAGCATGGAGAAGACTATAAAAACTAAGGGCATAGAATCACAAGAAAAATTAATACGTAAAAAAAAGATGCAGCGTGGATGAGTATGAGTGTATGATTAAGCAAATATATAAACATCCTACTCATAAATTTTCAAAGGGTGGACATGAAGAAAGAATATTATTTATTGTAGACATTTTTGTAATAGTCTAAGCGGTGGCATGAAATGGCAAAGAATGTCTCCCAAAGAGGAAAGTGTGTGGGTTTCCCTAGAAAAGTTATCAGTAACCTCATTACTTCAGTGGTTTGCGCTCCATCCTTGAAAATACGCTTTTATGAGCAGAATTACCAATGGTACAGAGGTTGGATTAATAGCTGTGAATAGGAAGAGCTGTGCAACAGCGAAGCTTCTCCCTTTATTCCATGATAGTGTGTGTTGCTTTAGGTTTTGCTGGTGGAGGCAAGGACTGCTACCCTTGTGACCTCGTGCAAGTACAGACAAGCGAGTCCTTTCTTCCATCACAAGTCCTATCTCAGGCATATAAACTGCCATTTGTTAGCCCGGTCTTCACCGAACTGAAAGTAAAATAGGACATCTGCACTGGAAAACTATTTGCAGCTGATTTCTCATAAAACAAGAAAGCCATTGTCTTTCAGAGCTTGCATGCTTTTGCAATCCACCAGCTCTCCCCAGTTGGGCAGTGTTCAGCACCACAGTGCCATCTGGAGTTGAAAAGTAAAGCACTATTGTCTCCAGAACTGGAAGGAACATAAAAGCACTGTAAGTATGTATTCTTTGATTTTTGTTTTGTAAAATCACAAATTCAAGTTTCTAAAATAAACATTCATTTTCAGTTTGGAGAAATGTTAGAGTGAAGTTAGTGATGAAAAACAGGTCAGAAAGTACTTGTTTTGGCGACTTGGTATCAAGGTCAATTCAATATATGCACCATGAAAGCTATAAAATGCAAATTGTTTTAGCACAGCATCTCTTTGTTTAAGACATAAACAGTCTTACAAGCTGGGATTATTCTGAGTAGCCTCACTGAGCTCAGAGAAAATCCATGTGGCAAAAGGCATAGTGAATGCATTCTTCCACTGCTAAAAATCAATAGGGATTTTGTTGCTGAATTAATTTGAAACCCAAGTTGCGGCAGTTGGAATTTGCAGGAAAGTGTATGTAACAAGATTCCCATTTTCTCTCCTGCCTCTTATAATGCTGTTCTGACCTTCTTAGTCTTTCCAGTAATGCTTGCTATATTACTGAGGTGGCTAGAAAGAAGATCCGAACATGAGGAGCTTTGTAAAATCTTTTTTCTAAGCATGATCTGCTGTCCTAAATTTGCAAAGCTCTTTTGAGCCCTGTATAAATAAATGACAGGTCCACAAAGCAGCTAGGAAATACTACCAATGATGTGATGTTCTAATTGTTACTCATGTAGGATAACAGATATTGTTTGGGTTGGTTGGTTTGTCCTGGGTAAAAATGTGGTTCAAATTCCTTTACGCAGTAGCATAAGAGTGTGAACTCACACAGTCGTACTGACTGCTACAGAAATAAATCCAGATGGCCCCCATAATTTTTTTTATAATCTCTAACTGTAATTCTGAGTACATTTTTAGGCAAAAGAACGTTGTCCATAAGCGGCACAGAAGTGCCTGCCATTGCTATCTGAGCAGGGGAGCGGGGTCCTGAATTAAGACCTGAGTGCTAATCCTGGTTATAACACCAACTACTGCCATGACCTTGAGCAAATCATATACGTGGCTCCATAAAATGATTGTACCTCCACCATCACAGGATTTGAGGCAGGATTAATTTGTTCGTGTCTGCTTACGAAGATGAAAAGCATTAAGTCCTCTCAGCTGCAGGTTATTGGGCGTCAGTCAACACCATGAATGTCAGATACTGAAACAGACATGCCAGGAGCCAGAGAATGTGAATATTAAAGGTGATGTGTTTGAAGAAGTCATCTTTGGTATGTTAAGGGAAGTTTTAATTCTGACTCTTGCTGGCATACAGTTCTATAACTTACATATCTGAAGACTTTTAGGAGCATATACAGCAAATCTTGAATCTCTTATTGTAAACTTCAAGTTACTGCAGCTGCTGTGTGCCAAAATAAATCTGAAATTAGATAAAAAAACATGGAAGGGAGAGAGCTGGCACATTAACTGATCTTCCTTTCAGCTATCTGAAAGGAAAATTAAGGTATCTTATTTGACAGTTGGAGGCTTTGAGGTAGAAAGCACAAGTAGGTCTTGTGTAAAAATTATTTTAATATTACAAACAATTGGTATCTTTTCAGTAAACAAATCCAGTAACATTGCACAAATTTAAACAAGAAAACAAAATCTCAAAACCACAGAAGCTGTTCTACTCACCTTGCATTGTCTTATCAGACCTGCTAATTCACTCTGTGAGCATCTGTGGGTGTTACCTTTCTAGCAATTCCCTGCCACGCATGCTATAGCCCCTGTGCCGTCACACATGCATCACTCCGAAACTTTGATCCCTTCTTTGGTGTCTCACTTCACTGCCAGCAAAAAGCTTTGGTTCTGACCTTCAAAGCCACTGAGGTATCATGTCTTGGCTGCAGCAGAGATAGCATCTCTGTCTCAGTAGGACTACAGCGTTCTTTTGATCACCGGAAATCAAAAGCCAACAAAAGTGCAATAATAACTAGGAAGAAAATGTTCTCCATTGAGAGCATCCAGTGCATAGTAAAGTGCCACATACCAGCACCAGGAGAAATGGCTTGAACTTTGCAGGATAGGGAGCAAAAGTGAGTGTATTGCTTTGAGCAGAGTCCTTATCAATTTTTTCAAGAACAGGAGTCTCTGATTCCCTATGAGGACACTTTTCCTACTTAGTAGTGTGGAAATGGCAGGTGGGTTGCGCAGCAAGGAAAACACAATCCATATCTTAACTCATTCTGTCCTGGGAGAGACCAAAATGAAAATAAGACAGTGCTGATTAGTGAAGTATCTTTTCAGCAAGGTTGGACGTATTACTCAAAACCTTTCCCTTGGAAAAGCAAATTAACTTTGCTGTGGATGAACACAACAGTAGGTATACGTTTCTTTACATAACAGCATGAGAAGACGTAGGGTGTATTAAAACTTGCAGCTTTTCAAACTTTATATTTCTTTCATTTTAAGTGGATTTTCCCAGAAAACCTTCCTGCTCCATTGAATTGTGCAATTTATCTACATCTTGTGTGTGTCGATGGAGAGAGAGTGGGAAGGTCAATCCTATTCTTACAGCCTGCGCATTTTCTGCCTTATCTATGTATGAAATTGTGCAGCTTCTAACCACACAGAGGTCCTGCACTGAAAGAAAAGGCCACCTGGGAGAAAGGCACCTTATGCTCACAATAGTTTGACTATTGTGCATAGGACAGATTGTATCAGTTTTTTTTTAAAAAAAAAAAGCATCAGAAACATGTACAGATCCTGCCTCCCTTCCCTCATTGCTACTCATTTTGAAAAAAAAGCCAGCGTGGTGATGCCACAGGAGCGTGTAGATAGAAAGTTGAGAGAGGTGTTTTTAATCCTGTACAACACGCCGCGATAGAGGACGGCAAAACAGGAAGGACTCGCGGGCGGATCCTTCCTCGCTCTGAAGGTGCTGTCAGTAATTTCATGCCATTAGACCAAAAAGCGCTGGCTCCTCTGAATTCCTCACAGCAGCTGCTCCGGAGGGCTCAGCTCTTTGTCCCGAGTTGGCAGCTGCTTCTGCCACCCCCAGTGGGAACAGTTTTGTTTTCACAGAATCAGATGGGGCTAGAAGTGAACTCGGAGGTCATCTGGTCCTTCCTCCAGCTGTTAGGCTCGATGAACGCTCTTGACAGATGTTCTTACTGGCAGGCAGAGATCCTGGCTCTGTGAAACCAAAGCTCAGCTGCCTCTCCTACATGAGGAGACCTGTCAGCTCTCACTGCATGCAGTGGCGGTTTGATGCCCAATTGTTTTTTAACTGTGACCATTTATTCAAGCAATACGATTTTCTGAAAATACAAGATTTTACTTGAAGAATACATAGCGAAGATGGTGGCTTGATCTTTTAGAACGTTTGTGTCCTCCACCTTCATTCTACGGGTCGCACACTGCTACCCCCTGCTAAGCCAGGAACATGAAAAGCCATCAGTCGGATTCCTTGCCTGTAGGACTGCAAAGCACTTGGGGCTTTTACATAAATAAGGCAGCTTTGTACCTCTTCAGATCTACTACGGGCTTCTTGTAAGGACTTATGCATTGGGTTGCACATGTTGAAACAAAAATATGAGCGCTGCCTATGAACTAAAGTGTTTAATTCAGAATGGAATGAGAGAACAGGCATGGTGAATTGAGATCTCTGTTCTTGGAGAATAAACACATCTGTACAAACTTCCTTCTAATTTGCAAAAGCAATTGTAGTGTAAATTTCCGTAGTCGGCACACTTTTGAGCAGACGCTCATACAAATTAACGTCTGTGGTAATGGTGAGATATGCTTGGCTTCTCTAATACTGATTGACATGTTCTGTCCATACACACCTGCATCTGAAGGCATAGAAAACAGTTTTATTCTCTATGAGAACAAGTGACATTGTAAGCATAGGACAATCCTGCATTTGCAAGAGAAATAGAAAGGACTTTTTGAATGACTGGCTAGTGATAAGTAGTGCAGGGAAAAAAAGTCCTATTGTGTAACCACATAAAGCACTGGAGAGAAGACAAATGTATTTACATATGAAAACTCAAGACCTCAAGCAAATCCTATAGAAAAGGACATAAGACAGGATAAAAGAAACTCATGAAACAGAATTCCTTCTTCCTCACAGAGATTACCACAAATTTCTACCTCATTTATCATAAAATTTTAATCCTTTATGCAAGCACAATGCCTGTGCAGTGACGGCCCCCAAAATACACTAGAGCTTTGTTCATAAATGTCTTTTCACTTCTAAAAATGCATGCAAAGAGTATAAAATACATAGGGAATAGATGCTGTATGTTTCATTTCTCTTTACAGGTGACATTATGTGATTAAATGTGTTTAAGGAAATGCTTCTCTGATTTAAGCAACACGACGAAGTATCAGTCAGAAGGAGCAAGGGTAATTCAAAGATAGACAAGCCAAGATTCTGTATGATTTGTACAATATTAAACGGAGGAAAAAAAGGAATAATAAGATTCTTAGAATATAAATATGCGGTGTTCACACAGGATAAAAACCAAATGGTAACAGGACTTCAATATTCTAGTGCGATGGGAAATTAATTTTCACTTTTTTTTCTTTCAGCTGATTCTGATAAAATGTCTTTTCCCCTATAGCAAACAACTATTTTGGTATTTCAGTAGTTTATCTTTTGTGTAACGTAGCATATAAAAAAATAATTTTATTCCATGATACAAACAACCTATGACGTTATTTAATAGCAATGGAACAAGTTAGAATGTGGTCCTGTTTAAGCTTGTACTTTACCTGTTCAAAACTTTGCATCACTCCTTGTTAATTCGCCTCTGCATGCCCTGCTTGAACTTTCCCGCATCTTAAGCAACCCTTGTTGTAGGCTGTTTCAATACAACTAATTAGTCCTACAGGTTTTTATTAAATTCCAGATTCAGTTAAACTGAAGACACTGTAAAGGGTTGAGAGGAAAAATAAGGACATGTACTGTCCCTATTGTTCAGGTGCTTTTATAACGGAAGTAACGACCTTGTTACGTTGCCTTTTTGTACATGATTTAAAATGTTCTGCCCTTTGACAAGTCAGAAGGGTTTAAGCAAGAGCCGGTAGGGCTCAGACAGGCAACTTTATTGTTTGTGACAGCGCCTGGTATCCTGAGCCACAGTGAGCTCTCAAACTCTTACCCGTGTGTCTAGCCAGATAATCACAGGGACGTTGCTGACCCATGGAAGAAACGCTTGGGATTTCTGAAAGAGAGTAGTTAGCACTGCGAGGAGGACTGGACTACTTCTGCTAACGTGAATTAAAGGCAGTGGTTTGACAGAGGATTGAGCTCGCTATGCACTAACAATTCTAAACAGTCTGCTTCAGTCACATTTTTTTAAAACTCTAATAATCCACGATTTGCATGGGATTTGTCCTTCCATTTTAAATTGAAGAATTCTCAAAGATTACATTCTTTCAAAGGCTTTATCTCAATAACGTCTTAGCATGAACGCATTTAAAACCCGTGGCAAAAGTTCAGTGAAGAGTTGAAATAGTAGTAAGCCTGTGTATTTGAATGGCAAATGGGTTTGTCTCATTAAATTGCATACCAACCTTATCTGAAAAATGTAAATTCTACTGCTAAAAGCACATTCCTCTGAAATTAGATGTGGGCTTCATAACTCAGGGCTGGTTGTTTCCATATTCATCTAATGAATTTTCCTGAATAGAGAGAACGAAAAGGAGCCAAAAAAAAGCAAGGGGAAAACACTTTCGCAGTGAATATTCATCCCCTCCAAAATTACTATGCATTTCAAAACAAATGGCCAAATTCACTGCCAGTCACCTGAAGGGAGAACTCCTTGCTAATCCTACTGCTTCCTTATGAGGCATAATATTGCCCTGCAAGCTGTGGGTGCCAGTTCAGCACAAATCAAGCTTCATGTAGGGTTTAATCCATCACGTCTGCATTGGAGCACATCTGGGCTCTGTGGGGCCACCTCTGCTCTTCCAGAGAACCTCAGCTTGGGACCTTGTCACAGTGCACAGTGTCCGCACGGATTCCCCAGGTTCTCAGCCACGGCAGGAGCTAGTTCTTGCAGCACGCCCTGGATGTTTGTAAAGCTAGCTGCGGAGCTGGACACCAGGATCATAGAATAGCCAGTTAGGAAGCTTTAGCACATAGTTTAGGAAGCTTTGAAACTCCCAGAAAATGTTAAAATCAGTATGAGATGACTTTGCAATGAGAGAGCTTTTAACTAGTTTGCTTAGAAGACGAATGAGTTCTTTCCTTAGGTCATGCAGTGTTGTTTAGAGTTAAATTTAGTAGCTTCAAATAAGGCAAAGATAACAATGGATGGAAAAATGTACATGTGAGGAGTTGTTTTCATATGCTACATGCATTTTCTCAGAAAAGGAGTATGAACCTCAAACTGCTGTGGTAACGTATCCTTCACAGGCAGGCATCACAAAACCAGGAGTAAATTCTTTGGAAGTGGCTAAAAAACACAAAGCTGCATTTTGGGAGAAGGAAAAACCTGTGTGTAGGGTCCCCTTTGGCACGTACCCGATTAACCCTCCTGTTTCACATGCCTCCCCAGCAGTCCACATTTGCAGGCCCTTTGGAGGAAGGCCAGTGAAGTCACCCACGGCAGATTGCCCTCTGAACCGCTGCGCTCGCAGTTTCCCACCTCTGAGCAGCAGGAGCCTGTCTGTCCTTGTTTCCTTGTAAACCTGCCTTTTCCTGCGCCCGCTCAGTATTGGCCAAGCCAGCTGCGCTCTGTGGGACTGAGAGTTGTGTAGTATTCACTGGGTAAAGCAGTTTTCAAGAGTTTCTTTCGTTGTACCCTTAAAAGGTATCCTCAAAAGGTTATGTGCAATTCAAATTGGGGTTACGGAGTAAAAAATGGGAAAGGGATTGGTTTTGGTACGTGGTTTGGACCAAGGTTGGCAAGCTTTAGCAGTAACACAGCTTGTTCTGTCACGCACACAACCAGGCTGTGAGCTGAAGCTGCATGTAACAATCACTTGGTATTTAAGCTATACTTTCCCCCTAAACACCTCTCAATCAAAGCAATTTCCCTACTTCATACTGTTACAATGCAGTGAGGAGATCTGGCTCACAACTGAAACGCCAGGCACACGAGTCTACCTCTGGAACAACTGCTTACTGACTTAATAACAAAGGTACTGGTTTTTAAAACCTTTGCCTAGCTAGCCAGCCTTCAGAGTGTTTGAGTTTGCCTTGGGAATACAGACTGTAACCTCTCCCATGCAAGACGTTATTGAAAGGGACAAGGTGCTGAAAACTTAGCAAGTCCATCCTCCTTTCCAGTGCAGATGATGTTGTGAAGTGATGCCTTTAGACTTTTATGCTTCTTTTGGTACAGCGAATACCAGCCAAACATTCCACGTTCCCCAACTCACAAGCATCCCGCATTAAAATCAAAAACGTAAATAATTTTGCTTTTTAAGTTTCAAATATATATAAGAGAAAGTACTGTGAATTTTGCTCAAGTCCATTCTCACCAGTGGGACTATTAATGAATGTCACTGTGTAAGGATTTATGCAGCAGAGTCTTTAGTAGAGATGGGATTTTCTCTGTTGAATTCAAAACCAAGTAAAATCCAATTAAGACACAGAAGTAGGAAGTTCCCATTCCAAATTCTGGCAGGCAGAACCTCTGCCACTGTAATTTTAAGAATTACTTGTTTCAATCTAGGGTTTATGACTAGTCCTAGGGTTTTTAGGGGGAAATGGAGAAGAGGGGAGGGTTTGGATTCACTGAAATGGTAAATTAAAATACACACAACATAAAAAAGTTATGCTAAACATCATGCTTTTTATTTTTGGGGAAAGAGCAAGAAAATAGCAGTACTTCAACAGACTAGAAAAAGCCACATCTAAATACCAAAAGCACAGCAAATTATATTCAAAGCTGATACATTCTTAAGTCAAAGCATGAAGTTGTACATACACCTGTGTGTATATATACTCATACATACATACACACACACGCACACAACTTTTTAAAATACAGATGAACCCATTTGGATTATCTGTGTTTGCCTTACCATTCATTTTAGTTTTGGGTGAGTGAAGTAATTAGACCAGAATTAACATTTAAAAGAATAATCCAACCATTGCCACAAACTAGATTAAGAATTTGCACACACACACAGTTACAGCACAGTCTTTACTCTTGTGGCCTTTAAATTCCACTAAAATAAGCCAGTTTTAGAGGAAATGCGCAAAAACTCCACCCTGGAAGTCTCTTGGCTTTTATCACTGCAACATCCTAGCCTTTGCTAAAAACTAAGAGCAGAGCTACCCCAGAATGTGATCTCCAATTGTTTCTGTAAACTGTATGCATGCCAGACATGAACCATGCAAAAACCCTTTGAGATTTAAGCCCTTAATTATTAGCTTGGGTCAAGATTCAGGCACTGTGCTTTACAGCAATCTTCAGAAGTGAAGTTCAGAAATGAAAATCTCGTTGGGAGCTGATTTTACTAAAAATGGGGAAGGGTGAAGACTCAGATAGTTGGCAACTCTCATTTTCCAAGCTGATTAAGCATTACATGTACGCACTATGAAATAATAAAAACTTAACCGAGTGCTTTAGTAAGTTCTGAAAACAAAAATAAGTTATACTTCAAAGAACAAGTTAGTATAAAAAGTTTTAACATATGCAAAGTATGTGCTCAAAATACTTATTTCGCATTTTTAAAAAGAGCTGTAGTCTACCTTAGAGAAACAAAGTTCACCCAGTATAAAATATTGCAATTTGTCCCGTTGTGTCATATGAGAGGTCTCCATACTCTTCATATGATCGAGAACACTTGCACAAGAGTTCGTGTTATTCCAAGCCACACAGTGGCAGACAGACTATGTTTGAATCTGTGCTTTTACTATGCAGTACAGTAAAAGCTAAGCAAACCATTTCAGAACAGAGTTTAGCAGGTCAAAGAGCTATGTTGATGCGAGAAATCCGGACAATAGTATAAAAGTTAATGCCAAGTCACAGTACCAAGAAAGTGAATTAGATCAACAGAAAAAGCCTGCTGATAACACTCACTATCACATGTACAGCTTGTAAGCAAGGAATACGGAAAAGTCAAAATTAGCTCAAGGAGAAAAAAACTAATAAAATTAAACTGTGTAAACAATCCATCCAGTATGAAACTGGATGCAGCTGATAAGAGCAGAACTAGCTTAGCAGAGCTGAGGATGTGCGTGCATCCAGATGCCTGTTCAAAATGCATTTATCAATACCGTTGACCAGAAAAAAAAATAAATCACCTATAGCTATTTACACCACAGCGGAGGCTTCCCTCCCCCTTACAAAGTTATTACAGCTCAGGAAATCACTCCTGTCTTCTACGATTAAAATTCCAGTTATAAGGTACCAACGGTTGTAAGTTGAAAACACCCACCTTGCAAATTAAATTGAAAACTCTTGTCAAGCATGTCTGAGGACTCTTCAAAAGTTAGAGTACAGCACTTTCCTCAAGTGGTATTTGCATGAGTAACTTGTACTGACAGCCTGTTAAAATAAGTGAATTTAACACAACTCGGGGTAGCTGGGTGTTCCTTCTCAGGAAGGGGGATCCGTGCAGATTCCAGTCGTTCTTGCTGAGGTGTGTTACAGGGAGAGAAGGACAAAAGAACCTCGGTCAGCCTGGAGGTGAATCTTCCTGCTTCTAGAAGTATTCCTCCTCTTCATCAAAAAAACCATTTTCCAGAGCATACGTGCAGTCTGCGTTAGAGTCAGCTTGGCAGGCACCTTTATATTCTTGAATCGATTCATACAGGGAGTACAGCTGACACAGTAATGACATGTCTAGCTGCCGAAGGCCAACCTGAGGGGGGAAGGATTCAAAGAAACAGCATTACAGTTGTGATTTTACTGGCAGTATAATGATCTCTACCTTTCGCTGCTAAACAAGAGGATCAAGCTTCTTTCTACCTTCAAGAGTTATAAAATATGGAAGTACAATTTATTTTCTAAGGCGACAGATTCCCCATGGATAAACTGGAAAAAAGGACAAGGAACAACGTGATGGGATGCAGCAGAACATGAGCAAAGTGTTCTTTAAGATTCTGCTACATTACAACGCCCTGCTTAACTTCCAATAAGCGGTTCACTCCTATCTGAAGCATTACAGATAAACTCACAAGCTCTATATTCTTCATTATTCAAGAGACACACTTTCCCAGTAACACTGTGTGTCTTTCACACATCTCTCTTGCATAGTATCCTAGGCTCTCTGGTTTTGTTTAAAATGGCCTGGATTAAAAGTTACAACAGGAGCTCTGGCTGGTTTTCCACTTCCCGGCCAAGTATTTTCTACTGTGATTTTCTTTATCGACATACATAGGCATCTGACAAGGCTAGGTATGGCGAGCCCAATACAGCACGCTACTTGAAGGCAGCAAAACTAAAGCAGAAGTGAGATAAGGATGTACATTTTCACGTGTTACTCAAGCATAGGCTTGACTTATAACTAAGTGCCTAATAATTTGGTCCCCAAACTTCTAAAATATTAGTTCCAGAGCTAGTTAAAGATTTGGAGCAACATTTTAAAAAAAATTTAAAAAAAAAAAAAAAAGATTACCTTGTAGCCTGCATCTTTAGGTCAGGTACAAAATGAGTACTTTGCACCAAAGTAAAATAAAGCTAGTCATTTAACTCAGTTTCCCCTCTTTGGCAACAAAATGGAGAGTTCATTTGATATTGTCACCTATCCAAGTCAGATCAAATTAAATCTAGCTTTTGTCTTGCAGTAGATTAAAACTACTACCCAATTTAACATTTTCAAGAAGCAGCCATTTCTGCCTAAATTTTCAAAGAAGCGTTAAGCTGACAGGCTGTTCCTAGTGAGCCTCAGTTTCATCACACGAAAGTTTTTGCTACAACTCATGTTCAGAGGGAAAAACAAAGAACAAACATTAGTAGCCTTTACTGCAGCCTGAATGCCAGGCTACGTTTTACCTAGAATGAGAACGCTTTCCTCAAAATTCTCGTATGTGTCTAAATTCTAAGGAGAGAGACAGTCCGCACACGAGAAAACCACAAGAGGCTAGTATGAAGATCCTCCTTTGACATTGCTGAGCTATCCTACCAGATCCTTTGTCTAAAGATGGAAGGAGGAAGGGAAGAAAAAAAAAAAGAAAAAAAAGTATCACACACCACAGTGCTGTTCCAACTCAGAAAAATAAAATTCAGCATCTTTCAGGACCAACACAAATTACTTGATGAGGTCACGAAGCCAAGACATGATGTCCCATACAGACCAAACACAAGGACTTTAGGACAAGACATGGAACAAGAGTCGTAATGCTGTCCTAGCTGCTGGCAGGTTCCAAACAAGCCTTTCACCACCTCGGATCTATGCTGCTTTTCCTACCCATCTCTGTGTTCCCCTGTACAAACACACCACCTTCCTCTCCCCTTGTGTAAGCACGCATTCTGCAGAAAGCATATGCTACTATTCCTTGCTCTCTACTGTCAGAGGAAACAGCACTGGTGCAAATCTCCTTCTGAAAAATTTGTAAAACAAAACCCAACCAAACAAGGCTGCAGGAGGGGAAATAAAAGGGATGTGTTTGTAGCATATCCAGACCCCTCCACCTAGCCCTGCCAAAGTATTTTCTTCAGACTTGTTAAGATAATGACTGTTTACCTCCCCAAGAATAAAGTCTGAACAGGTGGCAATCGAAGTTTGGCTTGCCCCACCTAAACAAACTGCTCCTCTCAAGTAAGAGAGGATGCTGCAAAGCTGGACTTAACTACATAACATGCAAACATGAGACCCACCAGGCAGACTCTCCTCAGAGCTAAATGTTTAAGGGACAAGACTGCGGTGAAGAACTGTTCAACGAGTGATGAGGAGTGAGTTGAGCCAGAAAGCTCAACAACCAGTTCTTTGTCTCCTGAGGAAAGCAGGAGCATTTTCACTAGCAGCTCTCCCATTTTAGCTCTGTAAAGCACTTCATTGCTTTCTGTGAAGATCAGTTCTACGCCAAGCGCTATCTCCAAGATAAAAACTGCTCAGCAAAATAAAATTAGGAGGCCTTAAAACCAAACAGTTACGTTTAGTATCTTATTTTTTCTGTAGCTGTCACTGCTGTGAAACAATAAAACAAGAACAGTAAGTCTGTTGAGGAAAATGCAGCCTCTAGCTCTTCACAACTTTCAAGTATGATCCCCAAGGTAGTGAAAGCCTGCAGAGATGCCCAAGCCTGCTAGCACAAGCATAAAGTTTTTAATCCCAGCCAACCTGCATTTGACTCTAGAGTTTTATCATAGCACCTACAAGACAACCTATAACGCACAGTTCCATGCAATTGACTTTTCCTCAAGACCTCAGTTCTGAAGTGACCTCTCCTTTCATCCCTCCCCCTCTGAGGCATCTAAATCCATCACTTTCTCATCTTTAAAAGCTTATATACATAGTATCTTGCTTGCAGAAGATGCAGGAAGAGGTGCTGCTCCGCACTTCCCCATTCACTATTGAAAATCTAAAGCAAGCTCGTTACTGACTTTAACACAACAGAAATGCTATCTTTGCTGCAAGAAAGAGCGTTCAATATAAAGTGCTATTATCTACTTGATGAAAGGCAGCCTATTAGTACGCAAGAGTCTCTCTAATTTGTAAGGGCCACGAGAAAGTACACCTGGAACCAGGAGATTGTTGCTCGACGGTCTTTGATGTGTTCAGAGGTGAAGTATTATTTTTTTTCAGAAGTGCTTTATCAAGTTACCATCAAGGATAACAGTATCAAAGGGGAAGTCTAGTTGTCAAAGGACTTTAACAAGCATCTCATTTGATTTTCCATTAGGAAAAATAGATTAGACTTTTATAACGAGTTATCTTTGCTTCTTTGGAAAGGATTAAGACGAATGAGATCATATCCTTGTTTCCCCTTCGATCGCTGTAGAAAGAAGCCCCTGCGGCTGATAGCCACTCGCACCTCCTGTGCTTCAACGCCAACTGGCAGCTGTGGCAGGCAGTTTTACGGATATCTCAAACTATTTGAGCTACTTGTTGAAACAAGGTGGCAGCCTAAGATTTCAGCACACTACGTTTTCCTTCTAAATCCACTGAAAGGTCTTTCTCGTGCTCAAACGCCTGTATACCATGAGGAAACCGGCCTTAAACCAGGCAGATTTCCAGCAATATCATACCTTACAGGTTTCGGAACACGAAGGGCACGACGCTCAGGTTATTACTAGTCACCGCAGCTGGCACCAGCAAAGCACCGACACCCAGATCGGTGTTTAACCGAAAGGTGCGCCAAGTCGCCCAGGGGAATTTCACTAATAACGCCGCGCTACAGAACCAAACCGGAGTCCTGAAAAAAGCCCTATGTTTAATTGCGCTTCACTTGAACCGAATGAATCAGTGCTGATACTTTTTTTTTCTAACGACAGCCTTTTAAAATGGGTGTCAGGTTCAAATGGATGCCAGCGAGGGAGGCGCCCCTCGAGCGGCTCTCAACCCGCAGCCGGAGGAGCCCCACCGTTACAGACCCAGGCTGGCAGAGCCGGGGGTCCTGTCCCTCCCCCCCACGCCGCTACCGGTGCGTTCCACGGTGCTTGCCCCCCGCAGCGGCCCGCCCGGACCCGCACTCCCCGCCCGCCCCG
>VWZZ01000182.1:1107471-1133500 GCA_013399095.1 Psophia crepitans
CGGGCCCGTGGCCCGCAGAAACAGTCCCGCGGCAGCCGCCTGCCCGGGGGCTGGGAAAGGCAGGAGGCCGCTGCGGGGACAGGGCTGAGCCTCCGGGCTCGGTTGGGGGTGCCGGGATGAGGCTGGGGGCAGCGGCTGAAGGCAGTGGGAGCAAGCACGGAAGGTGATTAGATGCGGCAGGCGGAGGGCAGCCCGTTCGGTGGGGATGGGGTCACCTCAGTCACCCGGTAACACCGCGGCGCCGTCCCCTTCCCATGGAGGTGTTTCCCTTCGCGTCCTTACAGCCCAGCTCGTTATCACGAGTCTTTATCTCCGAGCGTTGCAACGAAACAAACCTCGTTGTACCTGCTCAGCGAACCAAATCTTTCCCTCTGAAAGAGAAACAGCTCTCTGCTTTTATTCAAGGTTTATTCACAAAGCGGTTTGTTGCTCCGGTTTACAGCACTACCCAGACATTTGTGCGAGAGGGTAGCGGGAAGGGTGGCGCGCTGCGGGGCAGGGTGCCTTTGGGCAGGGGGGGTGCAGCACCCTGGAACTGCGAATGCCCACAATGCCGGTGTCACGGGAGCACAACCCCGCCGTGCCAAATCCGAGTGCTGGTACTCCACCTTTCCCCGCACCCCTCTTTCCGTAACGTGTGTGTATCTCTGGAGTCTCGTGAATAAATTACGCCAGTCTGGGATCATTCCTCTGACCCTACATCTTTGAGGGACATCGGATGTCAGGGCAAGTGGGTATTTGAAAACACAGAGAAGTTAAACAGTAACAAGCTTGTTGACTTTAAATACAACAGAGACATCCTTGTAGTGTGTATACACCCTGCATTAACTCTTAGGGCTTCTGTTGCTCACCGAGTCTGACAGAGAGATCCTGAGGCTTTTTCCGTATTTCTGTGGCAGCTCCGAGCTGGAGACTGAAAGAGCCAAACTGGGGCAGGGCATGGGACTGGAGCACGCTGCCACTGCAAAGCCAGGTCGTTTAAAGGCGTAGTCCCATTGCCGCGACCCCTCTTTCTTTGTGGAGTCTTCAATAAACGACCAGATATAGCATCCTGAGTTACGTTCAGGGTTTTTTTTCCAGGCTTGCATGCCTTTTTCATGATTTAAATTTCATCAAACTCTCTGACAATTGTTTTAAACCTCCTTACAGTGGAGGAAGCTTTTCCCGATCTTTAGTTGTGTTTGCACCCTACTTTAGGCATTGATTTTTCAGACGACCTGATCTACTTTTTAATGCTTTGTACTTAGGAGTCAAGAATATTTTTTTTTCCATTTGTCATGATGCCACTTCTGCCCAGATTGATTGTGAAAAATAAATTACTGCTGATAGCTTTTATGAAACTAAAGGCATGAAACCCCATCCCTATGGTAGATTAAAAGCATCAAAAAACATCTCGTCCTTCCAGGCCAATAGTCTCTGACAGCAAATATATTGATTTGGTTTGCTAAGGGTGTAGGCACTGTATTATCTTCCTACTTATTAGCAAATACATTTATTTGTTCTCCTTTCACCACTCTCCCCCTTTTTTTTTCCCAGATGACAGCTCTTTGGAAAAGCTGGTGAATATTCTTATTTTATCTTGACCAACTTATCTTAATTATTTTCTCAGCTTGCCTGATCTCATTAGATTCTAAGTGCATTTTCTTCACACTCGGGTCCTTTCGGCACCTTGTTACCATATCATTACTGTTGCAAAGACCTTTATGCTGCCTTACTGCTGAACTTTGTCAGCTGGAAAATCAAAAAATTTGCTTTTTGGGTTCTCAGTGCCTCTTGTTGGCCTCAGTTGGCAACCTTATCTAGCCTTCGTTCATATTAAATTCATAACTATCCTTTAAAAACTAAATCTACTGCTTTATTTATTCTGACCTAGTTATAACACGGTGATAATGGAAGCTGGAGTCTTTTGCAGTTAACGTCTTTTGGTTACAGAGTAAGCTTTCACTAGCTGTATAAACCTCTCGGTCTTTGTTCCTAGATTTGAACTACATAAATGTGTTACTTGTCTTAACCGTCCTTTGTAAAGGATGTTACCTAAAAAACCCCACATTAAAAATACATGTAGTTATGTCACAGAGAATTAGGCAGTGCTGCAAGAGAGGTGTCCCATACCATTTCTTTACACAAATGCATTATTTTTCATTTGTATCTGTATATTCATGGGTGGTTTTTTTTCCTTTCCTCGTTCATTAAGAGGATACACAACGCCTGTGTGGCATTTATGCATCATTTACTGATATTCCTCTTTCCAAATGTGGTGATCTCGCTGCGTTATAGCGAATTGGTAAATTAAATTTTCTATGATGCTTTCCACTCTGATACTGACTTACCTACAAATGTGAATGAATTCGGCACCCTGGTCTAGTGGAGGGTGTCCCTGCCCATGGCAGGGGCGGTGGAACCAGGTGATCTTTGAGGTCCCTTCCAACCCAAAACATTCTGTGGTTCTATGATTGATTCTATGAATTCTTCCTTATGACATCCCTGTGATAGAAGGTGGTATTGTTATCCACATTGGGAACCAGGACACAGGGAGCTAAAGTCAGGGGAAAAACATCTACTAATTCAAAGTGAGTTAGTTTGTGATTCTTAGGGATAATTTTCCCCCCAGCAGAGCTGGCAGAAGGATGTGTGCCTCTGCTTCAAGCTGCCCTGTGCAGAGCAGCACCTTTGCTCAAGGCTGCCTTCATTAGAGATTTAAAGTAAGACTCCAGATTTCACAGTGATGTGGCTAATGTCACATTTTTTTCTGCTGTGCAGTGGGGATGTCTCAAACTTGCCAAACAAGATGCGCCCAAGCTCATCTGTCAGTGCCATCGGCCTTTTAAAATCCTTTTTGTGTTTGCAAGATGTCTCTTACTGGGTTAACCTGCGGTCAGGATTGCTTGTCAAGAGCAGGTTGGGATCCAGATATCACAAACTGGGCGTATGCAGGACAAATTAATAATCAGCGACAAGTGCTTTACTCTTCCATTTTTGCCTACAGTCAGCGTGCCTGAACATACTCTGTTTCTCACAAGGCCTGTGGTTTTCATCACTGATGTGGAGGAACAGAGATCACGCTGCTCTGTGGTGCTCTGGGAATGATGTGGGATTCAGTCCTTTGGCTGAGGAGAATTTAGATGATGCTGGGCATAATTGGCACCTGATACATGACTCCACATAGTGGCATATCCAAACAGAAATTAGATTTTCAAGCCAAAGATCATTCAATTCTTAGGCATCATTTTTCATTCAAAAAGTGGTTTTAAATAAAAATGGCCAAGTCCTATTTTTGATGCTCTGCAGCAGAGCTCTCTCCTATTTAAGCTACCTGAATAAACAGGAGCAGCAGTGGGCTGTCACCTTTTTTACAGGTCTACTACCACGCGGATACCCAAGAAGGACATCTCAGTTGTTGTTTGCGGGGCTCAGAACTGACTGCTAGTAACACAGACATACGGTGATTTGGGGATCCTGCCTTCAGTTTGAAGCTCATGATGATGTGTTCTTGTGGTTAGAAAGCCCTGTGCATGCCACTTGGTCTCCCAGCCTGTTCTTCTTGCCATTGTTGCTGGTTTTGCACCAGTTTCTGTCCTTGTCCTTGCATGGACCCTGTTCCAAACCAATGTCCCTTAGCTATGGTCTCAAAGCCTTGGTTCCTATCCCTGCCTTTTGCTTTTTGTCCCTCTCACTTCAGCTGCCGTGCGTGCACTCTCCAGTTCGGGCTGGGCAGAGCACGGGCAACAGGTTCAGAAGGTGGTGGGAATCAGGGAGGTTACAGGTGGGGACTGGTGTGTAGAGGTCTGTAAGTGCGCGCGAGTAACGGTTTCACCACCGAAGGCACCTTCCAGCCAGCAATAATCTGCACTGTAGGGTTATTTTTTTGCCCCTTTTGCTTGCAAGTGGCAGCTACTCAAAGCAGAGCTCTGTTTCCTCCCTCCCGATACCTGAGGATGATAATGGATTTTTGAACTAATTTATGCCCAGCATAAAGCAGTGAAAAGCACAGAAATCTGAAGAGCATGTGCATGTGGCAAATAGCCAGTTTTATTTCTGCAGTGACGAAGGGTCTAATTCCTCTCTCTCGCTTGTCTTTTTGCGGGTTTTTTGTGGGTTTTTTTTACATTGTAATCAGTTCCTAAGTGCTGCTGGTTTGCGTCGTGAGGGGGAGAAAAAGAATCAAAGTCTGTACTTTCGTATTGGAAATTCTGGTTCAGGATTATAGGAAGGGTCACGCTCAGGAGATGCGTGAGAAAAATAATGAGAAATAATGACTTGATTTCATAGTAAAGTGAGGGGACTTACAGTTAAGGTAACCAAGCATTTATTTTCCTGATGGTGCCAAAACCTCGCTTGTTCCCATCTCTGTTTAACCTTAGATCAAACCGTAAATCTTTTCCACACTGCATCACCCAGTGCTTTGCAACGTTGGTTTTGAGCTCTCCTCTCTCTGTCCTCTCACTTTATTAAATTAGATGTAGTGGTATCTGTCTCTTTTTCTTTTCTCTCCAGTTTCATGAATTCATCCCCGTTATGTGAACTCTAACAGAAAAAAGAGTTGCTGTTTAGACCACACCGAATTCACATGCCTGCACTGTCCTTGTCTTCAGGATTTCTGTTGCAATTAACGAAGCAAGCCATTTTAGTATTTCCTATCAGCTGGCAAAAGCAAATCCACCAAAATTAAATGAGTAACACTGGTAGGTTGTAGGAGTTAATAATTTCAGTATCGTGAAAATTCATAGTCATGAAAGAACCCAGCAGAGTTTTGTGGGATAATTATGTAATAAACTACCCTTATGCCCACGGCTCTTAATGGCTCTGAACATCTTCCCCTCCTCTCCTTTTACTGTGTCAAAAATACAAAAGAAAAGGACTTCAAAGGGCCTTTTGATATTTTTCCTCCCCTCTCCTCTGACTTCAATACAATTCTGATAAGCATTTGCCTCTTCAAAAAGACAGCTTGAGGGGGCATTTGTTACTGCTGCTGTGCCTTAGCTGAGTTTGTTAGCCTGGCAACGCTGCGCTCCGTACCCTTCACAGTGCCGACTTGACTTGCAGCAGCAGCTTTCCAGAATCTGATTACTGAAAGCAGATAGCCGGGGGATCAGAGCTACAGGCTTTAAGGGTATTTGTCTTATTATCCCAGTGACACTGAGCAGACCCTTTCCTTTAGTGAGATCTGCATCGGGGTCAAAGCTGGAGGATGCTGTCTAAGCTGGGCTGAGGTCGTCTGAGGTAAAAATGACAGAAGTTCTAAATCTGCGGGCAAAACTGCGCGGCAGAAAGCAAGCACCGCTGGAGAGCGATGGCTGCGGGCGGGCAGAAGGAGTAAGAAGGGTTTGTGCTTGCAGAGTGCAGAACATGGCAGATTCTCCAGCAGTTTGATTGAGGAGTAGTCGTCAATAATTTTTTAAAAAGAATTATTTCTCTTTAAAATGGTCAGTCGTAAGCAAACAGGGAAGTTGTTTCTATATACCGTTATGTTCAACTGATGTTAATAAAGAGCTCATGTTTCTTGCTTCTTTCTTCTGCCTTCTCCCTTACTAAATGTTTACATGAGATTTTTTTTTCCCGACTGAACATGGAAATCTGTTAGATAACAGGTCTATCTACAAGATAGATGTAGATTGCACTGCTCAGGAGATAAACACTTCTCTTCAGCTGTGAATGGCTATAGTGCTTGCTGGGGAGGGGGGAAAGCATTTTATATTCAGATTTACCTGTGCCCTTGAAAAATGACCTTCCTCTCCCACAATGCGAATAGACAGATCTGTGCCTGAATTGAATTGCTGGATAACCAAATGCAAAACTGAGGCCATAAAAAGAAAAAGAAAAAAAAAATGAATACCCTCCAGTTCAGCTGCAACAAATGCCATCATCACGTGCTGCCCTCCGCCTGAGCCGCAGGACTGCCTGGTGGTGGTGGTGCAAACAGCCCACGCTCCTGCGGGGGCTGTGGGAAGGGGAGAGTGATGAGCGGGTTTCAGTAGGGCCTCTTCCTTCCAGCAGCTGGGGGTGCGCAGCACAGATGGGGCTGCGGCCGTGCCGGAGAGCACAGCATCCCGAAGCCGAATCGAGACTGGGCCAAAGCTCGTGTGGAGCAACCATCGGCCAACCTTGTGTGGACCTGGATCTCTTTGTCTTCTGCTGAAATTGAGCCGCCTCTGAGGTGGGACAAGGGCAATAATTTAACTGTGCATAACATTATTTCTAAACAGTTTAGAGGAGAAAAGTACTCTCTGTAATTGAAAGTTCATTTAGGTAGAGAGAATGTAATTACCTGGCTCAGTTAGAGGAGCAAAGCTATTGTGAGTCTCTGATGAAAGCTGTCATCAGTTATTTAATGGCCAACAAGTGATTAGAATTTTTGTTTCATATTTCACACAAGAACAGCACATTCAGCAGCCCAGTGACCCCTAAATTCAATGCAGAGGCACTCAGTAATTACTGACTCAGAGGCAGATGTTCTGCTAGCTGAACTATGATCACGGTTTCTTGCAGCGTTGTAGTATGTGGCACCCAAACAGCGACAAGACTGAGACTTGCTTAGCATGGGCAATCAACTTTTGTAACAGTATAGGCAAAAGAATAACTTTAAAAAACTGTTAGGATTTAAAAATAAATTATATTCCACGCAGCAAACGTTAATGCTTGAAAATAACTTCTTGGTGTGATTATTTATGCTATCAGATTTTTACCTGACGTGAACCTGTCAGAGAAATACTATCAAAGCAGCTCGCACTTCAAACAGCGCAAAGACAATTTACCCACCTTCTTTCCCTCCTTTTCCATTCGGAATGCCCCTCTCAGGCCCTGCAAACTGCATGGCTCCTTCCCTGCCTCCTACCCGCATGCCTGCCAGGAGGGAGGGAGGATGCTGCCTCTCATCACGTGCTGAGCTCTTGTGTGCTTCGCAGCACAATCACCCTTCTCATTTCATTGCAGCCAGACGTCACCGTCCCAGACAGGTGCCTAGACCAAGAGAAACAAGCCCAGAGCACTGGGGGACCCAAAGGTTCATCTTCCCTCCCTGAGGTCCCTCCGGCTTTACCGAGTTGTTCTTCCTTCATTGGGTAAGAGCTGTAATGCCAAGAGCCATCGCTGTGCTGGAGCGCAAGGATTGCTGCGCACACCTTAGGCACCTGTCCTACCATTGGAGACACTCACACAGCTGGCAGGATGAAACCATACGACAGCCCAGTCATTTCTTTGCCATTTTACAACTTGGTGCTGCCTGGAGCATCGCACAGGGCGAGCCTAAACCCAAAAGCAATCTGCAGTATCTGTTAAGATTGCAAAAGGAAACAAAAACCTAAAGCAAAACAAAACAAAAGACTAAAACCCCTCCAGGGGGAAATGCGATAACAAATATCCGCAAAGAAGGGAAGCCACGAAAACCAAACATCTGTGCTGGAAATGAGATCAGATCAAGCCGATCGCTGCAGCCATGGTCAGTCACAGACAGGAACAAACAGGTATACAAACGAGTTAGAAGGGAAGAACAGGGATTTCTGAAGTATTTTTGGCAAGTCTGGAAAAATAAGAGCCACTCTGCAGGAGCAAATGCAAACTAAAGGATTCTTTGTCTGTCTCTGCTGAACTGGCCGAGATGGAACCCACAGAGGCTGCCTGAACAGGAGCCAGCAGAAACACGATTGCTAACAAGTCCAGTGCTTGCCATCACAATGAACGTTTGGTAACGTGACGTTGCACAAGCCCATTGTTTCATAGGCAGACTCCCGTCTCCTCATTTCTGTATGCATGGGCAACTGGCAACTTTGTGCTGATGTATAAATGTAGGTAATATAAAAAAAATGCATCCTAACCATCATTTTTAAGGCCCATCAATAACTTGATTTCCACTTACACCCCTAAAGAGTGCTAATGAGACAAAAGTGGTGGAGATCTTTTGCAGCTCTTGAGTTTACAGGTCTGACAGGCAAAAGGAACCTTCTTCTATCACCTTCTTCAAAAACTGTGGCAGGGTAAAACCAGCGTAGTCATACAAGGCCACAAACCCCTACAGTGCGAGAAAGATTTGGAGTGCAAGGTACACATGCTTTGAGTTCCACTTATCATTTTTATATGGTCACTTCTTGTAGTACCATGGCTTTTTAATTAATTACTGTTTTTCAGGACTTTTTGGAATATCAGTGGCCTGAATTAACTTTAAGACACCTTACAATTCTTGCCAATTTTCAACTGTAAGCAAAAAATAACAAGAACCAGCTCTTTTATGTTTCAAAGATTATGAAAGTTTTTAGAACAGAATTGACATAATTCTGTCAGTGCTCTGAAAACAGGTTACTTGCATCCTCTGGCAGTCGCTCTTTTGATGGAGCCATTTATATTTACCAACTTTGTTCTTGCCGAGTCATTCTTTGCTCTGACATTGCTTTGAGGGAGAGAGAGAGAGAAGTAAGAAGATAATTTTATACCACTTTGGTGAACTCTCATAGATCAGAAGGTAAACAAGTAATAACTTACAAGTATTGTGATTTTTTTTTATCATTTCAAAGGTTAAAATACTTTGCTGTCTCTGCTCTAGACTTGATTCTGAAAATGAATTTTCGATCCTCATTCATTTAATGAAATATCAACAAAGCTTAAACAAAGTTAAAACTGCATGAAGCATGCCCCTTAAGAAAGTTTCGAAGATTTTTGTAGGAACATGCTTCCTAATATGTTCTGGAGCCCCACAAAGCCTGATCCAAATCTCCTGCAAGCCAGTGACAGTCTGTCCACTGACTTCAGCCGTGGAGGGAATTGGGTTAGGTGCTGGGGCTGAAATAAGCTCCGTACCAAAGACCTGCACATGTCCTGCCCATTGAGTAGGTGATACTCAACCTCTGAGACGAGCTTATGTCAGGTTTTATTGGAGGTGGCAGCCTGGTTGTCACAGCAGCGATGACTCTTACAGCTGTTCATTATATTTAAACGCAGCACAGCATAGAGCCAAAGCAATGCATGGGGGGATTTTTGAAGCCAGGAGCAGATGCAGCTGTATGGTCAAGGGTGGTATAGCCTTTTTAGCATTTTTCACCCTGTAAGTCCACACCTTCCTGAGCTACAACTCAAACTGTTCTTGGGGAAAACGGGATTTTTGGGACTAGGGCAAACCTGTGACATAACAGGCTGAGATTGGTTCGTACAGCCCTGCTGAATCAGTGCAGCGAGGGGCTTCGGGTTTCTTGTTCACCTCTGGAAGGAGCCAGGGTAGACTAAGCAGGGAACGGTTGGTCACAAAGATCATTGTCACTAACCGCTTCTCCTTGCTCTTAAAAAGTGACTGGATGTCTGTGGTCTGTGGTGTCTGAATGCTGAAAGTTTCAGGGAAGAGCTGACGAACAAACTTGCCGTCACCCTCTTCCCTAGAGGAGCTAAGTCCTTAGAGCAGCACTGGTTTACCAAATAGAGCTGGGTGGTGCGTAATGGTCACATAAACAAGGATCAAGAAAGAAGGTGTCATTTGTAACACCAGCCTATGTAAAGGACACTCTCAGATAGTTTTATAATAGAAAACGTAGGGTATTTGAAGAAGCTTTTCATTAAACTCAAAATTAATAGGGATTTTTTATCACATTTCACTAAAATGTTCTTTTTTTTTTTTTTAGCTGGGGGAAAGCACTTAACATGTGTGATTTACAGATGTCCTTGTTAGTGGCAGTGATATGGACGACCTGAAGGACTGCAGGTGACCGTGCCCTGGATCGTTAGTGTACGATAAAATCACTGTTTCACTGCCAAACCCCCAAGCTGTGCAAGTAATGAGTCCTCAGTCTTTGTCCTGATTGATTTTCATGCTATTATTCCTTCTTGATGATACAACTGAGCATACTTCAGCCTTTATCAGTTGTAATCTTCAGCTTTCCTCATGTATTTATTTTATTTTCTCTTCCTCCCATCCACCACCCTCTCCTTCTTTTCTTTTTTTTTGTGCGTGTGTTAGCCATATAGCCATACCTTTACCACTGCAGACTGAACAGCCTGGCTTGTTCTGATCACTCCTTTTCCTGAAAACTCCTAGAAGCGCTCCGTGCACTGCCACATCCATTTGAACCTCAACCGAGCAGGACTACAGCAGAGCTGCTAGGTTGCATAATGCACTTCTCTAAATCAGCTTGAGCAGATGGGAAGGAAAATAGCTTCAGCTAGCAAAGTGCAACTCCCCTTGGGCGCTTCTCAGATGGCAGTGGAAGTGCGACCTGGCAATGCCCTACTGTCTTAATTTTGTCCTCTTGGCTGACAGAAGCAGCCTAGCCTGAACAAAGGAATCCCCCCCTCTGGCTTTTCCTCTCCTCCCAGTTTACAGAACTGTACAACTACATACTTTTAAACATTGCTGATATGGTGATTTTTCTCCGTCATCACATATTGCTTAACTTCTCCTGGTAGTTAGGAAAAAAATTAAATAATAGACAAATAAAAAAATTAAACCCTCAAGTGAAATATAAACACGAACAGCGTCGGTGAAAAGATGACTAAAAATAGAGGTATTAGTAAGTCTTGTTTTATGCTTGTGAGGTAGGGAGCCCACAGCTGTAAGCAGAAATTAGACCTTGTCAATTTATTAAAAAGCTATGATCACAACTGGTTAATTTATCAGAAACAGAAAGAAGGGAACACTACCAAGCAGGGCTAAACACGTCACTTAATTCAACTCCAACAAAGTCATTAAAGTCATACTGGCATAAACTTGTGTTTAGCTGGCATCATCTGTTCTCTGGTGCAGAAGCAAATGGTTATATAAAAACAGTGGAAAAATCAAGTTAAAGTTGACTGTTGTGATGGACCTTTAGAGAAACCAAGCTGCATTTTAAGACAGTTGAAACAGACTCCATTGGTTTTGAGCAAAAACTTCACCTGCAGAGTTTGCAGAGTGAATTGGGTACATGAACGTCAGTGGTGGTGTCATGGGTTTTAAAGTCCCGGGTCAGCTAGTCAGGGAGGGGGGACACATCCATGACCTGGCTGGAGGTGCTGCTTGTTCACACTGCCTCATGCTAAAAGGAGGAAGAGCTCAAATCTGTTTAGCACCCTCACCCCAGAGCGAGCCGTGGCTGTACCTAAGAACCCTTCCAAAGGGCTGTGAGAAGGTCACAAACTATTTTCCTGTCCTTGTTCTGAAAAGAGAGCAGCATTGCCTGGCCTCTTTTTCTTCTCGTACTTTACCTGAAGATTCAGTTCTTTTCTAGCCTGCTTTCCTCATATAATTTATTGATGTCAGTGGTTGGGAAATTGCTAACTACTTTAAGCTTTTATGATTTTCAAAAAGACTGCAGCCCTGTGTGCAAGGATATTCCCTTATGTGTGTCCTCTGTAACTTAAATTACGCTAGACCTAGATTAGGATGTTGGCAATATGGGCCAAAGAACTAATAAAGCTCCAGAGGGTGTAGGGTGTCAAATACTTTCTAGTCCAGGGACAGACATTGACTGTCAGCCTGGGGCGGCAAGGTGCCAAGACAAATTTAAGCCTTTCAGAGCCAGCTTGGCCCTGATTGCCTGTATATGCAACGGTCAGGTTAAATCAACTTTGAATCTCCAGGCTCTAATTCCTCTCTATCTCCTTTTTCTCCTGTGAAGTTTCGTAAGTTTTATGCCCCTGCTCTGCACCACCCTTGCATCCTAACCCAGTGCTGTGTATTTTCTTCACATTTCTGAAACCTCTTTAAATGAGCCCTTCTGCAACGTTTTGCTGTTCTTCCTGGTCTTGCAAGGGCTGAATACATTCATCCCTACTTTTTCGAAGCTTCAGCGTAATGTGAAGCACCAGGGGAGCCCTTCTGGCTTTTATTTTCTCTGCGGGAGCCCATGATAGTTTATCGTCTTTGCAGGATACCATGCGAACAGCAGAGTTCACAATTGACACAGGAGGCTCGAAAGGGCTATCGCTGTCAGCGCAGGTAGGGCTGATGCATATTTCATCACTTTGACAGGGGTTTCTGTGGGTCTTGTGATCTTTGCAGAGATCCTTATGGGAAATTCAATGAGGAGAGTCTCAGGGGAGGTTGGGAGACGAGAAACACAGGGGCAGCTTTGAGGTGTTTGCACTGGTGGTGGAAAAGAGAGATAACGACACTGGAAAAGAAGCAGTGAAATAAGAAAAAGGTAAAGAGAGAAGTGCCTCTTGTGAGGTTAAGACCTCTGCAGAGAAGAAGGAGCTGAGTTCAAAGATCGTCAGGGCTTTGAGTAGAGCAAAGATAATGGGGAGGAATAAGCAAATTTGAAGCGTGCATTTGGGGAGTATCATCCATGCAGCAGGGTGAGGTGTGTGGCCAGTGAGACAATAAAGAAAGAAAGAACAAGAAAGATGTGGCAAAGGGAAAAAAATGTTTGCTGGAGACTATGCTGAGAAAATAGTACCCTTAAAACAGTTATTGAAATGGTCAGCAAGACATAAAGCAGAAGCCAAAAGAGGGGGGAGAAGAGGAAAACAAGAATGGCTATGCTGAAATGGATGCAGGGGGGATTTGAGAAGAAATGGGGGAATCTCTGTTAACGTACATAGTGAAGAGCTCTTATTTTTCCATTCACATCTCTGCATCTTTGCGTGTCGCTTTTCCACGGTTACCCGTATACATGTGACTTAGGGATGGGGTTACCCCATTTTGCATCACCCCTGAGAGTTTCCATAGCAGTTACGGCCGCAGCAGAACATACAGCTATCAGAACACCCCGCGGTTCACAGTCTGAGCAATCTGAAGGGCAGTAACTGGTGGGCATTTCCGACACCCTGATTCTCAGCAGTTGGAGTGGTTTCTTGTTTACTTCTGAATATTCCTCAAGATTTGATTTTTGAACTGCTACAGAGCCAATTCTGTCATTAAGACCTGTTGGGGGTTACAAGCCACGTGCCCAGGTCTCACATGCCACGGCTATGCAACATTCCCAGCGAAGACCTCCACCGTGGCATGTCCCAGTCAGGCAAGGACTGCGGCATGGCTTTCAGGGAAAGGTTACAGTTCATCTCCTTCCCCAGGTCTTTGTCTGCAGGAATATGGAAGGATCGGATAGATGGGGGATGTGTTTATTTCGGGAAATACTCTCTCTTCTGTATCTGAGAGGGAATACATTTGGTAACGTGTTATTGTTAAACTACACACGTGCTTTCTGGAGAGTCTCGTACACAATGTACCGTATCCATCTGTAAGAGCAATAAACAGGTACATGCTGGTACAACGCTGAGATCTGTAACAAGAGCTCAGCTCTTCATTGACAGGGACAGTGCAGGCGACATTCGTGCAAGGCTTTGCAGCAGCTTCTCACACAGTATTGCACAGACTGAGAGAAAACAGCCCCTGAAGAAACAGATGAAGACGTGTTCTTCAGGGATTACTGTGTGATGAGACTTCAGGAGCAGCGTGCAGCGTCGGTAGCCAGCGTCCCGAGAGGAATAACAGTCCTCTTGCCCAAGGCACTGCCGTCACAAACGGGCAGCCTGGCTCTGTAAAACTGGGGGGGGAGAGAGAGTTAAAGACAAACCTTGACATTTGGGAATTAGTCAGCCACCCTGTCTCAGTCCTGCTTGCCTGAGTCAGCCACCCTGTCTCAGTCCTGCTTGCCTGCCTGCCTGGCAGCAGAGCAGGCTGGTGAAAATGTTCCTCTGATCACAGACGGTTTGGAAGCAAACTGGCAGATCTACGACTGGAGCATGTCTCAGCATTACCTTCAATCAAAATCCTTCACTAAAGGACTCACTTTAGTGTCACCAAAAAAAAAACAAAAAAAAACTTGACTTAATGTTTTGTCCCTCTTGTCCTTGTCTTGCTCCTTCCCCCATAGGAACCTCACGCACACCTCAGTGAAGGGGAGGCTATTTCAAACAAGCTTCTCACAAAAGAGCCACACTCCCCTCCCAGGGCTTGTACTTGCCTCCCACCACTTTGGTCCCATCCCACAATTCTCCAAGGCACCCAGGTGATGTTCAGGATAAATCAGTTCCAATCCCCAAGTCTGTTTTACATCCTTATATAGCCCAAATACTAACTCAAGGCTCACTCTTCTCCAAGTTGTTGCCCATTTCTATGTCAAATGCTGCCTTTGCGGAAATTCTCATCCCAGTTAATCACCTTTCCCTTCTCCCTCCCTGTCCCACTGTTCTCCCTCTGCAGAAACACATGTAGCTCACGCTTTTAGCATCAGCTCAGCATCCTTCCCTGCGGAGGTCACAAGTCCTCAGGGTGGAGGAAGCTGCTGCTGAGAGCTGAGGAAGAGCTGAGCAGCAGCGAACCCTTCGCAAATGTGAGCTGGAGAGGGCTCTTCTCAGCACTCCGCTTGTTCTCAGACGTGCTGCTTGTCAGCCGTACAGCTCTTGGGAGAAAGTGGCAGAAGGGCTTTTTTGTCTCAATTTGGCAGGCAACCGGATAGTCGGGTAGGGCAGAGGCGTGCGCAGCTACAGATTAAGAAACAAATAAACATCTGAAGTCACTGGAATAAAGTTGCACACAGCCAGAGAGTGACTGTGAGAGACAGAGACTTCAGACAGCTTCGCTCTACGGTAACCTTCACCATGTTGGAAAACAGTTTCTTGTCATTATTGTAATAGAAGTGTTGGGCTTTGACAAGCACGTCTTTCAACTGCTCATTTCTTCTTCCTCTGACAGAGCTCTCTTTCCATAATTCACATAAATTCTCCTTGGGAGCTGCATTCTTACTGGAATAATTAAGATCTGAGATTATTCCCCTAAACTGTTAAGCAGTGTGGCGTCAATCATGTCTGCCAGCAAGACTTACCTCTGCCGCAGCAGCAATGGTCTGCAAGCACAGGAGACGCAGCACGGGTAGGGAGACACAACGCTTTTCATTAGGCCAAATGACAGACCTGAAGAAAGGCCTGTGTATCAAAAGTTGCCCATTTTCTCCAATGGTGTGTACTGGTCTAACAAAAGGCAGGATTTCTTCTTACCCACCATGTGTTGCTTACATCACCTGTGCTTTGATCAGGGTCTGTGGTTCGCTTCAAACACCTCCCCAGGACGCTCACTTGCTTTAATCGCCGCTGGCTGTCTCTTTTGCTGCCAAAGGAACTCCTTTTGCTGGCTTTTGATATGGGGAATGCTTTACAAAATCAAAGTGCTGTTTAACTCGTCCCTGAGCATCTGGAAGGAAACCTTGAACAGCAGTTACTGGCTAAATGTAAAAATATATATTTATTAACAGCTGTGCAGGCTGAGGGGGGTGTGGGGGTGTGTATATATGTATATAGTTTGTCATGGCTGGAATGTGAAGGCAGATGCTTTACTATATTCCAGATTCCAGGCATACAATCCTTATTTTTCAAATAGAGATGTAAATTTTAAAAAAAAAAGCACAGGAAAAATAGTTTGAGTTTCTTATTATATTATAGTGTTCAATTGAGTGTCTTAGAGCATCAGAAAAACACACCTTAGTACTTACAGTGATCTTGTGATTATCATTGTAATTACTGGTAGAGGACTGAGAAATGGTTCAGTAAAAATATTTGGAATTTTAAATATTAAAGAGGAAGGAGCAAGTGGAAGATGAGAGCCCTTCTGGTCTCACTGGGGTCACCTCAGCAGCCTCTTCCAGAATTCCTACAGACCTCATTCACCCCCCCCAACTCTCATCCACCTTCTCTGGGCTGTGGTGAAGCTACGGAAAAGCAGGCTGAAATTACTCAGAGCTGATCAACAGGTATGTCTTATGTATATGTGCTCACATAGAACAGGTTTACCTGCATGAAAAAAATCTACTACTATTTTGAGACCTCAGTTGTCTCAAATAATGACTTCGCTGATGATGTCACTGCACGTGGGTAATAATACAGGCCAACATGTGTATCACCCTAATTTTAGCTTTGTCTTTTGCTTGAACGGGGGACGTTTGTCAGTGGTAGTTGCACCAGAGATTGAAATATTGGCAATTACGGCTTGCTTCCACTGAAGAAATAGTTGAACACATTGTCCTACCCAGCAAGCCCCAAAGCGAACCATCAGGGATTAGTAACAATTTCTGAGAAGAAAAGGAAGACCAGGGGAATGTCCTGCAGCAGGCAAGAGGTAACAGAGGGGACCGGTGCCCTCAGTGGGGCCAGGGCTGGACCAGCTCCTGGGGTGGCAGGAAGGCTGTACAGCCCTGCGGCTGCTCCTGGCCGCGCGCCTGGGACAGGCACCATGGAGAACCTATTGTCTTACTGAACCCCCAGGCAAGATGATGACGGGAGAGAAGGGCTCTCCAGACAAGGATGCATGGCCTATTTCAGTGTATTTATAGTGTAGCCTTTCTTTGTTCTCCATGTCCTTGAGGGATGAGGGTCAATTAAGTCTGAATGTCAGAGCTAGCATTGCCACCCACAGCCATCGTATGAGCAGGAACGGCTGTCAGCAAGGCCAGAAATAACCTGACGCCCAGAAGCAGGCAGGACAGCGGGTGGAGAGCTGTTGTACAAACTGGTATTTTGCCAAAAGAATGATGCTCCCATCTCCTCCGGCGTTCATGTCTGCAGTACCTGTCCAGCCCCTAGCCGGGGGTGCTGCCATCGCTTTAGTGGGGAAAGTCCCGGTGACAGCATTTCCCTCACCCAGCTTGACCAGCCTGAAGGGTGGGTGTCAGCTCCAACCTCACCAGCTGCCTGGAGCAGCACAAGAGCCTCCTGTCCTGCAGTGGGATGAGCCACACCGCTCCCAGGGTGAAATAAATCCCACCCTCTGCCTCTTGCATGCGGACCTGCACCGCGTGCAGATCACGAATGGAGACTCAGTTTTAACAAATCGGAAAAAAAAAATATATAACCATCGACAAGCCAGCAGTGTTCAAATCGGAGATATTTCAATTACTAGGAGCAAATAGAAATCACCGCACTCTCCTCATGCAAAACATTCGTGGTGCTGCTAAATGAGCCACTGCAAATGTTGTAATGTTCCGCTGATTTTTTGTTACTCAGCAACTACTGTGGTGGTTCAGCAGTGAAAAGGCTAAACTGAGTTTTCATAGCAGAAAAATAATGAAAGAAAATGGAAAGCTCGAGACGTAGAAAGGGACCGATGACACTGGCGGCAGAGCAGGAGGCAAATGAGGAGCAAATGGAAGTTTGGCAGTCTGGAAAGGTTAGGATACAGGCAGAGCTCCTGGAAAGGGATCAAGGGGTCACCGTCCTATTAGGAGACCAAGGGAAGGCAAGTTGTGAATCCAAATGGAATAATTTAAGAGAAGCCTAGTGAGGAGAGATGAGGAGAGCACAGCATGCTGCTAGGCAGAGATCTGCCTGGCTTGGGACAAAGGAGTTTAGTAGGACTGTTAAAACCTTCATCTTCCCATTAACTGAGCCATCTCAGAAGATGCCAACACACACTTTGAAGATACGTGATTTCTGCTTGCAGTTAAAACTGGTTGAATCTTAGGAGCAATATCTCAAGTTAAAAGAGAAATAATTTAGAAATGTGGGTGGGAGAGCTGAGCTCCGTTGCTGCTGTCAGGTAAGGGAGCACTCATGCACAGCCAGGAGCACGGCTCCCTGCGAGCACCACTCCTCCGTGGAGCTGCCTCTCTGGAAACCCATGTGCGCTCATCCATGGGAGTAAAGCCTCGCATGCACTGATAGCCGTGTATATACAGCCACCTACAAAACTAAGGGAATTATTTCAGTTCCTCCACCTGCCTTAACCTACTTTTCCGCTTCCTCAAATTCTCCTTAGCCTTTTTTCCCATCTGTTTATTGCACTCCTATTTTGTAGTCTTCCCTCGGTATCTATTACTGGCTGCTGTCAAAGACTGGGTGGACCAGGTTCATCGTTAGGCTGACGCGATATGGCCTTTTTTGTGTTCTTCCTTGGGTAACGGCTTGCTAAAAGTTAAATCATTTAGCAAAAGGACAAATTAAATAACCAGCTGGGGTTCTTTTTTCCTTGGGTAACATAAGAGCACGTACGTTACATTGCGTTTGAATTAAGGCTATAATCACATACACTTTGCTGAAACTGTTACGTTCTGTGAAGTGGCCTTATTATTTTCTGCATATTTTTCTTTGTGTGTGGAGTCTTTTTCTTTCTATTAAATTGCATATCCATGGAGGATTTGGGGGCACTCAGCCAGTCAATCCAATTTGGAGTTGGATGGTGGCTGTAGTGGGCTAAGTCCCTTATCTATCCCCTTCAGCTGTTTTTACTTCTCTGCTATTGATGGAAACATAAAATTAAAGGTGGAATCAACTCATAGGCAAGAGCCCAGCAAGAGACTTAGGAGGGAAAAGTTGAGGAGGGAGATTCTGATTAATCTCTGTGCAGCTGGGGTAATGTGCTGACAGATTCAGTTTTAAATACGCACGCAGCAGATTGGGTATTTCACAGATACTGCCATTTCATTTATCTTTGTGGGTATCAAAGCAAGGATAAGAAGAAAGCTGCAATCAGATTGGTAATTGGGAAATGGTTGGGGTTTTTTTTGAAAAGCAGGATTTATGGAATTCTGTTTTCCCATGTGGTGTGTACCGGGAAATGATGGAGCTCAAGGAATGAACAGGAGGCCTGAAAGTGGATTAGCCATTCCTACAGGGCAACAGCAGAAGCATAAAGAGGAACCAGCCAGTGTATATACTTGATTCTGTGCATACTTCACATTATGCACGTACTATGGTGGAAAAGCAGCTCAAGCTCAAGCTACTGAAATCAGTGGTCACGATGGTGCAAAACTGATGTAGGTAAGAATTTTAATCTGATGGACTGGACTGTGTGGTATGTCTGTAGGATTCGTAGCTGTCTTTGTACCTTCTGACTCCGGACCAGAGAGGGCCTTGCATTTCTTCTAGGTCAGTACTTCCCAGTAGGCTAAATGGTGCCAGCTTCCTACGTCCCTCGATGACCTAGATTGCTGGAGGTGCACAAGAGTCGGGTGATGCTGCTTCCTTCACGCAAACCTCTCTGCTGTCCTTCTGTTTGGGGGCTAGTATTAGGCAATGCACAGTGATGAATAAAATCTCCCATGTGAGGGGTTCTCCCCAGGGAGAACCCTCTGCCTTTTGTGTCACAGCAATGTGAAAAAGAAGACCTCACAGTCAGCATCATACCCCATTGCTGGCTGCTCCCTCCCTGGCAGCGAAGGCAGAAAAAGGGGGATCCTCTAGTGCCTGAGGGACAGGTAGGCAAATCTCCCTTCTCTTGAATGAGGGTTTCTTGCCATAGCCAGTACAGAGGACTGAGGGGATAACTCCACCTCTCTGCTCAGGGTTCATGTTCTCCAGGTCACTCCCCTCTTGTGCGTGGGGAGACAAAGGTGCACGTGGGGCTGGGACTAGTGCGAGGTGGGGAACACGGGGAGAACTGGCCGGTGGGGGTGTCTGTGAGAGCGGTGGTGGGAGAAGGGCAGAAAGGCTGAGATGGGTGTCAGGAGGGGAGGGTGAAGGGGCAAGGGAGTTTCTCTGCAACGAGGGAAGAATGAAGTCAAGAGTAGCAAGGGAAAGCAGCATAAGGAAGAGGGAAGCAGAATCGCTGTACTTAATTAAAACACACTATCATAGATGAAAGGAAAACATAGCTAAGGGAAAGAAAGGGCAAAGGTAGAAACAAGTAGTTTTACATAAGAAAATGTAATGCTAAATGAAGCAGTAAAACACATTGCTGGTGCGAGTGCGATTGATCTGGCCGACTTCCATTTCCCCCCCTCCTACTGGGCAGCTGCTGAAAGAGAGGGGCACATAAAACTCAGGGAAGTGAGGTGGTGTATTGATGAAAAAAGGTATATATAAAGCTTGGCATCTTGCGGATTTGCCTCCCCGCTTGATTGATGCTGATGTCTCACACCACGGACGTAGCTCTTTGGATCTGCTACGAATTCCCAGTGGTGCTGCAAGGGGTCACTCCACCCCACTCCCGTCCTTGTGCACGCACGGGTGTCTCTCAATCAAAATGCTAATGCTGGAAAACAACCGTTCCAGGCTGGATTAATTGCGTGAAAGCTGCTGTGAGTGCGGGAGAGGCGATGGGAATGGGTAGCTAGGGGTGGTGGCAGAAAGGACCTCCCTTTACAGCACTGGCACAGATTTATGCCAGATTACAGTGCTTGTCTCATCGCCAACCGGCAGGACACACGAGTCCCCATGCTCATGAGGCCCCTCCTGTCCTGATTCTCTGGTGTGTAATAATGTAGGAGTTCTTGTTTACTTAACAGAAACCAAGATAAGAAGAGAAGGGGAAGCCCAAGGCAACCCCCGTTTCTGCAGCCTGTCAATCTTGGCCTTGCTCGTAATTATTTCTCCTACATTTCTCTCCAGTGACCCCACTTTCTTGGCTCCTACCCCTTGTTCCTCCGTGCACCTTCCAAGTCGCCTCCTGATTTTCAATGCTCCTGGATGACACTGCAATAAGTAGAGGAGGTTTTGGTCAAACCCACTAGAATTCCACGTAAATTTTGTCCCAGTAGCTACAGCCAAGGCAGGTTTCACAGGTCTCTTCATCTTTCAAATATGTGTTTGGGGCACAGCTTTTGGCGACCTTGCAGGGATCCTGATCTTGAGCTACTTGGAGAATAGAAAAGCAAAGCCCATCTCTTAGGATATTTATACATCCTTTATGACTTGGGGGAATCTCCTCACTAGTTGTCTTTTGCTACTTAGCAAAAACTTACAGACTTTTAAACTTTCTTATGTAAAGTTGCAGAAAAGCTATTTAGGCCTCCCTTCTAGATAAAAGACCTTTCTCAATGAGTCAACATGGATCAGCTCCCTAGCCCAGTTCACAGAACGCTGATGGCCCTTTCAGGGGTAAAAATCCACTACCCCCTTTACATACGTATTTTCTTTACACGTGGAGAGATTGCCACATGGTGGCAATTCACCTCCACTTTACAATTATATGTACAAACACCTAGCCTAGCCTAGCTTCTTTTCCAGCTGTTTTCTCTCAGCCTGTCCTGCGTGCTTAGGAAGCGCCGGCACTTCAGTTTGAAGATTACTTGCTCTTCCTTTGTTTTTGCTGGGGGTGTTTGTCCCTCTTCTCTCTTCCCTCCCTCCCCTCAATGCTTAGGATGCCATTACTTTCTCCTACCTCCTTCCAGTCTTTCACCCAAAAGAGAATATTGGGACAGGTTTGGATTTTATATAATCCTTGGCTAGTTTCTTAAAACCAAAACAAACTTCTTTCCCTTACAGGCGTGAACGGGATGGCTATGGGGACAGCTGGGGAAAGCAGGGAGCCATGGCAGGATGCAGAGGGTTGTGACCCTGCAAGTCCTGCTGAGGACAGCTTCCTACAACCCTCTCCTCAAGTGGGCACGGGGAACAAAATGGGGAGCCATAACCCAATCTCTGCCATAACACCACTGAAACCAAATCTGCTCTGTGAGAAGTTCACACACTTCCGTTAAAAAAAAAAAAAAAAAAAAAGGCAAAAAAAAAAAAAAAGGCAGCAAACACGACAAGAGCTCTCTATAATGATTGTATTGTGAAGATGCTGACCTGATCCCATCGTCAGTGCTGTTCTTAAACAGGTCAAAAGCAGGGCACAATTTCCTGCTCTCCTTTACACGCAGCTCCTCAAGGTCCAGCACTCTCGTCCTCTCACCTCTCACATCCTCCTCACACCCTTCCGACGATGCTTGCGAAGAAAAGGATCTCACTGCACTGCGGGAACAGCAACAGAGAGGGCTCCTCGCACAGCAGTAAAGCCAAGATGTCCCTGGAGTAATTCCAGAGGCTTGCAGGCTGAGGTATTTTTATAACATCACAGAAACTTGAGATCTTATTTTTCAAGAGCCCTGATTGTAGGTTAGTGCCTTTTGTGCTTTCTTTGTGCTCTCTTTTCAATACAAATTTGTTAAGAATTGATGAAACCGACCTTTTACTGAAATTTGTCCATGCCAACCTACCACTTTTCGTTGGTGTATATGTTTAAAGCAGTATTTTCCTCTGTGCAGAATTTTGTTCCTGGATTGGTGAAACAGATTTAGAAGCGTGAGTATTTGTCAAGCGATGTTTAGGATCAAGCAACGTTTTTTGCCATTTAACCACTACAACAAGCATATACTCAGCAGACAGCCTGAATAAAATTCCATTGTACAGAATTGTCCTCTGTTGTGAATTTTATTTTTTATGGCAGATTTAATCCTCTGACAGAGAAAATTCAATATGTAGCTGCATTCCTATTACAGATACAGTCTTCTGCTAGCCAACAGATAAGCTTTTTATCAGCAGCCATGCTTCTGTGGCACTCTTCTGGGCTCCTGCCAAGCTCTGCCTTCGTTCCTTTCATGAAGAGATCAATGTGCAAACATTTGAAAACCCCAAATAACATAATAGCTACTCAGATGTATGTTCAAAAAAAGAACCCAGAGCCAAAATTATTTCAAAACTGTTACACCTACATAATGTACCTAAATGCAAATCTACAAAGCCACAGAAAGAAGGGAAAGAGGTAGCCCGTAGCTACCATTTCCAAAGCTGCCCTGCCCCGCAGAGTGTGCATATCAGCTCTTCCTCTACGCCACGGCAGAAGCCTACCCTCCCACGCCCCTTTGCCACATCACCTCTCAAACAGAATATGCAACACCGGCATCAGCTGGAGCTGGTGATGTTGGGAAGAAGAGTCTGGGTAAAGAACGTGATGAAGAACAAGCAGAGAGGTGAGATTACAGTGTGGTGTGTTGTTTGTTACGCATAAGAGCAATGCCTAGGTGTGTGTGGGATGTGTGCATCAAAACACACAGCCACTGGTTAATGCTCCAACCCAAAAATCCAGGGATGACCAGCAGCTGCAGCTGCGCTGTCTGCAGCAGTTGCTGAGGGCATCCTCCGTTGATAATTGAGCATCATGCATTTATAAAGGGTCAGGGAGGCTCTACACCTTACACTAACTGCACAATCTGCTGGCATCAGCCCTGGTACGTTTTGTTTTCTCTGCTCTTGTGAACTCTTGTTCTATCCTCCTTTCTGCAATGGGGTAAGCACCTGTGGAGAGAAGATCCTTTTTTATCTCTGTTACCCTTCAAAAGAGAGGATGCGTGCTTGGAGTGATGCCTGTTAGCGGGAGCAATGCTGGAATACTGGAATCAAAAAGTTCCCCACGGAGAAACAGCAGTGGTAAAGAAGAAATAGTGACCTTGGTGGACAGCTACTGAAGGAAAAAAATGAGAAAAGAAAGAGGGAAAACGAATTGGAAAGGGGTTGATGTGTGAGGGCAATATAAAATGTAAAAAGGTACAAGAAAATGAATGAGAAAACAACCAAAAAAACCTCCAACCAAAAACAACAAACAGAAGGAAAAGGCACAAGCAATAAATCAAGAGAGGCAAAAAGATGAATCAAATCTCCCTCCTTACTGAGGGGTTGTACAGCAACCTGCCTTATCTTCTCGTTAAATATAAATTTATAAATAAACTTAATTAGCTTTTTTCCTGTGGGGGGATATGAAAGCTGCTAAGAAATTCTTACAGAGGGTAAATAGTTTAAGGGGATGATACTGAAGCACTAAAATAAAGATCAAAGCCAGGACTGCCAGAATATGGTTTGTAGGTTATCCATACACCGTTACAGATTAAAGACTCATTTGAACACAAAAAGAGGAAAAATCGTAGGGATCGTCTCCATTACACAACTGGCTCGATTCCAAAACATAGTAAAGGCCCGATTCTATCAGGCTCAGACTGACCAGTGCTTTATGAATAGCTCCATTAAAATTAGTGGGATCAACTCGGTGCGATCTGTCCCTCAGCAAGAGTAAGGCTGTCCCAAGCCAGCCTGCTCAAGCTCTGTGGCTTAGAGCAGGTTCTGTTCTGGCTCCTGGGCGCAGTGAGGATGACAGCAGTGTTTTGACTGTTCACCTCCGCCATCAGCAGCGCTATATATATTTATATAGAGATAAATATTTATCATAAGGAAGAAAATCTGTGCTCTGCGACCTAAACCCACTGGGGCATCGAGTATTGTTACAGTAGGTGCTATATCTGTCAGCAGTCTCTGGTGCCATAGGGATGGAGGTTTCTGCATTCAAACTCTACAACTCCTTGGAAACAAGAGCTCTTCTGGGATCGATAGGATCATGCAGCTCTCCCTGCTTTCAAAGCCATGGCTCTCCTGGGTATAAACATTTCAGAAAAACTTTGAAATTAGGTGAAAAAAGACCCTGAATGAAGTAAAAGTTACACCACCGTCAGAGACAAACAGCCCAGTTTTTCATCTCCGTTTCAAATGTCATCTGTTATGGCAATATGCTCTCAGGCCAAATCAGGTTTGTGGGGAGGAGAAGTAAAGTTCAGTTTGAAAAAGAGCAGTTGTACTTCGGAGGTGGTTTCTTTCTTGCCATTTCCCTCTGTAGTCAAGCGCAAACAATTCTAGGATTTTACATAAACTCTGGAGTAGCATTCAAAATGGAAACGTAAAATTCAGTGTATTAGAACTCCAGAAGTTGTAAGCCCCGGCTAAAAAGCAGCTATAAAGGGGACCTGGTGGGGTTTGGTGTTCATACCTTTACATTTCCCTCGCTTCCTGCCTGGTATGCCCAGTTTTTCTCAGATGTCGCAGACCTGATATTCCCACTACACACGCTATGATCACTGACACCTTACACGCAGGACAGGTAAAGAAAGAAAGCAAAACTCCAGGGAAAAAGCTACTGTGCCTTCCTAATTACCTTTAGGATTATGGCTTCTGACATAGACTTGAAATTTGTGACTTAGATTCACCTATGGGTCTGCATGGAATCTCAGCATCCATCCGCTCATGCTGCTGACAGATGGTGGAGCAGAGAACAGAGACTACGAAGGTGACAGCATTTCACCCACAGCTTTTTCTTGTGAAGTAGTAGCATAAGGTAGCTGTGAAATCAATGGTGTTTCAGAACATTTCTTGCACTGCTGACGTTTCTGGCAGGAGGTAGCCCAAACACAGCCTATAGACTCTCCATCTCAGCACAGAGGTGACATAAAAGATACCTGCCCACAAGACAGGCAGGTTTATGTGGGTCAGGGCCATTTCTTTCACATGCCGGAGGACAAACCTGCCCCTTTCCACCTTGAACTGGGGAAATACAAAGCTTTAAACCCCTCGGGACTTTTTTTCCCCTCAGCTTGTCATGAGAGCAGCTCGGCAAGATACGAGAAGGAAAACTGCAGAGAGGAAAGACTGAAAAAACTGGAAGCTTTAATATATTCCTACCCTCTGTCCCCATTCTTCCCTTTCTATGCATCAACAGCTTTAATAATCTGGCAAAAGCAAAACCTGAAAGTAGAAAATCCTTTCCTATCTAGTGTGACAGAATTCTCACCATGTACTAAGGAACATTATGACGAGAGGCGATGCATTTAATACGCTCTCTCTTGCCTTTTTTTTCCTTCGACACCAGTTAGCTCTGCATTTCTTAAATAGCTGCTCTGAAACAACCGGCTCTCATTTTAAAACAAACAAAAAATTAGGGTCTGTTTATGGAACTGAGTTAATACAGAAGCGGCTTTTCAACAAGATAGATGAATTAAAAAAAAAAACCCCAAACAAAAAAGCAGTGAGATCACTCATGTACGATCTCTTCACTACCAAAATACACCACTGCTACATCCACGCTCAGCATATGCAGAGTAAACAAAACAGATGGGGGTTTCCCACTGCCGGTTTCTTTCTTCTAAGGGCGGTTATTTTCAGTTCCCAAACTCTCAGCCGTCGTCCCCGATTTATCTCCGCAGCCCGTTGCTGCTGGGCTCACAGGGCTGCGAACGAGCCCGGGCGATGCGGCACGCCGCCCTGCCCGCGACACCCTTCTGCCCGTCCGGCCGCGGCGCTGGCAGCCGGGGCTCGCGCTCCCCTTTGCGCCCCGTCTCCATCCCTCCCTCTCACCGCGCCTGGCACTCTGGGCGCCCGAGCTGCGCTCCCGCACGGTGAGATCCGTACGGAGGAGAAGCACGCTCTTAGTTTGCGTCCTCCTTCCCCCGGGAGGGGAGAAAGGGCTACCGAGGGTAACGACACCCCGCCCGCCTTCCATCCGCTACCCAAACAATGGCTTTATTTAAACGTATAAAGACATCGCTGCACGGAGATCCTTTAAAAAATGTTTTCGCCGCTCCCAGCCGTAGGGAGAGCGATCACTTATTTGCTGGAAAGGGCTCCT
>VWZZ01000182.1:1134393-1185112 GCA_013399095.1 Psophia crepitans
CTGCCGACGTGCGCCGAGCATGACCTGGAGAACTACAGCATGTACTGCGTGAGCTGCCACAGCCCCGTCTGCTACCAGTGCCTGGAGGAGGGCAAGCACGGCAAGCACGACGTGAAGGCCCTGGGCGCCGTGTGGAAGCAGCACAAGGTGAGTCCCATCGGCCGGCCAGGAGCTGAGGCAGTGCCCGGTGCTGGGACTTGTGCGTCCCAGTACTCCGACGTCGGGTTGAGACCCTTCGCGTCCATCGTCCTCCCAGACCTTTTCCCCCTCGGCATGGTGCTCCGTGGTCTCCGGTCCTTCCTGGCAGCCCCAGCGACTCCGCAGCCTCTGCTCGGGGTTAGAACACCCACCAACTCCCTCCTGAACTGGCCTTGCCTTCTCCCGACCAGCAAATCTCAGGCTAAAACAGGCCCGCAGAGACACCGGGGATCAGCCAGTCTGTCTCACTAACTTACTTGCTTTTCACAGGGTCTTTGGCCATCCCATCCTCTCGCAGGTGGCAGCAGCCACCTGTGAGGAGAAGGAGCAGACAGGGTGGTCATTCCTTCCTTCCATCGCCTCCCTTTCACCTGGGGCTCAGTGGGAGCCGCCAAAACCATTCCCTTCTGCATCTTCCTCCCTGCCATGGTCTCACTGAGGGAGAGCGTCCCGGAGCCACCCAAATGTTTTAGACGAGAAAGTCTAAGGAGGATCATGGGACATTGTGTTGTCCCCTGGGCGTCAAAGAGGCGTCCTCTCCCTCTCCGTTTTCAAAGAAGCCAGAAGGAGTGGCTGGAGGGACCTTTATGACAACACAAAAATGAGTAAGGAAGTGTAGGATGGATGGGGTCTGGGGACAAGTAAACCTTTTTCTGATTCACATAGCGTCACAGTCTGATTCATGCTTCCCTGCAAGCAATGCTCCTTAGCCCGCCCTGGAGCGCCTGTGGTAGGACTTCAGAGCCAGCCGCATGGAAGCACGGGCAGTTTGCTGATTTCTAGTAGAGCTGCTGGGTCACGTGGCCATGCTCCCCTTGCTAAAAATAAGACTTTGCAACCATTTAATTAAGGAGCAAGATATGGCCTTAGAAGTTGCAAAAGTGCGTGAACTTAGCTTATTCTTGCTGAGAATGGTGGGGTCTGGAAAAAAATACCCGGTAAAACATATGAATGTACAGAGGGACTTTGAGACCTGAGTGCTGAGAGCAGTCCTGTGGAGCTTCCCGCTGTACCGGGGGACAGGGCTTAGCCCAGAGCTGTGCAAAAACGCTTGGCTAGCTCTGCTGGCTGCAGGATTCCCTTCTTCTCACTCGCTGCTACGGGCGGCGGTTAAGGAAGGACAGGGAGATCCTTTCACACACTGCAGGAGAGGGCAAATTCAAGACTAGTCTCATCACCCCGCAGCCATGGACTGGCTGAGCACAAGCTAGGCTAAGACATTTGTCAAGGAAAAAAAATTGACTTTCGATTTTAAGATTCAAAAAAGTTGCCACTTGAGGTTATCTGCATAGTTTCTCCATCTGAGAAGGATGTGTTTCAGTTTGGATACTCTCTGCCAAGGGCTCAGCCTAACCTGAGCAGTGTTCGTGCAGGTGAGACGTTCTCTTGGCCCAGAAGGAGCGGAATACGAATCGGCAGCTATTGCTACTTGTGCTAATGGCAGGAGCCACTTCTCAGCAGAACCATTTTAGTGAGCAGGGGCTGAGTTCACCGTGAAAGTGTGGCTGATGTTTTGGAATGTGAGAGACCAGCTTGTGCTGTATCATGGTCTACCTTGAGTTAAAACTGTCTGATGCCTTTTGAACAATGTGATAAACTCTGGTGTAATCAAAGTGCACAGTCACTAAATTTTCTTTCCTACTGCCAGATGTTGTCAGAAGAAAGAACAGTGCCCTGGTGGCTTGTATTTTTACCGCATTTTTTTCTGGCAGTAAGGTATCACAGAATGTGATTTTCTCTTGATTTATAGGCTCAATCAATGTGAAACTTCTAGCGAAAGAAAAAAATACTCAAAATTAACTAATTTGTGGACTCTAAAATTGTGCTTTTGTGAATATTATTTTTCCCAGAACTGTGCTCTTGGCAGAAAATAAATATAATGGAACCGTATAGCCAGACAACCTAAATCATCAGCTCACATTCATTCAGATAAATTGTTTTGGAATGAGATGCTTCTGCCTAGAAATTGTTCTCAGATACAGCGATTTCTACAAGTCTATTACCTGTACTTACTTTGGCCAAACCATAAATTACTTGTGTTGAGTGGTATTCAAGTTTTATGTGTTCCAGACGCTCCAGGCATAGCTGGAAGAGGCAGGTGGAAGGGCTTGTCTGCAAGCTTTCTTAGCCCAGTAAATTAGACAGACTGACAGTTGTTCACCATCAGCTGATAAGCACCTGCTTATCTCCTCCTAAGGCCAGTGGCTGGTATTCTTCACCTAAAAAGGGCTGCCAGAGCCATTTCCCCACCTCTCATGGTTTCATCCCACACCACCAAATTTGAACCAGTTTTTCTACTGACTTCTAGAACTGTTTTTTCCAGAAGCCCTGCCTGCCTTCAGCTTCAGAATCCATTCCCGTTCCACTTCTGTACCAGCCTGTTGCTCAGTCTGTCTGACTACTGCTTTGTCAGAGCTGTGTGTAACCTTGTCCGTGCAGTGCTGCAGACCATGCAATGAGACGTGTATTTACCCTCTGCTGTGCTGCTGGCATGAAAGCTGTACAAAACTGGTTGGCCCCTATTTGTGATGCGAGTTTCCCCTTTAACCTGCTGCATGTAACTTCTTCAGAGAAATTAAAAATTGTGTACAATAAAAGCAGAGGCCCAGTGGCATAAACCAGTGTAATTCCACTGACTTAACTGGACTTTATTATATTCACTTGCATGAACTGTGCATCAAGACCAACAGTTTATGAAGTAAAACTGCAGAGGTCTGCTGCCAAAATGAAGTCCTTTAAGTCTTCATAACAAGAACAGTGACAACTGTTGTCAGATTTAAATTGCCAGGCTTTTTGACCTACTAATGTGAGGAATGATGGTGGACACATTTCAGCTCTGCCATTCTGAATGGTTTTATATATATGTATATACATACACCAAAACGCTGGGGGAAAATGCCGCAGCTGGATAGGTCTGTGATGGGCAAGCAGGCAAAGTCAGAGCCTGAACACCTGCCTTTATTTTCCAGCCTAAAGAGTTGTGTTCCCAAAAACATGAGGGCTGTTTCAGAATTCAGCGCCAGGGTAAGCTTATCTAATCAATAGTTAATCTGCTGCTAAAGAGAGATGGAGGGAAAACAAATTAAATGAGCATGAACTGTTCAGTTGAAAAAGGATGTTGGCATTATCTGGTTCATTTTCTAAAATCAAAGGAAGCATCGCTCTTCCATGCCCATCTGGGTTTAATTACTCACCCTCATTATCTCTCTGTTCATGTATTTGATAGAAGTAGAAACTTGGTATCCATCTCCAGCATCCACATTTTTGGTTGCAAGATTAGGTATTCAAGTAAAGTGCCATAGTTTAACCCCAGCCAGCAACTAAGCCCCACACAGCCGCTCACTCACTCCCCCGTGGTGGGATGGGGAGAGAATTGGAAGGGTGAGAGTGAGAAAACTCGTGGGCTGAGATACAGACAGTTTAATAGGTAAAGCAAAAGCCACGTGCACAAGCAAAGCAAGACAAGGAATTCATTCCCCACTGCCCACGGCAGGCAGGGGTTCAGCCATCCCCAGGGCAGCAGGGCTCCGTCACGCGTAACGGTGACTTGGGAAGACAAACGCCATCACTCCCAATGCCACTGCTGCCCCCCTTCCTCTTCCGCCCAAGGCCCTTATAAACCGAGCATGACACCATATGGTATGGAATGTCCCTTTGGTCAGCTGGGGTCAGCTGTCCCGGCTGTGTCCCCCCCCAGCTCCCTGTGTACCCCCAGCCCGCTCACTGGGGGGGTGCTGTGAGAGGCAGAACAGACCTTGGCTCTGTGTAAGCTCTGATCCGCAAGAACGAAAACATCCCTGTGTTATCAACACTGTTTTCAGCACAAATCCAAAACATAGCCCCATACCAGCTACTCTGAAGAAAATTAACTGTATCCCAGCCAAAGCAGCACATGAAGATAACACCGGGTAGAATACCGCTTGTCAGGAGTTATTAATCATTGCAGTCAATGGAGCTTGTAACATTTCAGTTTGGCTTCCAGTAAATATTTCTGCAGCACGAAAGATTGTTCTGAGAGTACAGGGCATTTTTTATGGCTTGGTTGGTTTACTGAGGGCTTAGTCATGTAGCTCCATTTGATTTTAATGGGAAATGCGTGACTAAATTCCACTGCTTTGTAAGATATCTTTTACAAATGCTTGGAAAAACAAGGCTATTATCTCTAAGTGGGTTTCACAAATGGAGATCTGGTCTTCTCCTCGGCTTCATGCCGCAGTTGCGTTAATGCAACCACAGGTTTTAATGAACATGGCAATTTGCTTGTGAGCCCTTTGAACAGTGACGTTGTTGAGTTTCTGTTGCGGCGCTTTGCAATGGGAGCGTGCCGGGAGCCAGGCACGATTGTGCTAATTGCCCTCGTGCATATGCTGTTTACAATTTGTCTGCGGTGATTGAGTTTTCAGTGGCTGCCGTGATGCCCACATACAGCTTTTGGCTCTTCTTACCTGGTGAAATGCGCTTTGAGATTATTTGAGAGCTAGGGCAGATGTTGGAAAAGTGGAAGTTTTACTTTTGTTGGGACCAGACATTGGTTTTGATTTGAGAGAAAGGAGCCCTTGCCTCCCTGGGACAATTTGCTTGGGCCAGTCGGTGGCAGGGCATACCATGCTTTTGCCACCTATTTCTTTCTTGCTTCCTCCTTGGCTGCTTGGTCATATGCCACTTCCACCTTGTCCTGCATCAGCTTGGTAAAGCAAAGCCTCAAACGTGCCTTGTGGATGGAGCGCAAAGTGCAATCGAAAGGGTGCTGGGCTTTAAGCTCTGGCAACGATGATCAGCCCAGGAAATCCTGGTTGTCTGATCTGGCAGAAAATAGGGACCCTTTCAAGGACTTAGAGTTTGGTTCTGTGATCTCAGGTACCATTCATTTCAAACATCATGGCTTAAAATTTTTTGTGCAGTGACAGGAGTTTCTGTAAGAGAATATTAAATATTCAGTACTGCAAAACACACAGAGTAATGTGTCTTCCCATTACATTTGTTACAACTGAGTTGTAGTAAAGCGTACTTCAGTTTCAAATTTAGTGTTAATGTAAACTGGGCTGAAAGGGAAAAGTTTGTGAAGATGAGGAAAACACAGTAGGATTGCTCTGTAATTCAGTCCCAGCTCCCCGCCAGGGTTTGTACCCACTTCCCCCAGAGCTGCAGGGGGTCAGGCGGGTGCCTCTGCCTGCATAAGGCTGCCAGCCTCGGAGCTGGGCTGCGGGGTGCCCACAGGGAGCTGCCAGGGTCTGCTCTTCCCTCTCCTGCATGAATGAGTGAGCACAAGGGGAGGATGAGTAGGAGACATTCAAACAGGAGGTAAGCTCCGAACTTTGGCAGCCTGAAGAAGTGAGCGGTGCCTTTTTCAGGGATGAAGTAATGTGCTTCCCTCCAGGAGCAAGAGGTAACCAGAAAATGAGTGGTGACTTACTGAAATTCAATTAGGACTCCTCTTAGAGGCTAATAACATTTGTGCCTTCCTACATACAGGCTCTGTCTCAAGGTACACTCTAGTCTTAAGGAAACAAGAGATAGCAACCTTCTGAAAGCCTGATGTTAGCGAAGATACTTCACAGATGCGTAGGGGTTGGAAGGGACCTCTGGAGATCATCTCGTCCAACTCCCCTGCTAAAGCAGGATCACCTAGAGCAGGTTGCACATGATCACGTCCAGGCGGGTTTCTCTCTCTGGAGGAGAGAGAAACAGCCTCTCTGGGCAGCCTGTGCCAGTGCTCGGTCACCCTCAGAGTGAAGAAGTTTTTCCTCGTATTGAGATGGAACTTCCTGTGTTCCAGTTTGTGCCCATTGCCCCTTGTCCTGTCACTGGGCACCACTGAGAAGAGTCTGGGCCCTTCCTCTAGACACCCACCCTTTAGATATTTATTAGCATTGATCATCTTCCATTCATCTTCCATTTCCTGATGTCAGTTGTTGTATCCATTTAGCAAGGATAATTAACTGGACATCGGCAATCTGGTAGTTGCCAAATCTACTTGAGGGGTAGACCCATGAAGAGAGTGTCCAACCTGCAGGACATGCATGCTGGGACCAATGTGGTCTCCCTGCATTATGTCTGCGTGGAGAAGTAATGCTGAGTCTGGGCTTGCCATGGGCTGACAAGCAGAGCAACACGGTTTCTGTAATCCCAGATGGGCTTCCAGGGAAGCTGCACCAGGGCTGCTCCAGTCAGATCATGGTGGTTCTGGGTCTCCTGGGGACAGAACTGCTGTTTCCTTCCTGTCCTGGAAGTCTATTGAGAAGCCTGTGGTTCAAGTTAGAGATCTCAGGTGCCAGATGAGGGAAGGGGAGGTTAGGTCTTCAGTGTGGACTTACAATAGACATATTCCATATGTCTCACCAGTCAAAACTTAGAGGAAGGGTTTTTTCCGACTTTCCCAGAAATGTTGGGTTGGAGCATGGGAAACTGAAGCCCCAAAGGGACGTTACTGTGAAGTCTGAAAATGCAGATTTGTCTTTGAAGTCCTAGTGTATCTCAGGTTTGGTAGGATCCAGCACATTTAGAAAGAATTCAGGCTTTGATGAGAAAAAAAAGTGCCATTTTGGAAAGCAGTTGGGGATTTTTCAGCATGACAGATGCTACTGTGTAAGTGCAAGACTATTATTCCCTTATATATGTGGGTAGCCGTCTTATAAAAAGGTATTTTGACTTACCAAGTCACTGCAATAAAGTGGAATGTGCAGACACAATACTTGACTGCCCCCACATGCATATTTCACCTTTATTAAATCTTATTACAATTAAAATCTTAACTATTCTTTTCTAGTACAAACACTCTGTGCATGTAAGAATACATGCAACAGCAAGCAAGCCTTTTAGCACATTATTAATCATCAAAATCAAGGATTAGTAAGAAACACATTTGCATTTTATCTCTAATTTTTCCTTCCCCTCCCTTTTTTTTTTCTTGCAGGCACAGCTGTCTCAGGCTTTAAATGGTGTTTCAGATAAAGCAAAGGAAGCTAAAGAATTTCTGGTTCAACTGAAAAATTTATTGCAGCAGATCCAGGTAACTGTAGAATATTAACTGTTTTGATAATACAGTAATCAATAGAACTGAGTGAATAATTTATTTGATGACTTTGTCTCCTGTACTATTCTCATCTTTCCTGGAATCATCTAACCTTTCTTGAATGGATTTGCTAGGCAAAATTACTCATCAAATAATGCCTGCAAGCCCCTCTTAGCGTCCAGGCTGTTTGCTGTTTATTGCAAGAAGCCGATACTGGATGCTGGACATCTGAGCTGTGTTGATTAGTATTTGATTGAATCCATTGGTCATGCTTCTGGGCTCCTTCCTGTCTGCAATTGCTTGAATTGGGCATTTAGGATAAGTTCTCATTTTAACACATTCAGAATTTACTACTTGTTTTTCATCTTACATTTTCTAAAAATGTACTTATTTCTGGACAAAATCCAGTCAACCTGCTTGTTAGAGTATTTGTAGGAAGTTAAGAAAAAAAAAAGGAAGAAACAAACGCTGCTAAATCAATGTGGTCGTTTATTGAAGCAGAAGATACTTCCATGCCTATAATTGCCCAGCTTTAGTAGTCAGAAAAGGGCTCATGGTGAGTGCAGTAATTGAGGGCACAAACCCCAAACGTAACAAATCCTGTTTTCAGCCAAATTTAGACTCGTCAGTGCTGCTGGAGGTCAGATGATCCTCAAGGTCCTTCTCACCCTGCAGAGTGTGGCTGGGAACGCGCTGCCGCAGTTTGGGCTTCACAGCACCCAGGAGGGGATGCTTGTTATCCGCAGCAGCCGTGCTCTGTGGCAATGGGGTTTCTGTGGGATATACGTCGTCTGCTCTGCTCTTGCTCATCTTTCATCAACAAGCAGGTTCTGTTCCTGTTTCTAACAGAAAGCCACAGCAGAAGTTCAAAAATCTGTATTTGGTTTAGGATTTAATCATTAAAATTCCACTTAACGCTCCAGATGGTGAATCTGTACCCCAAATGCTGCCCAGGCTCTGGGGTTGCCACAGGGCAGTGTAGCTACCCACCCTCGCAGTCTTCTGCAGCCACGTGGGAAGGGAGCAAACCAAGAGTGGGAAGCTGGTTACAAACTGTGCCACCGACTGGCACCTGTCATGTGCCATGTTTTAGACACAGCGTGAGGTTTCTCTCAGCTGCCTTTACCTGTTTAAAAGTTATGTAGCTCATCTAACCTGGTCATTTAGGTTTCTTTCATTGTCTGAGGAGAAGGACAGGCACCTCTAGAGAGCAGTCCTTCCTATAGGTATGAACAGTTATTTTAAGATGGAATAACTCATCCAAACTAGTAGTCTATCACCAATCTTTTCCTGAGTCACCTAGCTCTATTAAAAATGTATTTTTCCCTCCTGAAACCTAAAGGTGGCCTATTACAACCTTTTATGACTAAGCTGTAAAATCCTTTAATGTATTTCAATAAAATCACTGCCAAGTCACTCTGCATAAGGGAGCTGCTACAATTAGATCAAAAGACGAAGCCATTTCTTGGATGCTGCTCATTGCTTAAAATGCTAGAGGAGAAGTCAGAAGAGGAAATCGTTTCCAGTAATCACCCTCTAATATTTAGGCACGTCTGGGTGCAAAGCTAAATCTGACCCGCACGTATTTAGCCAGTCTCCAGCATAAGTCTGAGTGAGGACATCAAATTTCAGCAAACCAAAACAGCAAGACTAACCAGCTGCACATGTATTCCTAAGTAAAACAAGTCTGGGGCACAGCTCCGAGAGGATCTCCCACATACTTTAACCCTTACTGCGCTCCCTGCCATGGTTTTCTCCCACGACAAATTGCGCTCTTCCCGGGTGATGCTCAAGCAGCATTTGATGATAGCACATACCATGGAATACGCCTGGTGGGCAGGTTTGGCACCACCGCGCTATGTGAGGGGAAAGGGTTTAGATGTGTCTTGAGCTGATCTGCGTCTTTTGGCAGCTGGACCAAAAAACCAGTTCTTGGACTGTTATTTGGGGTGGAATAGATGGGTCTCAGAGCAAGTTATTTCTAGCAGAAGTCTTATGATGGTTGCCACACACACAGACATTTACCACCCAGAAAAAAAATGTCTTTAAAATGTATGTTGTTTACACAAAGGAGCGAGCAATATGTACATTTTATTATCCTGTTTCAATGCATGGCAGACCAGTCAGCCATCTGCACACTTTGTCTCCTCTCTGAGTATGCCAGAGCTACCAGGAGCTGTGCTTTTACCTTGCCCAGGGCAGTTTGCAAATTCATAATCTACTTTTCTTTTCCCTGCCTTGCAGATCTCTTGTTTTCTTCCCTTCTCCTTTCTGAGGTCGCTTTTAAATCTCTTGGTCTCTTCTTTTCAGAAGCTGCCTGTTCCTCATTGCCCCTGTTGCTTCCTTGCTCCTCCTTGTTGCTGTCATTATCCCATCTGCTGTAACAATTTCATCCTTCCTCACTTGAAAGAGGCATATCGCCAAACACCCTGTCTGATGTGTGAACAGAAAATGAGGAGAGAGATGATGCACTACAGCCATCGACTGATTCAGGCTCTGTGCACAACCAGCACTTCAAGGGTAGCTGGGTGGAAATGGGCTTAAGAGGGAGTTGGGTGTGATATAAGCCGAGGAGGGAGAGATGCAAACAGGAAGAGTCTAAGACAAGGCTGTGAACAGTAACTGAGCTGTCTGGTGTCTCTCCCTCCACCCATGTTGCCGGCAGGTCTGGGACTGCGCCGGGGGCCTCTGAGGGAAGAGTGGCCCTGCATCCCTCAGCTGGAGAGTGGGATGTGTGGATCACAGTGGGAGAAGGGAATACAGTGCTGAAAACTTTGCTCGCAAAAGAGTGAAGGCAAAGTACTGAACAGAAAAGAAGGGAAAAGCATAACCAAAAGGGCTAAGAGACAATAATGAGTTAGGGGCGTGTGATGGCTTTCCATAGAGATGCTTCTCCTTCAGTGCATCTTCTCAAATTTAGTGCTACTTCTTTTTTTCTTATTTGGGTGTTTAGGAAGAAAGCTGCTAGGATAACTGACCATCTCTTTGAAAGAGGAGCTTGAACACTCTCTCCTTCTTTTAGTCTCATGAGCAGAGGAAGTGAGGGAGAGCCTCCCTTTGAATCGGTGCTACAGCATCAGTGCCACGGCTAGAGAAAGCCATCCCCAGGAGGAGGGGCAGCTCAGGACCTTATAGTACCATCTCCTCAGATTTCTAGGGCTGCAGTGGGATTCTGTGGTAGCATGATTTGTTCCTCATTGATAGGAGAGGGGTTTACGATACCCACATCCTGCACAAGGCTCAGTGGGGACACTGCAATATTGCCCTCTGCTTAGTGGAGACTTTTACCACAATGTGAATAAAAAACTGCCATGTTTGTTGTTTTTTTTAAAGCTAATCAAATGCATGTCTCCAGTGCCAAGCACTGGCTATTTTTAAAGAAGCACTTGAAGCAATATACAAAATCTCAGGGCTTTGAGTAATTTCCTTGTAATAAGCCTGTAGACCAGTTTCTGGCCAATAATTCTCTTCTAATTGTCATGGTGTAGAGCCAGTGATTTCGAAGTTGTTACAGTGGGATAATTAAATTGGAGGGGGGGGAAGGCAGAATTGTTTTACATATTTCCATGCACTGTGTTTGTTAGGTTTAGATTTTACATTATGTTGTACTGCATCTGTTGTCCGGAAAGCACCAGTAAATCAGGATTTTATCTAAGCCCATTTTGTGGCATAGCATCTTACTGTTTCGTTTTGTAGCATGCAGCCATTACCAGTACAGCTATAATGAAATCAGAAAGGCAACAGAGATGCCGAAGTCTTGAAAGGAAATCTTTTCTGAATAGAAACCCAGGCAAGAATGAACAATAGCTTAAGGTGTAAAATATGCTTTCTTTGATGAGTATGACTCTTGTCTTCTTCTAGGAGAACGGGTTGGATTATGAAGCCTGTCTTGTCGCTCAGTGTGATGCCTTGGTTGATGCGTTAACGCGACAAAAGGCAAAACTGCTCACAAAGGTGACCAAAGAACGTGAGCACAAGCTGAAGGTGAGCACAACTCTCATCAGCTGAGCACGGCTGTTGATACCTGGCATTACTCTGCATTTTGTCAAGTCTGCGGCCCTTTGCACCATAAAGATTCTTAGTGACCCAATCCTGAAGTCCTTCAGCACGTTCCAGTTCAGCAGTTTGGTGGAACTGTGCTTGTATGCTTAAAATGAGGCATGTACTTCAGCAGTTGGTTGACTCAAGCAGTCAGTCTTTATTTATCTGATGGTTTTGGGGCTGTCTTTTGAGACGTGCTTGCCACTGAAATCTGTGTATGGTTTGGATTCTGGGACCTTCCAAATGCAAGAAAACCCTTCTGCCCAAGTAATACATTTGGATTTTGGCATCTCTTGAAACTCTTGAAGCCACCTCCAGAGATCCATGTTCTTACTCAAAAGAAATGCAGTAAAGGGAGGTGGGAGAAGAAAGCTATAAATGGTTGAACAAAGTGACAGTCAAGAGATGTTTAAATAGACCATTTCTTGAAAAGTTGAACTGCATGTGTGATTTTGAAGTATTACAGTGCCAGTAACATTAATAGTGTCTAAGACAAAAGGAAAAATTAAAGTGAAAAATCTAACAGGGCAAACAATGAATAAAATCTACCTGAGATCAGGATTTAAAAAACCCCAGGCTTAGCAAGAACCAACACTTAGGGCATACTACTAACAGCACAGCCAATCCTGCAGTTTATTCCTGTTAGGAATAAACCTCAGGAGCTGTGCTATTGAACACAGCGCTGTCGGGCCTAACCTACAGCCATGTAGCAGCAGAGTATGTCCAAAATCTGGAGAAATGAGATGCAGCTTTTTTATTTCTTAATCTTAGAAACACATTCTTAAGCAGACCAGGATCAATGGTGAATTGTAAAGAAAATGGTGGAGTATAATCTGCAAGCAACCTCTCATGCAGTTTTCCTCTATAATATAGAGGAAATATAGAGCCTTTTAAGTCAAGAATTTTTTAAAAGCTCAGATTTTAATGAAAGTGTCATTGTAAATGTGAATACTGCAAATGCAGAGACATGTTCTGTGCTTTTTCTGCCCTGAGCAAGCCTGATCTTTGAGCAATTAATCTGCTCTGAAAAATTGAGATTCCCTGTGCACAACATTTTGCCAAGCTAATTATCGGTATTTACAATACAAAGCAAGTGAGTGTAGCTGATGGAGATATGGCAATGGCCATATGGCAGCTAAATTAAGCATAGCTTTAACACACTCTTCCGTTTGTTGTCTCTTCTGAAAAAATCTTACACAGTTCACTGTAAGCTGAGGCAGTCATCAGAACTGTAGTAATGCTTGTTTTCCAGGTTGTTTGGGACCAGATAAATCACTGTACACTGAAGCTACGCCAGTCAACGGGGCTTATGGAGTACTGCCTAGAAGTTATCAAAGAAAATGATCCCTCTGGGTTTTTACAGGTATTTTCCTTTCCAATGTTCTGGCGGAAAAATGAAGAGATTTTAAAGCTAAATCTAAAAATGGACTGCTTTGCTAATTAGCCTCTTCCACCTCCGAGGCAGGCTGACCTTAACTCCTGTTAGTACTGTCAAAGAGTTGAGACAGCACGAGTGTCCCAGCGAACGGATGCCTTCGAACCGCTGCACTCTGACCAAGGGGTGGCGTTAGTGGTCACGCCACTTCCCTGGCTGTTGACGTTTTTCCTCTCCCCAGCCTTTCCTTCTGGGCCAAAAGAGAGATGCTATGCAGCTAATGATAACCTCCTGTTCTATTCTCATCTGAGAAACCCAACACAGGGCTGCACAGAACTCTCTGGTCTCTTTGGAAAGGTCTGTGACTCAGCAGGGTGGTACTTCTTCTCCCCTTTGCTTTACTCTTGCCCATATGAAACACTTTCCCTGTAAGGAAATCCAGCCTTAAGGGCTTGCATGCAGCTTTGCTTCACTGGGGTTGTTGCACCTCACAGGGCTACAAGATCTGCCTTGTAGCTGGAGGATCCAGGTACCCCCTCTTTGCAAAATATGGCTGAGCCAAAATTGCCTTAATTTGCAGGATATCATTTCTGAGGTGCAAGCAGTAAAAGCATCTACTGATGAGATAAAACATAACTGGTTTATTATCCAATTAATTATTTTACCTAATTAATTCTGTTATTTTTACTAATTATTTTATTTTGCCCTATTAGTTTTGTTGCCTTATTAATTGCCTAAGAAGAAAGACACATCAGACAAAATGGTCAGCACGTGGCTGTCAGCTGAACCGGGCACACTGCACACATGGCTGCCTGAGCATCAGGGGGCTGTCACAGCATCCCTGAAAAAACAGGATGAGAATTAGCCAACTTAAACCTATTAGCACTCCAGATTGATTGTTACTGTCACGTCTGGTCTCAAGCAAGAGTGGGGGATGCGTGGTGTATATTAATGTCAAGACTACATAGATTTTAGCAGACTGTCGGTTGGATACTGCTGGACAAATGAAACCTTCAGGTCTTATGTAGATGCTAGCTAGATACATCCTTCATTTTCATTTCAGCTTACTTTTCCTGTAACCTCTGTGGCTTCATTCTTTGCAGTCACCTTTTATAAAAAAAGACTTTTATTTTTACCTTTTCCTTGTTTATCTAACGACGCTTTCAAGGCAACCAGCAAACACCGAGGCACTGCTTTACTTAGAGCAACTACTCCTGCAGCCAGGATATTGAAACACAGCCAAGGGATCCAGCATCCCAATAAGTGACTGCAAGGTTGTAGGAAGGCTGTAAGATGCTCCTCCAGTTATTGCCCAGACTGATTAGGAGCTGTTGATGCAGGGGCTCGCACAGAAGTGCCTTCCAGTAACAGTAAGGAGGAAAGGTATCTGAACTCCTTCAGTGAAGAAAAGCTTTCTCTGACCTATGCAGAAGAAAGTTCTGCTCCCTGTGACTTACAGGGAGCTCACTGGGAGAGACTCCAGATATCCAAATGGCAGCTTTACTGACCCCAAGGACAGTTGGGTTCATTGATTTTGCAGAGCTAGGATTTCACTTCCAGAAGAGTCTGTTGTGATCATCAGTCTGACTTCTGGCCAAATTGTCTGTGGGCTGAACTAGAGCAAAGTTCTCTGATAGACAATCTGTCATATTCTTTGAAAATCTATCTGACAACTTACCACCATCACTGTGAGAAATATACACCTTCTTTTCCATTTGATTTTTTTATTCCTTTCAGCTTTTACCCACTGAATAATCTCTGCTGAATGCAGAGACCCTCTAACATTTAAGCCTCTCTCTGTGCAACTGCTTTTTAAACAGGAGAGCAAAACTGGGCTGTGCAGATCAGGGAACAGAGTGCAGAAGTATGTGTGGCATTCAGAGACATGATATGTAACGTAACGTAATCTTAGCAGTCTTTGTAAGTGCGATTTTTATTTTCCTACCCTAAGATGAGATTTGTTTTGAAAAGATGAGACGAAAGGCTGCAACGTAAATGGAACTCACCCTAAAATGACCAGATCCTGTCTCAGCTGTCGTGCTGTTGTATTCCCGCTTTCATTGTGCTGTATCTCACAGGCATTCTGTCACTTCTAATGTGTGCATCTGCTGTTTCATTACAAGCCCTAATATTCTCTTTCAGATTTCGGATGCTTTAATCAAGCGTGTTCAGGTATCTCAGGAACAGTGGGTCAAAGGAGCCTTGGAGCCAAAAGTGTCTGCTGAGTTTGACTTGACTCTGGATAGTGAACCTTTACTGCAGTCAATTCACCAGCTGGATTTTATTCAGATGAAATGTAGGGGTGAGCTTTTGTGATTTTCTTTTTTTCTGATTTTTGTGCATGTGTTGAAACAGTGCTGGGAAGAAGGGGGACATGGAGGGAGTAAAGAGGAATGACTTGAAATTTCTGGATAGTTTTAGAAAGTTTTCAAGCAAATTCAGGTTACTGGGTGTTTCCTAGGAAGGTGTGCTCACCTCACATGTGGGGACCTGAACAAGCTCAGAATTGTGCAGTTAAAGATTTGAATAGGTAAATTCTTCAGAGCAGAGCTATCTGTCAGCTTTGAAGATTAAAAAGACATTAGCTGCATGAAACTTTATGCCATTTTACAGCATCCTTAGATTTAACATGGATAATTCAAAATACCAATTACCACTATCTTGTCAGGAACAGCTGAAGTAGTAAATAAGTATCGCACATGCACACATATGTTTGAAAGGGAAAAAAAAAACACCACCCTTTGACTTATGTCTGGACTATGCTGCAAACAGTGGCCAGCTTAAAATAAAATTGTGAGGCAGAGATTCACAAGGGGAAAGGAGCTCCATGGCAATACCCTTCCTTGGTTCCAGGTATCTGAATGATCCTGGGGACACATTTAAGGGAAAGGAAGTTAAAAAAATATCTAGAAGCAGAAGCCTGTGAACATTAGATGCCATTGGCAAAAAATATATTAACATCATGTGCTTGTAATGAGCTTGGCTTATATGGAGCAGGATGAGAACTGCATAAGAATTAGATAGATCCATAGACTGGCTAGATTTGAAGGCCGTTGTGGTCCCTGGGAATGATGCCATTAGCTTCCCTCAGTGGTGATTCAAGTCTTAATTATACATGTGGGTGACAGGGTAGAGGCTGCCGGAAGTCAGTGAATGAGTTAAGGATAATCGTGTTGTGATGCCAAATGTGCTTTTTTTATGACTCCACGCAAGCATAAAGATTTCTGTTCAGTTTGTCTGTTCTCTCTGGGCCTAATGCTGAACCTAAGAGACCCAGGATGAAATAATTAGGGTGGATAATTCAGCAAAATAATTTGATGGATAAACAGTTAAAGGCCAAAGTCTGCTCACCAAGAATGGTTTACATCTTGGCATAAATGGGCTGCATTAAAATTACTCAAAAAAACCCACCTGTGAACTGCTCCTTTGAAATGTTAACAGCCAGGAAAGCAGAGTCAGGAAAGAAAATCAGTGATAAAACTTTCCTGAATACTGTCTGCACTTGTCTGCTTAAATCAATGTATATTTAATGGTAGCCATCCTCATTGTTAAATATATTTAACACTAATCTTCCATCACTCTCCTTATATCCAAAGATATAAAGAATTTAGTTAAACTATCCACTTAGATTGCTAATTAACCACAGGTCACTTGGGGTGAGAGCAGCTTAGGTATTTAGGTTTTGGGCATTCATCTGGTTTAAAGCTTGAAGAATTAGAGACTTTAATTGAGCCAGATTCACTGGAGCTTTATGAAAGATAGTGTTGTCTGCTGATGCTCTCATTTATCATACAATCGCAGCAAAGCTCTGGTACTGAGCTAAGCATGGTCTGAGGTGCAGGGAAGAGGACACGGCTGTTTCTGCCCAAACGTGCACAGAGCTTACGAACACCCTTGAGCTTTGCTCCCCAGAGGCACCGTAGCAGTTTTTCCTCAGGAAGGGCTTTTCCTTGAGCTGTCTTGGCCTTGACCAGGGACTACCTGCTGCGCGTCCCATCAGGTTGGTCAGCACAACTGGCGTGACCATGTATACGCCATGCAAAGAATGGTGGAAGTGCTGTTTACCCTGGCCACCATTCCTTCATAAGGGGCTGCATTATTCCTCCTCAGACCTCTGTGTGCCCAAGCAGTACGAGCCACTGACAGGTCCCAAGCTAATATTCATAGATGTTGAGGACTGTTTAGTATATAGAGGTCTATTTATGATTTTCGGTTTATGGCTGCAAATGTATTTGCATTTGAACTGCTGAGCCTGACACTTTGACGTTTTTTTTCCTGAAATTTACCTTCCTGTCCTCAAAAAGCTCTGCGTTATCTTTGCATGCACAGTGAGTGGTCTTGCATCTAGAAATACAGGTCCATGACCCAACATAAGCAGGACACAGGAACAACCACAAAACCACGGATGAAATGCAAAGAGTAAACTTGTTTTCATTACTTGGTGAACCGGGGGATCCCCGAAGCAGGACCCGGTCAGGGGCACACAGACAGGAACGCAGCACCGCAGAGCTCGGTCCTTGCTAGGGGCTCACCCAACCTGCTATTTTCACCTGTATATCAGGGATTCACGCAGGCGTAGTTTACCACCGTGCTTCGAACTTCCCACAGCAGGGCAGGAAGCTCAAGCACGTTCGATTGGGTGCCTCTGAGGCTGTCACAGGCGTATATTATCTAAACACAGATGTTCTACTTGTCAAGCACACAGGACTAAACAATGATTACTATGATATATGTGTTTTTCTACACCCCAGCTGCAAGTCACTTCAGCGTGTTTACAATCCTCCTCGCCATTCTTCTGTTATTTTCCCAGAACAGGTAACACTGAGTAAGCAACTCAGTATTTCAGCAGTGAGCACCCAGACTTACTGGGAACACCACTTTGCTGACCGTGATTAGAAGCTGGTGTTGCAGGGTGATGTTTTGCTATTTATCACCATCAGGACTTGTGTATTTCTGAGCCTCCAATTTCATGAAGACGTATCTATGTGTCTCCTCACACCTGCTCCTTTCTCCAGTCCTACCTACCCTAGTGCACTAACAGGTCATCAACCTTTGCCAAATGTTGGTGTTGAGGGAAATGTTACTAACTAGGTGCATTAAAGACATCAGAGATGATCTGTAAAGGGAGTTTTGGGGAAACCTACAAGCACAGGGCCAGTGTGGCTTTTCCAGCAAGCTGTTTCATTCCAAAAGCTTTGCAACATAAGGTCTGTACTATTGTTATCAATGTTTAGTGCATGACTGAATTTCTAATTTTTTTTCAAACTCTGGCCTCATTCAACCTCAGTGAGCTTGCATGGGTCATTTAGAGTGAAAGCTTGCTTGTAAGTAAACATTGATTCACTGTGTTAGACAAAGAAGAACGAAAATGAGAACAAACCACATTTCATTTGCTTTGATGATTTGTTCATGTACCTTACTGGTGGACTCTGTATAAACCCATATCTAAAGCTGATCTCAGGAAATAAAGATCAGGGGCTGTTTGGTTTGGGTTTTTTCTTTTTACAAAAAGAAAAAGCAATTTGGTAACCAATTAAACGTGCAGAAATGTGATAGGTGTAGAAGTAATGCTTAAGCCATCATGTTGACCAAAGGGTTTCACTGATAGCCCTTTGGCAAGAGTCCCCGCTCCCCAGGCTCGCTGGCCTGCTGAGACACACGCACAGCTCTAGTAAATGCTGGCGCTTTGAGCTTTCCAAGATCCCTTTCCTATGACTGTTTTCTTCTCTCTATGGCTCTTTCTGAGTGCCTTGGCACAGAATTCCTGTCCTCTTTGATGACCAGCTCAATGTGTACGTCACATTTCTTCAGTCCAAGCTATGCATACAGGCAACTATGAGTTCCAGTTTTCTTTTTGTTCAAACAGCTGGAACTGTCATACAGTCTTGGTTTGTTGTAAAATAGAGACTCGGTACGAAATCGGAAAAAACATAGCTACTCTCTGCTTTTCTGCACCACCTCTGAATACTCACCCATGTGCCCCTTCTCCTTGTCGGGAGTGACTGAGTGACTCTTTCCTTCTTCTGCAAACCAGTTTGTGAAGATTCCCCACACACATCTGCTGCAAATTTCTCTGCTTCTGCAGCCATGAGCTGCACAGCCCTGGTAATGAAAGAGTAACTGTTTCATCACAGGCTTTTTCCCTGGTTCTGTCTGCTCTGCATCACGGACCCAGGCCTTTGTCTCTGGTCTTTCCTTCTCTCTTGATAGCACTGTTTGTAGGGCACTTGCTACAGCAGTGACTCAAGCTATTACAGGGCCGCACTACAGTTTTGGAGGAGGTCAAAGTTTTCATGTTTCTAAGGGTCCTGTTCTTTCACCGCGTTTAGTCCTTTAAAAATTAATCTGGGAAGGTGGAGGGCATCATTGCACAACTTGCTTGTCAAGAGAGCAAATAACAGACGACATCCTGGAGCAGTCTTACTGTACCCTGAGAGGAAATCAGCTGTGAGATGCATTGAGCAATGTGGTTTTGAAACTGCTGAGTTGACGTGAGAGATCAGTGTCACATTTTTTAGCTCAGTGTGACCCGCGTGAAGCACTTCTAGAATAGCAGAACATCATTCAGATTCATTAACAGGTCTTGCTGTCCCAATGCAGTATCATTTCTCCCTTTATACTTTTAATCTTTTCCTTCAAAAACTCTCTAGAGGACTTGAAGTTGAACAAGAACTGGGACACCACTGTAATTTAACATCTGAGTCTTCTTTTTTTTCCTGACAGTTAGCCTGTATTTTTCTTTTCTTAGTCCTGTCCCATTGCTTTTCACTATGGAGTATATCCCAGTGTCCCGATTATTCAACTCACTTCCCACTTCCCTATGATTTCACAACAAGTGTTCACCTTTTCTCCTCCCAGAGGGAATCTGAGATCAAGGCAAATCTCTGCCCATCCGCACCCAGGGGAGGAGGAAGGAGGGCAGGCACAGTGAGCGTCATCCAGCAAAGCTGCACGACGTGGTGGGAGCTTCTGACCTCTCCTTCAGCTGCTGTATGTAGGTTCTGCAGTTCAGGCCACAGGCCATCCCAAAGGGAGCAGGAGGCTGATAAGGATTACTCACAAAAACTTAACTGGCCAGTGACACAGTGAAAAAGCCCAGGCACTTCCCCATACCTCTCACACGTAGGGCCAAAATTCGCAGTGCTCCTGGGAAGTGGGAACAACAGCACTTTACAGTGTGAAAACATAGTCTAATCCTAGGTGGGATTCCTGTTTCCATAATTAAAAGGGGCTCATAAAACACTTAGCTTCCCAAAAAAGTTCTACTCTCTTTTTTCAGTGTTGTGCATTACGTGAACAGTCCCTGAAATCCTCCTGTCAGTGTTCCTAGGAGATTTTTGCAGGGGGTTGGAGAGATTAGTGGTTTATTCAGAGGTGAGGGGGTGTTGTCTATTTTGCAGTTCATAAACTTCAGGAATTAGGTTTTCATCCAGTTTTGCCAGGGGGAGTCTCAGAAGTGGGAAGGACCCAGCGAATGCCTCCTGAGAGGGTTAACCAGTTAGCTAAAGTGGCAGGAGTACGGATGGCTGATACAGCCCTGTCTTCTCCCAGGCTCATCAGTCCTGGAAATACACAGACTAACAAACACAAACAAAACCCCAAACTTAAAATGATGCACTTTAAAAATCCTGCTAGCTCTGATTTTCTTGTTTTCAGTCTTTTGACTCTTGTAATGTCACATTTCTGTTCCTTCTCCAGACACAGTGTCTCCTCGAGAGAAGTCTGAACTTTCCATGTGAAAAAACAAGCAGGTTTTTATTTATGACACCTTTTGAATCATCCTTACATATCAAGGATTAAGAACAAGGGTGGTTGGGTTTTTTTTCTCTCTTCACAGAAAAACCTTCAAGAGCTAATTTATAAAGCTCTTTTGTTTCAGACCACAGTCTTTCTTCTGGGCTCCCAATCATCCATGTTCACTGTGGTGATGGATAATGCCAGCAGAAAGCCACGGTAGCTTCAGCACTGTTTATCACAAGTGTGATGTTGACTTTCGTGTCGCTTCCAAGGGAGGGGTGAAACCTTAGTCCCATCACACAGTAGCATCCACTTTCCCACAGACTGCTTGATACACAAAATGCGAACAGTCCTCTTTTATCCAGAGAGGTAAAATAGGATGAAAAGCACAGCTCAAGGGCTTAGCTCTCACGCAGACAGAGGGAGGAAAATAAACTGGAGGCTCAGAGCAGAGTAGATAAAAGAAGAGCAAACTGACATTGTTAAGAGCTAAGTCAATGGATGCTCAGAGCACTCAGCTCCTTGTAAGACATGGTTGAGCTCTGCAGAAATGATCCTGAACAGTGAAACTCAGCCTTGGGCAGAACACCAGGCAGGGTCTGTGCATCGCTCACATCCCACTTAACCTATGCAGTTTCAGCAGTGCGTAAGATACGTGCCAGGTCTCTCCAGAAAACTAAATTTTCACTTTGTAATTTCCAGCAAAGAGTGAAAGGTGAGAGTTTGGTTGTGTTTAGTAGAGAAGGTGTGATGGAGGCCTCTTTCCTACAGAGGCATGGCTGAATGTTTTAGTCAGTTTATTTTTATTTTTAAGATGCTGGTCTGGTCAACAGTCTCTTGGTGTTTCTCCTGAGGAAGTCACTAAAAAGGCATGTTGGTAGATAACTTTGCACCTGTCATTTCTGAGAGGAGAGAGCTACAAGCAGTCTCCAGTGGTGCGGAAGTTCCTTTCGCTATCTGAGCCAAGGGATTTAGATAAAATTTGCAAATGGAACAATGTCCTTGAACAACTTCCTTTAAGTATGGCTGCTATAAAGACAACATATCCGTGGTGGTTTTGATTAAAAACTGGGGGGATGTGTGTGGTGTGTTAGATTAGATTTTAAATAAATAAATTGTGAAGAATTGTTTTCCTGCTGTTGGTGGAGTTCAAGCTCTATCTTGCTGCCGTGCTGGGGTCCCAGAGGTGGTTCTTATGAGGCACCAGAAGCATGTCCAGATATGTTTCTCTTTATATATTTCAGGCAAATGATTTGTCTAGTTGAATAATGACATATTGTTATATCATTTTTACCACTTTTTGTTTCAAGGAGGGGAACGGACCCTCTTCCCAACAAGTATTGACTCCCCTGTGAGAGGAGGGAGGTGAGCGGTCACCAAGGCTGTTTGCAGCACAGACTAACAGGGTAGGGCAGAGTTACACTAATCTGTACCCAGTTTCTGTTACAGTGCCACCCGTCCCATTGCTGCAACTGGAGAAGTGTTGCACCAGAAACAACAGCGTGACATTGGCCTGGAGAATGCCACCTTTGAGCCACAACCCAGTTGAGGGTTATATCTTGGAACTTGATGATGGAGATGGTGGCCAATTCCGAGTGAGAATTTCATTCAGCATTTATTTATGTTTCTTTGTATGTGAGTTTCCTCAGCATATGGGTTTGTGTCTGTCCGAGGGTGGGGAGAGGGAATAGGGAAGATACGGGCTGTCAAAACATCCCTGCTTTTGTTGCATGAATGTAGAAAGCAGTGCAGATGCTGTTTGTTAGAAGGACACCCAGCTTGGGTAAGAAGTTTGATTGAGGTTGTTCTCAGGGCTCTAGCAAAGAGGACCTTGAGGTCCCCTGGAGTAGCAGGACAAGAGCAGAAAAACCCATACTAGCCTACAAGAGCTGAAAGTGATTCATTCCACAAAACAGATTTCTTTGAAGCCCCTACTCTTGTCTGTTCCTAGCACCCCGTTTCAACAGCTGAGATTCTTGATCTGGAAATGCAACTCAATTATTCCTGGTTTTCTGAGTAAAAATGGGATCCTGCATAAAAATACAGGACATCTAAATCTTTTCTCTGGGAGTGGATAAGACCAGGCTGGTGGAAGCTTTCTGCAGACTTGTGGTAATGAGGTTGGTAAGTATGGGAAGGTGTCTCAAGTGCTGTCCTTCCAGACCCTCAAGGTGATGCCACAACTACTTGCTTCTGCCTGGAGTAGGGTACTTAGAGGCTTCTGTCCCTTCTTGCCAGATCTTGCCACACCCTGATAAACCAACTACAGAATTAATTCAGTCAGCTTTCTGCTAGCCACGTCCTGCTGGAAGCTGTGGCCCTTCCTCCTCAGGCAGGCTTCATGCTCCTGTGGCTCCAGGACCAGGCTGGCCCAGTGCATTCCCCAGGGGCAGGAGCCTTGAAAGCATCTGGAGATCATTGTAGAGTACAGCTGCTCTCTTCACAAATGGGAAATGTTGCCAAAAACATGTGACGGCATTTCTTCGGGAGCATCAGACAGTCTTCTCACTGGAAGCCTAAAGGTTTCTCAAGCTGAAAATGGCCTGGCATAGGTCCACCAGAGGAACTGCCTCCCTGTAGCAAAGTGCTACACCCATAGCCAGCAACGGCACCTGATCTGGACACCCCTCATTATAAGAGACTGTGATGTTGGTAAGGCATTTTGAAGAGGGCACTGTGTTTCTGGAAAGTCTCAGTTCTTTGGTTCAAGTATCATTTCACGTGCGTTTAAAGAGGCTGGTCTCCACTACTGAACGTGTTGAAGGGTGCCTTTCTGAATGGCTGCTGGGAGCCACCAATATAGTTAATATTAGAAAGTAAGAGTGTTATCAGTGCATGATAAATGGTTAGGAACAAGGTCTTATGAATTCCAGTGTCTTGGATAAACCTTTTCAAGTGCTATTCACATCTAAACAAATACTTGCGAATAAACAAGATTTCAGGCTGGTGCGTATCCAAGCCCATTTGAGTGGGTCTTTTGTAACTGGCAAAGGTTTTAGGAGTACCAGTGCTGCCATGTTAAGATTTTGGATTGAAAGGGATAGCAAAACGTCTCAACCCTAAAAAATCTAGGGCTACAACTTCTCAGGGGAATGCTCTGCTTGCTGTGGTAGAAACACCTTCAGTTTTACCCACTGAAAGATAAACTGCAGGCTTCTCAGCAATGCCATTTCAATAAGAGTTTGATGACCCTTTCCGTGAAGGATTATGTATCTGAAAGCAATGACAATGATTGCACTTTATCAGTATTCAATAGGTGGATTTAAAGAATGGTTTTATTCTCCCATCGTAGCAGAGAGCATCAATCTGAATAAACACAAGCAGCGGTAAAAATGTGAAATGGGATAGATAACGTAAGAGTCGTCTTACAAATACAAGTTTTTGCACAGACAGCGTATGTTATAACATGGAGATAAATTCAGCTCTTCTATTAAAACTCTTCTTTCTCTCCATGAAAGATTATCAGCTGATGCAGAACCCAAGAGATTTTCTTATTTGTAGCAGCCACTGTGGTAGCCCACTGTAAACTTAAGTAGTCCCTTTCTTATTCATCGCATAATTCACTTCAGGTTCCTGTCAAAGAGCCTCAATTAACAGGACTACTCTTAGGCATACACTTAAGTGTCTTAACTGACTGAACTGGGGCCTGAGTGGTCTGCTTAGTCACAGCCATAACCTCGTTAGGGCCTTTGCTACCATAAATCAATGGATTTCATAGAATCAGAGAAATTGAAGGTGAAAAGAATTGTGGCTTTTGACCCACTGCCAAGACAGGATTTTTTCCTTTTCTGTCATTTTCTGTTGCTTTGTTCAGTTTTCAAACAAACATGAGGTTTCTAGACTTCTTCCAGTTCATCACAGACTGTAGAATATGACTGATCCTCTTCATTAGTCTGCCTAGACGTTTCTTCTCCTGAAATATTTCACATTACACAAGTGCTTGCTGTTTCATAAATCTTTGCAGACTTTTATGATGTCTCTGTTGTCTAGTTGCTGTTTCGTCACGTGATGCATGTGATCCTAATCTTTGGGAGATAGGTTTCTTCTGGCTCCGTGTTTGCAGGTTTCAAAATTATATTTTAATGCAGACATGAGAGAATCTTTCCAACAGAATAAAACGGTGCTTACTTGTTTGTTTGGGTTTTTTTTATTCTTCCACATCCCCCTTCTTTGGTCCCACATAAATACAAGAATGGCCACAGTGGGTCAGACAGTGGGACCACTTTCCAAAATAGTGTTTTGGAATAGACGTTTAAGAAAATACGATAAAAATTAAGATTTTTCTGTGTGGCCCGTTATTGCTGTACCCTCCAGCTTCATCTTCATCTTAGTGTCTCCACTACTAACCACCCCGATGTCTCCACTGCTGCGGCTGTCCATGTTATAACAGCATAACTTCTACACCCTGGGAAGCAATGAGAAGCTGTTCACTTGGGACTTATATTTACAAGTCTTAACATGTGATTACAAAGCACAGAGAAACAGTCAAACTATGTCCCTCTTTCTCTCTCCCTTTTTTTTTGGAATGTTTAGGAAGTATATGTTGGCAAGGAGACTCTCTGCACCATCGATGGCCTTCATTTCAATAGTACCTACAATGCAAGAGTCAAAGCTTTCAACTCATCGGGAGTTGGTCCTTACAGCAAGACAGTTATTTTACAGACGTCAGATGGTGAGCTGGGTTTTTTCCAGTTTCCAAGTGAAAAACTGCAGGTGTCGGGGCAGGACACTTACATCCCTTCATACCCATGGATATCTTTGGCACTTACTGGCATAGAGATTTGAGGTCGTATGAGTGGAGAGGCTAGGAGCTGGGTGTGCACAGGGACTAAGCTGTCCTCCTAGCACTTTTGGGAATTTTCCATTATCTGTAACACTTCAGGTTTTAAATCATGAGATCTTATGTGGCTGTAGAAGATTGGGGTCTAACTAAGATTCTTATTTGCTCTAGCATAGAGAAGCAGTTATGCAACACACTGCATATTTTTTGTGCCACTCCGTCTCCACTTCTTCACGTATCTTTGGAATTTGCCTTTTTCTTCACTACTGCTTCAATTTCACAGCAAGGTTTGATAATGCAGAGATGGGAATTCATGCTTGTTCTTCTGTAATTACACCTGACATCCATATGGGCATTAGAAGAAGTTCATCTTTGTTAATGATATTGTAATGAAGTGAGAAGTGCATGCTATTATCAATTCCACTTTTATGCTGTGTTGCCAAAATAGGCCAGTATAAAACATTTATACCTTAAGATCTTTTTCTGGTTTGTTTGTTTTTTTTTTCCTTTTTTACCCCCATTTGCTAAACTAGTGAAGTCAGTCCTAACCAGCACGGACACAGTAGAACTCCATTTCCATTAAAGACAATCCTGAACCAATTCACCTATGTGAGCAGTTTCCGTATCATGGGAAGCCTTTGTCTCCTCAATGACTTTCTTGTTACTGTGTGAGAACAGAAAGTCACTGCCCTTAGCAGCTTACGTTCAGATCAGCACAGATAATATAAGGCACTTCTGAGCTGAAAAACAGCGGGGCACCGGCTCAGAGCAATCTTGTGTAGCTGCCTGCAGTAACAAGGAGAGATTGTCTTTATTACCTGAAAGTGCAGTGCCGTCTTTAGGAAGGCAGAATCTCATTCTCCTAACTGAAGTAAAGCAGAAGACACTTGAACGCAGCCCGCTCTGCCATAATCCTGCCTTTCCTTTTCCCCTTCCACAGTGGCGTGGTTCACCTTCGACCCCTCGTCAGCTCACAGAGACATAGTGCTGTCGAATGACAACCAGACTGCCACCTGCAACAGTTATGATGACCGGGTTGTTCTTGGTACAGCAGCCTTCTCCAAGGGCGTGCATTACTGGGAACTGCACGTGGACCGGTATGACAACCATCCGGATCCAGCCTTTGGCATTGCCAGGATTAACGTCGTCAAGGACATGATGCTAGGCAAGGATGACAAGGCATGGGCCATGTACGTTGACAACAACCGGAGCTGGTTCATGCACTGCAATTCTCACACCAATCGGTAAGTGCCACCTGCATGCTTTGCTCATTACTGATTGTTTTTTCTGCTTTGCGTCAGAGGAAGGAGACTCAGCAAGCCATCTAAGCCATCTCCCTGCTAAATGTAGTTACTCTGTTCCTTCTTAAAAATCACTAGTGACAGCGACTGTACCTTCGCAATCTGTTGGTGTTTGTTATCCTCACTGTTAGCAGATTTTTCCTGAGATCTAGCCTAAATCCCCCCTGCTGTGATTTAAGCCCATTATTGCATGTCCCACCCACGATGTCAGCTGACTGGAGCACAGCTGACTGGAGGTGACTGGAGGAGCGCAGGGAGAAAGGTGGTTGATTATCTTCCTTAGGAGAAATCTTGGCTGCAGGGTTGCACAATAATTAGGCCAAACACTGGTGATCGCCTGTCCCAAATGCAGGTGTTTACTGCCAGTCCTGAAAGCTGATGAAAGGTAACGCTGTAGGTCACACCTCTGGTGAGCTGGATACAAGGGACTGTTAAGTCACAGCTTCCATCCGACTGAGCCATTGTACTGAAGAGCTTTGAAAAGTGTCTCAGCCAGTACAACCGCCTTGCACAAAGGAGGATTTCAGAATGCCCCTGAGCCATCGTTACCAAACCCCTCTTTCATAGAATCATAGTTGGATCATAGAATCCTGAGTTGAAACCAGGATGATCCATAAGGATCATCAAGTCCAACTCCTGGCTCCAACTTCTGTGTGCTCCATGCAACAGACCAGTGGGGAGATATCTTCTAACTGAAGCTGCCTCCAGGAATGGATCACACAGAGACAACGTGTATCAGCACAGGTCCAGTGTTGCGCTGACACAGTTGCACAGCTTTCAGCACTGACTATAGTTACCTCTGCCTAGTGCTGGCTGCGTTTCTTTGATATGATGCTGGACTGTGTAGGGTAGACATGGTCATCTTTTCTTGAAGCTTCCTGAGGTATTACCAGAGCAGAACTGCAGTGCTGTTTCTCTGTGTCCCATGAGAGAGTCAGCCCTAGCTGTGAAGGTCAGCTGGGGAATACGGGAGCTGAGACCCTTGAGAAAATCTCTGCTGAAGAGTATGATTCAGGATCCTAAGTCCCTTCACAGACTCACAGAACCACAAAACGGTAGGGGTTGGAAGGGACCTCTGGAGATCATCTAGTCCAACCCTCTGCTAGAGCAGGATCACCCAGAGCACATTGCACAGGGTCACATCCAGGTGGGTTTTGAATATCTCCAGAGAAGGAGACTCCACAGCTTCTCTGGGCAACCTGTGTCAGTGCTCTGTTACCCTTGCTTATTTTGGAAAATGTTGTATATGTCTGTCATGATGGGAGATAGATGTACAAATAAAGTGACTGACCAAGGATGTGTAGCCGGTCTGTGGTGCACCAGGAATCGGTTTCAGTTTAGTTTTCTGTGGACTGTCCCAGCAGCTCTTCCACACTCACTGGCTCAGGTGTTGTTCCTGTTATACGAAATGATTAAAAGAAAGGCTAGCAGTGATTTTTTAAATGCTCAAATACAGGTATTCTCTCTTTAAAGAGAGAAGTTCATGCCAACATTCACTGCGTCCTAAAGCTGGGTGTAATGTCTCCTGTTGAACAGTCACACTCTAAAGCATACTTGCATTTTAAGTAAGTATACTGCAGTTGCTGGGAAATTGTGTTTGAAGCATAGTTTGGTTTTGCAGTTCATTACAGACAGGTGGAAGAACCTCACAGTGGATCAAAAACTATCTGAAGCCAATTGGAATATTTTCCATGGCTCTAAAGACCTTAGAGTAAAATAACATCAGTATAATAAGTATGTCAAAAGGTTCTCTGTCCCTTTAACATCTCGATTCGATCTAGGGCAGAAGTAATGTTAAGCTGTATTCGTTTTAATGCTCTGTGAAACAGCTTATGTTTTCTGGAAAAAAGCTGGCAACCATTCTATGTACTACTGTCCCAGAAACCTATTTTATGGATTTGGTCCTCAGCATGCTCCTCCTGGCAAGCAACACACGAGTGCAGCAAAAGCTTCTTTTTTTTCTGGGATGCACGAACAATGGAATCACTTTGAATTTCCAGTCATCCTGCTTAAACAGGAGAACAAAGTGCTTTCTGTTGATGATAGTTGCCCAGTACTTACTAGGTAAAACGCAAACATTTTGCAGGCACATCCAAGGCATGGATAGACCCGTGGAATATCTGTTCAAATGCAGTACGCTCGCAAAGGGCATGTAGTCTTATGAAATCACATGCGCTTCAATGAAATTAGGTCTAGGCATTATATTTTTAACCATGAAAGTCAAGTAGGTCAAGTTTTTAACTCATTAGCTGTAATAGTCTTGTGGAAACAGTTATTGCTGCCTAGTTGTTTTTCCCCACCGGAGACAAGTGCATGACAACACAGTATCACAATCCAAAGGAAATTTATTGTCAGCTTTTAGCCTCTGGGATGTTACTGTGATGGAGGTTACATCTTAGTAATCATTTCATGCTCCCTAATCTTCATGAGATTAAATTAGGGCAATAAATAAATTACTAGCTTCAAGGATAACTTGAGCTGGAGGTTGAAAGACCTGTTCATGGGACCTGTCACATTTACTTTCCTGTTCCTTTCACTCACAGCATGCAAAATTGGACCTGTCTACATCCTTAAAAACTATCATGATTTCTGTAATGCTAGAAGAAGATACATGAACAAAAGACTATGCTATCAAAAATGAGGGCACCTTTGAGATTAGGTTGAGCAAACTGGTTAAGAAAACACTTTAGTGCAGGGATATATCTTTGTGAGGTACCTTTCAGCCTTGTTGTTCCTAGAAATAATCAGTTCACACCAGAGATGATGTATGCCCATTGCTAAGAGGCTCTGACTTTCATTGCAATAGATGCGTTCCTTGGCAAAGTTCCCTAGAGCAGGGGTACCTGGTGCTATAGGTGATGCTCCAGCTGCTACATGGTTATGTAAAGAAAGAGATGGAAATCACGCTGACATGTTTTATACTGAAAGACAGGGGCAAGTCAAAATCTAGGGAATTTGGAGTGGAGTCTTAAAGCCCCCTGTGATCAGGAGTCTCCTCACTGACTTCAGAGATCTCAAGACCAGGTTTTCATCACACAAAAATGTTATAATTGACTGAAAAATAGTGTCCTTGACAATAGACGTGGTAAAGTTGTTAAGTTACTGTGAAGCTCGTGATTAAAATAGTGTTAATGGAGAGTTTAAACTAATTCTTCAGTTTATTAAAGTGTTCATAAATTGTTAAGCTTTATTTTTCAATAGCAGTTAAACTTACTGCTATTCTTCAAGCCGATCCATGCAGTCTTACTCTGCCCATTATCCAAGCTGCTGTTGAAAGCATCTTAGAACAACAGCCTCCACTGCCACAGGCAATAGCGTTTTTCACGCTAGCCAAATTTCCCTATCTGTACTCAGAGCTTCCAGGCTTCCACACAGCACTTACACGCTCAGGACTTATCACTGCACCCAGAACTGAAAACGTGCAGGACTGTGAGAAAAGATGGGTGAGAAGTGGAATTTACTTGAAGCAATGAAAGAGTGGTGCGTATCTTCAAAACTGGATTATCATTTAACGAATGCTAAGTATTTATTGAAGAAGTATTGTAACCAACACTTTTCCTTTTACATGGCCTGCAGATTACTAGGGGCCTATGGTGTAACTGTCATTAAGTAGTTTAACAAATACATTATGGTAAAGCATCATCTTTTTCACTTGCTGCCACAGAAGTGTACCAGGAGAGAGCAACAGCGGTTTGAGTCTCTTGAGTCAGCTGGCTTCTTTTATTGCAACTAAGACATCTATTAGAAAAACTATGCTGTAATACTGTCTGAATGATGTACAGAAAAGTGAGGAAATGCCGTGAATTAGTTTGCTCATGAAACTTTGACTCTCCCAGCTCTCCTCCTAAAGGGAGTGACCATGACAGTAGTCCAAAAAGCTCTGGAGTCCTCAAAGTACCGTTCCCAAGGAAATCATGGGATAGAATAGAATAGGATAGAATAGAGTAGAATCATTAAGGTTGGAAGAGACCTCAAGGATCATCCAGTCCAACCGTCCCCCCACCACCTATTAACCACTAAGCTGTTCAGCCTCAGAGAAAGTCCAGCCTCCCTGGTCGCAGCACAACAGATGTCCTCTGCTTGCCTTTGCCCTGGCTTCGTCCTGCCAGAGCTGGTTGCTCACTGTGAGGAGGTAGGGCCGAGGAACGGGGCAATCTACCTGCCGAAGTCCTGCAAGACCTGTGGCAGCAGGGAAGGGATAGAGTCCCCATCCCTCGGCTCTGCCCCCCGTGCCCCTGTGGCTCCTGGAGGGGCCTCAGCTGGGCCCTGCACCCACCTCGGCGGGGCTCTGCGGGCAGCATCCATCCCCTCCGCAGCAGGGCTGTCCCCAGGGGCTGCAGAGGAGGCACTCAATGTCACTCTGCACCACACAGCTAATTAGCCCAGAAGGAGCAAATTAGTTTATCATATAGGAAAGAACAGAATAATCTCAAAATGGCAAAGTTGCTGTTTCTGTTTCCCCAAGAGAATCAATGCCATTTAAAAGGATGTCATAAAATCTATTTTAAAACACTGCAGGACATGAAATGTGGTGCCCTGCAATCAAAGCAGGTCCTAACCAGAGAAAAAACAGTGTAATCTATCTGTAACTAGCTCTAGATCAGAGTACTGTTGCTTCCCACAATATCATGAGTTTTATCATCGAGTGATTTTAATAAAAATGGTCTAGATACTGAGATAGGAAGGATAAGTAAGTATCTTAACTTTTGCTGGAAAATAATTTACTTTATGGTTGTGGAGCTCAAAGAGAAACCTATCAATGCTTGTAGGACCAGAAACCAAGTAAAAGGAACCTCAGAACTGTGTAGTTTGAAATCTAACACATCTGAGAGTCCAGTTCTTGATGCTCAGCTGTGCTGTCACTGTTTGAGGAGCTCTCAAAGGAGAAGTCAGAATAGCATTCTATACTAGTGTGCCACAGGTAGGGTTCCCCTTACCTTCAGAGGAAATGCCCTGTGCCACGTTTAGTCTAAAGAAATCAGTTTCTGACACCTAGTGGACAAGGTGAAAATTTCTTACCCCACGCTGTATTCTTTCTAACCAGATTTTGATCCCTCTCCCTGCCTTTTCTGATGTTGTGCCTACCTATTGTGATAAGTTTTATGTTAAAATTGCATTAATCTTGTGAATGTTGTGTGCCTGAGGGGAGTGCGTGGGACGAAAGACAGCTGCTTCCTTTCCTACTGCAAATTATCTGAAATCTGATTTACCCTGAACAAATTGTGTCAGGCTGTGAATCCATCGCAGAGCCCCCACGGTATCAGCAGAGTAGCAGTGCCTGTGGCCAATCTGCATATCTAGTAGATTTTTTTGCTCCGTGCTCTTTAAAGTAATACTGTGTTTGACTAACCCCCAAATCAAAGTGCATTAATGTCAAATCACTCAAGCATGTAATGGCTGGCTGAGTCTGTCCTGGCAAGCTCTGATACCGTGGTAGCTCTCAGCAGCTGCTCCTGGCACAGCCAATTATCACCGGTATTAATAACCGTGCCTGCACACTTGAAACAGCTCCCGGTCCTGTAGCTAAGCACTGCGCAAGTCAGGGAGATAGGCTTAGCCCTAACCAGCCCCACCTTCTCTTCCTCCCCAAAAGCAGTACCTGTTGTACTTGCGTGGGCTCCCTGGACCCTGGAAAGCTGGGTCCCCTTAGGGGGTGCCAGGGTGAGTACTTGAACTCGAAGTCTGAGCCTCAAGCTGTTAGCAGGCATAATGGTTAGGAATTAACACCTAGGAAACCAGCTTTCCGCTTTTTCATTCCCTGCTGTGCATCGATTCACTATAGCAGGAGTGCTCTGAGGAGCTGTGTCTCCAGGACTCTGGTCCCACACACTCAGTACTGACCTGACCTGCTCACCTCCCCATCTCTGTCAGCTGAGGGGACCTGTTAGCTCTGTATCCTATTTTCAGCTCTCAGATTGCAATTGGAGTAGAGGTGGACCTACTTTCTCTTTAAGATCCCCCCATGAAGCTTTGATGAATGTGGCACATGTGCTTCAGATAAAGGTGTGGATCAGTCATTGCCAGATGCTGCTCCGCCCGCCCTTTGCTTAGTAAGACTGCCTTGTCCTAGAGAGAGAGCAGTGGTGGTGTAGCACTCTGCCTTCACCAACAGTGTGGTCCCTTTGTACATTAGGACTGAAGGAGGAGTTTCTAAAGGTGCCACCGTTGGTGTTCTCCTGGATCTGAACAAGCACAACCTGACCTTTTACATAAATGGGCAGCAGCAAGGGCCTCCCGCATTTGAAAACGTCGAGGGTGTCTTCATGCCTGCACTGAGCCTCAATCGAAATGTCCAGGTAAGTATTCTGTAGTTCAGTCCTGCTTTCCCTGCTCATCTAAAGGAGAACATGTGCTACCAGCACATGCTGGTAGGGGCTGCTGGGGCTGCTAGTGTCATCTTTAGGTAGTCAGTCTGGGCAGGGGCTCTTTCCTTCTCAGACTGACATCTAGGCTACTAACACTTTTTGGAAAACTACATTTGACCTTTACAGTAATGGTGTAAAAACAAGTACAAGTACCTGCACATACTAATTCCTACACTTACTTTGCTGCAGTGCTCCACTTGGAAAGCAGCTGTGCTAAGGCTTCCTCTGCCAGTTTGACTAAAAAATATGAGTATCATAATTCCTCTTAGATCTTACATTTGGAGATTATTAACATTGGTAAGATACAGAAATGTGAGCAGCACAGTGCTAAGTAGAGCAAAGACAACACAGGTCAGATAATTAGTGCAGCAGAGAAGACCCAGGCAGTACATCATTCCTGCTCTTCCTGTATTTTGGAGATGACTCTGTTCTCAAAAGGATCTCCTCTTGGAGGAACTCTTCTTAAATATAATGGATTTTTACTGCAAGAGTGCTGCTTACGGCTAGAAACATGACACAGGGTAAGGGAGAATCTATGGAAACACCCAGGAGCCTGAGGACTGAAGGAGGTCTGCTCAAGTCATGAAGGACCAGTGCAGCCAGGATGGAATATCCATCATTTAAAACACCCAGAATGAAACCAGAAACCTCATACGACCTGCTTAGCACATGAGTATTTAGCATTAGTTACTGGTGGCATCCAAAGCTCTCAAGAGGGTTTCATAGCTTTATTGTCTTTGGTGCACCAATGTGGAAGACACAGGTGCTTCTCTGGGCACCTCACTGCTATATTCAACACAGATTTTTATTCACAACCTACCTTCAGTTTTAGCTACCTACATCCTTTAAGTACCTGGCTTACATTTCTTAAGGCAGAGCATTGCCAACAAGGTGGCCAGGAGAAGCTCCGTGTTTGCTGTTGAATGGTGCCCTGGTACATCTGCATGGGGACCCTAACCTTTGAGAGGTGGTTCTAGAAGGAGCACTAAAATGTCCTGTGCTCTGTACTACCAGAACAGCAAAGATAAGATTTTCATGTATTTAGTACACAGACTCCACTGTATGATCTCTTTCCTGAACCACTTAGGGTCCCTCACGCAAAGGCGCCATCCACCTTGTGACGGGCAAACAGCACTGTTGGGGACCTACAGCTGGTGGCTGGATTTGGGAGAGATGCAGACACCTGGCTTCTAGACCCCAGGATATTCAGGAGGGAAGGGGGAAGGAGACCTGTTCATTTCAGGGGCTCAGTATCGTCTCCATTAATATTCTTGATGACTTAAGCCTGGACCTGAAGTCCCGTGGCCCTTCCCCTACCATTTACTTGCTCCTGGCCTTCAGGAATGCTCTCTGCTGAGGACATCCCAGTTTTGACTCTACATGTTGTTTCTTCTTTGTGCAGGTGACCCTGCACACGGGACTGGAGGTGCCACAATGTGTAAAACAGCCCAAGTTGCCCAACAACTAAGGAAGCCCTTGCCTGCCCCTGTGCTGGATTCCGTAAGCTTTCTCAGTGTGATTGGCACTTCTCAGTAAGTCAGTAAAACAGCATCCTCTTCCCTGACTTAAAACATTGTACAGCATGTTGCTCACCGAGTGACTCACGGGTTACAGCTAGCCCACTCCGTTTTTAATTTAACAGCCATACCCACTGAACTGGCACTCGATTGCGGACGGGTACGTGAACATATCTACACTGCGTTGCATACATATGTACACACACGTGCACGCACACACACGTGTATTTATAAAGCAAAAGGTTAAATGAGTGTATTTTCTCTCTCATGGCTGGATTTATGCTTGAAGGATATTGGGGGTGCAGGAAAAAAGGGGTAAGACGAAGACTGGGGAACAACAGCTGTTGGAACAATTTACCAGTAGGTGAACTGGATTCCCTTGCCACCTGAAGTCTTTAAATCGAGACAGCGGATGTTTGACAGCTGAAGGAGAGGCTGTGTGCTCAGTTAAAAAATTCCTTGTTGGCGATTACATTCAGGGGCTCAGGTGACCATTAATTATTCTTTCTGGCTCTAGATTGCAGTAAGCTATGGGATACCATTCCCCTAGAATTCAGTGGCAGAACTTATCTTGTTATCTTCAATGAGAATAAGACAGGTTTCCAAACACTGCCACGCAATGATGATGTTCATTTTAGCTAGCACCATGATAAATGCAGAACTTGGATACGAAAAATAGAGAGAAAAATACCCTTGATACATCTTAGTGTTTCTTATTTAGGTGTGGTTGTGGGAGCCATCACATACAGATCTGATTGCAGTTATCAGCACAGCTCTTGAAAAACAGCGCAGGGGAGATCCCTTTGAATTGAATTGATAAGAGATTTATTTAAATATGGTGCACGCAAAGTATCCCATGTAGAGAAATGCTGCTTTCCAGCCTTGATCCTGGTAAGTCCTGGGCAGCTGAAGCTCCAATGTAGCTTTGAGATCAGAAGCCTTAATTTTCTATTAGATTAGTGCGAACTAACTAATGTCTTGATTCTAGTGAAGCACTTGAGCGAAAGAGATTCATAGCACTAATGTGAAATCTGTCCCTAAGAATTTTTCTGGACTGGGACGTAAACCTTTCATGAGACTTACCTGTGTCTTGCACCCCCCATGAAAACAAGCGGCTGTTTCAGGTCCTGCCCGTGACAACTGGAGCCTGACTGACGGGGGGCTTCCCACAGCCATGGCGCTGTCACCTGCATGCTGTTGTCAGAAAACATTGATTTGTGTGCGTGCTGCTTTTCCTCTGAACCCAGCTAACGCGTGCGAGTGTGTGTGTATGGCGGCAACGCCCAAGGGCAAGATGCAGCAGGCTGTGTGGGCCCACGACATCTCAGACTCTGTCACTCTAATCCTATGCAAGTGCAGTGCTATCAAACAAGAGAAGCATAAACTCTTACATCCCATCCATGTACTATTTCCTTTTTTGGAATCCTGCCGCTTACACGCATTTTCGTCTCCAAGCATACGTATATGCACACGCATATTGTTATCTCACATTTAACTGTTAAACCTGAAAACAAATATTCCACCCAAAATCCAGCTTAATTGCATTAGCCACAGGACAAACAGCCCAGGTCTGCGTCGGGCAGCCTGCCTGCCCCCAAGCATCCTCCTGCAGGTGCACTTCAGGTCTCTGACGGAGGACGTCACTCGGGTAGCGCTGAGCGATGGCAAGGCTTCCCTGCGACAGAGCGGCCAGGATCCTCCCTGGGGTCATCCCACCTCGCAGCCACTGTGGGGAGGAGGAGGCAGCCCAGAACGAAACAGTCCTGGACTGTTGCACAGACAAAAAGCAGTCTGCCATCACGTTGCCGGTAACCAACCAAGCATCCTGTAGCCTACCCCTCCCACGGAAGAGCTGTGCACCTTCAGTGATGTCAAGACTGAAACAGGGAACAAAACCAATGACAGGAAAAAATAACATAAACTTTTAAGTGGGAAAACAACAGTACTTTCTTCAAAGTCTGGAATGGATTGTATTAGTAAACTTGTAGACATTGGAATAACTGTGCTATGCTCATTTTGGTTTCTTAAAGAATAGCAGAGACCAACTGTGTTACAATTTTTCATTTCATTTAATGCCATATGAACTCGTGCAGTGGGTCTGTTTTAACCTACCTCAGCTAGAATGCTACCAGACCCCAAATTTCCTCGAGCGTGCTCATTGTAAAGTTGTCTTCTACAAACCTAACAGTTGTAATCACAGCATTGGCTTTGAGTATTGCCAGTCAGAGCAGTGTATGGGAATACTGTACATAAGTTGCACATAGTTTTTTTTATATTGAGAAACATCCCATGATAATTTTAATACAGAAGGCACTCCACTTTCACTTTTCCTATTAAAAACAAAAGGGCATTGTTTTGGGACTGAACCTTTGTCTTTACTCCCAACTTCTGTGAAGGAAACTCAAATGAATTTACATCTTTCCAATCTTCAACCATTGCCAGATGTTTAAAATTAATTCTCAATGGGTTTTAGAAGAGTTTGCAGTACTTGGTTTTGGTTTTCATAGTTGCTTTGATATAGGTTCCTGGTGTGTTATACCTTGGGGAGAAGGCAGTGCATGATACAAGTTACTGATTTCTCATGGAAATATGGACAGTAGGTAGCGACATGCTTCAGAGCTGCAGAGAAGCTCTTTGTTATCCTCTACACATTCTGTTATTCATAGAAGTAGGGTACAGACTAGCTACCATTACAGTTTCCTTTTAACCTAGTGGAAATGCAAATAAAATAAAAGGAATACAGTTAGAAGTAGGTATCTTGCATTAGTAAGACTAATTTAGCCTAGGTCTAAACCTAAACTAAGTGAGTGTATATGTTGGTTGTGTACACGTTCAAGGACCATAGCAATCAACCAAATTACCCCAATAGAGCATGGTAGTTTGATTAACAGAAATAATGCTTAAGTATGTAGAATTACGCTAGGAAACTAATTACTCCATAAGTGAATATTTATGCAGAACATCGAGACAGCAGTAGCTATCTGAACATAGGCAGAGCAGAATTTTCCCTTTGCAGAACAGCGTCAGGCAAGGAGAAGTGGAGCACTTCCACCTCTCTGCTTGGGCTGGAGGTAGTTTGTCTCTCTGCAGGTAACTCCCCCGAGGTCCATCTTATTTAAAACCCAGCAGTTCACATGTTCTTCATCTACAGCATCTCTTAGACAAGTTTTTGTTTCCTCCAAATCCCTTATTTTGGAGGGAGCCGGCCTTAGCAGTTTGGTCCTCGCAGAAACTGTGCTGCTGACTGCCGAGGGAGAACCCAGGGAGCTGAGGAGTAGCAGAGGGCCCCAAGGGGACCACTTTGGATGTCTCTTGCTTCCTTTTGATTCCTTGGGGTATTGGTGCAGCTCTCTGGGACTCCAAGCTGCTCCTGCTTGGCACCTGGACCTGCATAGAGCTGCCCTTCATGGGACTCTTCTGCTCCTTGAGGCCGGGCTGTCTGTTGCAAGGAGAGCAGAGCCTTTTGCACTGGGATTAATCTCATCCAGTACAGTGCAGAGCCCACACAGGGTAGCTGTAAATTGACTTAATGTTTAAAAAACCCCAAACCCTCCTCTAATAAACATAACAAAGCTTGACTTCTGCATACACCAATTTGAAACATCCACACAGCCGCTAAATAAATACAGCGGGCAAACTTTGTCCTGCAGAGCAACAGGGGACACTTGAACCCAAACCTAATTCTTTGTGGACCTTCTTCCAGGCTCTTTCCTCTGCAAATTTCCCTGTTAAACTTAGTGGGACCAAACAGAAGCAGCTTGCCATTAGGAGTGTTGTCAGACTTCCCGAGGCGTGCAACGCTACACAATTTCCACTTCTTTCTCTTCCCTCATCAACTCCAAAAGAGCTCACAAGAAGACCTCTTACTAAGACTTAATATCGATATGAGCACAGGCTTAGCTGACAATCCCTTAGTACTTCTGCTGTGGGAAGGTACGCACTATGAAATGTGAGGACAGTGGCATACTGTGATGTATCGTGAATTTGGAAAGCAATTTGGCTTCTGAAAACATAGAAAAGACAGGCAAACAGCATTGTAACCTCCCGTACTTGCCTACATGGTTAAGATACATGGAAGAAAATATATTGGACTGAACAAAATAAATTAAAAAAAGCATGAGTTCACATATATCAGAGTTTAAGAGGAAAAGTATTAAATGTAATTTAATATATGCATAATGTTCCATCAGTCATGTTGTAAATAACACTATGATAGTGTATTGCTGTAGTTTGGTTTTTGGCTGGTGATAGAGCTCTGTCGTAGTACTGTGTAAGGGTTTATTTTTATTTGGGTTTTTTTTGTTTGGTTTTTTTTTTCCAACATGCAGTTAGTAAAGATGGCAGAGAGCACCTAATACTCTAGTTTCCAAGTTGTTCTAGAGCAAGAAGAAATGTGAGATGCAGATTTTTTCTTTCTTTCTAAGAAATAACATTTCTTAAAGAAGGTAAGAGAGAGATGAGATCAAGGCTAAGCTGCCACTGCCCCCATATGAGAAGCCTGTGTTTGTGACTGCTAACCACAATTCAGATTACCCGCTCCCGTGAGAAGGGGTGCAAAGTACCAACAACCCGGTAGCAGCAGCTTTCTGGTGCCATCTAGTACATCCTTCGCTCACAAACAGAAAGATGAGGATAAAGAATTGTTAGACCTAATCTCAGGCCTTACCCACTTTGCGGCATTCTGCTTAAACAGCAAAGCCAAGAATGCCAACTTTGAACCAGGCAAGATAATAAGAAAACCCCAAGCATCTTGGCTACATCAGCTTTGGAAGGGAGATTACAGCTTCAAGTCCTTCGACAGGTTATGGTAAAAAAAAAATAATAATCAACCACATCACAAACGTAAAGGGCACTTGTCACTGAAAACTACCAAACAAAGATGGAGAGTCCTTTTTTTTTTCTTTTAAGATATTATTTAATAAAAAAACAAGTGAGCTGCTTCTAGTTTTTACTGACAACATTTTTGGCGATTCCTCTGCCCAGCACTACTGAACGCTGCACACACAGAGAACCGTCTGGAGCGGCAGCCTGAAGCACAAATCCATCACAGGTAAGACGCACTTGGTCTCCTTACATGCAGAAGCCCGTGTGCAAGCCACAGAGACGAGATGTGCGGGGCTCCTGCATCTTTGCACAATACAGGAGACGGCCGTGCGTTTTACTGACAGAGGCACTCAGCAGCATTTTCCCCTTCTGTTAAAGGACCTTTTGTTACATTCGTTATCGCAAACAGATCCAAGCAGAATTAATTACAAAATTATTTTTTATGCTAATTGGAGGGTTTCTAACATTTTCTTGTGAAGCAGTAGATAGAAATATTCCTGGATCCCAACCGCATTCCTTCATCCTCCACCTCCCTTAAATGTTGTCAATAAAAACACTAACCTTTCTAGGTAGCATGGTGAGAAGACATTATGTGATGAATATTAAAAATAAATGCATGACATAAACCTGCTGTTATTTCTGATTGTTATATGAAGCATGAATAACACTAATTTAAATGTTGGCAACCAAAAAAGTGCAAAGGAATAAGAGAACAGTGTTCATTTCTGGTTAAATGAAAGACGAGAAGTTGTTTCTGTGTTTTCTTCTTAACTGCAGACATTTTTTTTCTTAATCACCGTTTCCCATAGCTTATATGAATTTGGAGCTGGTGAAATATACATCTCTGCTGTATGTGTCTGTCACCAGATCAAGAAGAAAATACAAACTTTTTATAATTTTGTACCTGTAGCAAATGTTTGTATTTTTTGAATTGGAAACAAACTGCTTTTTGTCTTTTGGTCTGACTAAAACTTTGTGTATTATTATTATTACCCTTTTGGAAAACCTGACATATGAGTTTATGCTGTTTTACAGTTTCTAAATAAATTCTTAAAACATTGCCAACAAATAAATAGGGTGCTGATGCTGAATTATTAGAAATTATTATTAAAAAATACTATGTCATAATGTAGATGAGGCACTTGCGCAGGATGCATGCCTAACTCAAACTGCTGATACCTGCTTTATTACCACAGTCAAGAATAATCTGGTGGCTGGAGAAAGCCAAGAGTCCTCCCTCGGATTAACCATCCCTGCCTCAACTTCAGACAAACCCTGGATTCAGTGGCACAAAAGACTGCTCTTTCTCAGCACCACTCCCTTAGCTCTGGCTTACATTGGTTACAGAGTACCTGGGGGGTGTTATTTAGGTTATTGTGAGACCCCACCGGGAGTACTGCGTCCAGCTCTGGGGTCCCCGGTACAGGAAAGACATGGAGCTGCTGGAGCAAGTCCAGAGGAGGGGCGTAAAGCTGATCAGAGGGCTGGAGCACCTCTCCTACAAGGACCGGCTGAGGGAGCTGCGGCTGTTCAGCCTGGAGAAGAGAAGGCTCCGGGGAGACCTAATCGCAGCCTTCCAGTACCTAAAGGGGCCTACAGGAAAGCTGGAGAGGGGCTGTTTATTAGGAAGTGCAGTGACAGGACATGGGGTAATGGGTTTAAACTAAAAGAGGGGGGATTTAGGTTGGACATTAGAAAATAAATTCTTTCCTGTGAGGGTGGTGAGGCCCTGGAACAGGTTGCCCAGAGAAGCTGTGGAGGCCCCATCCCTGGCAGTGTTCAAGGCCAGGTTGGATGGGGCTTTGGGCAACCTGGTCTAGTGGAGGGTGTCCCTGCCCATGGCAGGGGGGTTGGCGCTAGATGGTCTTTGAGGTCCTTTCCAACTCAAATTATTGTATGATTCTACAATTCCAAACCATCTTAAGACACTTGGGGTGATCTTCCAGTCTCCACAATTTTTGACACTGGATTAAGCAGAGCCTGGAAATAACTGTGACACCAGTAAGATCCCATGGCAGAGGCCTTCTTGGGCAGGTGGAAAGCCTGTCCAGGCAGGAAAGGTAAAACTTTGTGAGATGGTTTAAGATGACATACCATCCTGGAGTGGCACACCTCTATCAAGCAGATGCCTCGTGAGGGACCCAGCAATGCTACAGGGGCAGCACACTCAGCCCCAGCAGGAAGGCGCTCACCCGAGCTATGCGACCTTCCTACATGCCTGACAATAAAGCAGAATAAAGCACGGCGAGACACTGACAGCAGTGCCGAGGTAGGAAACAGAAACCCGGAAAAAACAATGAGGAGTAAGTACTGACAAGAGTGTGGAGACGCTGTCCATCGTGGCCTTTTTTTTTTTTTTCTTTTGCCTGCAAGAGACAACTTGGCATCAACTCCTTCATCGCAAAGGGTTTGACTGGGAGGAAGGATATTCACAGTATATTAGCATACGGGCAAACAAATAAAGCTAACACAGGAAAAGGCACGCAAAGCAGTGCAGCTAAGGAGAAATCCTTGCATTTTTCCTTTATCCCTCATTTCTCTATTTGCCTGCAGGTAGAGGGCAACATAAGATGGTCCCGGCTCTCTCTCGCCCGTAATCGATCAGTTACCCAGCACTGGCTGTCGTGTACCAGCACACGCTCCAGAAGCGGCACCGCTTGCTGCCTGAACGCACGCTTGCGTACGCTGTGAATGACTAACACACCCCAGTCCCGAGAAACACCAGGTGCATAGGAACAGGTTCTCAACAGCTTCATTTGCCAGACGTCGGTTGTTACCATTTTTGTTAATGCATCCAGTAACAAAATGGGACTGAAGGTGCCATGTTTAACTGACAACAGCGTCCTGCAAGGACACAGCATGGCCAGCGTGAATCACCTCGGGGATTTGTTATAAAAAAAGCAACCTACCGCGATAGAACAGAAATCTTCCATAATGCATACACAGCAACATTAAGTGAGAGAAAATGCAAAATTTTGAGCAAGCTTTTAGTTTAGTGCTTTTCCCCAAGCCTTCACATTCCATTGTCAGCTTGGCATGTCAGTTTTCAACTTTTTATTTCAAGAACTGAATTTTTTTCAACTCTTCTTTAACAGAGCTTACAAGCTTGAGAGCGGAACTGCAAAAACTTGACATTCCATGCTGACCAAGCTAAATAGCTCTTGGGAGCTGTGGAGGTGGAAAGTGAACCCTTTAAATTAGCAAAGCTGATTGAGGACATAAACTCCCATAAACATTATACTTAAAGCCAGGTGAACAAAACTTTATCTAAAAGTGAGTACTGAAAAAACCCAGCTCAAGGATTAACCAGGAATTAAAAAATACAGGTTATCCCACAACACCCGCTGTCTCAACAAGTCTTGGTTAATCCTGCTTAGGGACTACACCTTCACACACAACCATGATTTGACATTTCTCTAAGCCTACATATTCACTAACAAGATAAGACTGCTAATTCTGGCTTGAATCTGCAACGCATACTGAATAAGAAGAAACTGAATTATGCAATTATGAAATGTGATAACAGCATTTAGCAACCCAACTCTGCTGCACACCCCTCCTCTTCCCACACGGCTCCAGAAACACTCCCTTCTACTGGTTACCGGGCTTTTGTTTCCCTCTGGGCTCTCTCCCTCCTCTTAGTCCTGCCTGAGCTGGCAGGGCACTTCTCCAGAACCTGAAATTAAGGCGGAAGGTACAGGGGAGGGAGCGTATGAGAGAGCATCCCTTTCTGTGCTGGGGCTCTCCCTGCCACAGAGCACACACTTATCTTGGGGGGGATTCGGTGGCAGCCTCTGATGCTGCTGTTCCTGTGCTAGCTGCGAGCCGACTTGGACCTCACTGTTCCCTCAGGGTTAGAGATACCCTTGTTCAGGCTCCCAGGCAGCAGCCAGGAATCGGGCTTCCCCAGCCCACAGGGCTACGCCAAGTTTCACCCATACACCTAAAAGAAGTTTCTCCAGTAAGGGCTGTTTTCCTTCTCATACCTATCTGTTTCACTGCCAGAGCTGTTCAAACAAGCTCCAGGTAACCTCACCTACAAACACCAGAGCATGAACTTTTTCCTCTCTCATTTAACAGTTAACCTTTCTTTTGCCTCCCCCTAAAATATTCAAGTTCATTTAGCTCCAGGTAGAACAGAGATGGCATTTTGGAAAGTTGCTAACAATTGCCATTTCTAATGGAAACACAAACTTAAAAAAAAAAAAATTACTGAGGACAAAACTCTTCTTTCAGAAACACCAAACTGCTGAAATCCAAATAGCACTAAAGCTTTGGTATTGACAAAGATTTCATAGAAAAGCCTCACGAGGCATGGGAGCACTGATTAAAACAAACACAAGTTAACCATGAACCGCCAGGAGCTATTGGGTGTCTTAAGCCTCATTTGGCTCAGGTCTTGTCTTAAATGTTTTGGGGTTTGTTGTTTTTGTTGTGGGGTGTTGTTTTTAGTTTGGTTTTTTTTTTAAAACAAACACCAACCAAACGATTTGCCATTTGAAATGGTGCTTATTTGGAGATCCTGTGGCAATATACAAATGATACCTTACCTGGGATAAAACTTTAGAAAAATCTCATTTTCATTCCAAAATGGATAATTTTGAAACCTTAAGAAGTTTTGCTGGACAGGAAAACTGTTTGTTGTGCAGTTCCACTATCCACTAACTATTCGTATAGATACAGAAACAGATAGATGCCCTGAGAAGTGTTTGAGAATACCTACTTCAAATTCACAGCAAGTAAGGTATTGCTTTTTCCATATTACTTGCAAGGAGCTACGTATTTTAATCCGTTAATTAATGGATTAAATTTGTGTATTTTAGTATTTCACTCCTAGACAATAAGCTGATTCTAGAAAGTGAAATGCTTTCTTTAGCATGTATTAACTAATAAAAAATAGCTTGTGTAACCTTCTTAATGAAAAAATCTTATTTTTATTTATAAAATGGTAAATTCTCATATTCTTCGCAAGGCAGAATGGAAGATGGGAAATCCTGCAACAACAAATAAAAGTTAGGACATGGTGGGAGGGCGAGAGGCTCCAGAAGTCTGTGTTAGTGGCGATGTGAATTTTATCTTAAGTGTAGTGTCCATTACACTCTGTATCAGAAGTTCATTTGATAACTTTAGAAGATTTAATCTTCTTTATGTCATAGCTTTGCAGAATCAAAGTCCCATCTCTGAATTTTCCAACTTGTCCTGCAGGCCAAATGCTAGGCACTAATTTCTTCCTTTTGGCCTTCCTGAAATACAAAGGGATAAAAAAAAAAAAAGAATCAAGAAAACCACCAGAAAGTCGTGAAAACGCTCAATAGGGTGAAAAATGTCACCTATTTATGCAATCATTATTTGGTATTATGGAATATCAAATCATAGCAGATAATGACCGAGAATATTTGTTACCTGCATAGTCATTCAAAATTTGCAGCATATTACAGAATGAATTACTTTAAATTAAAAAAAAACAAACAGTTTCAGATAGAGAGAGAAGATAAGAGTAAGAAGATAAGAGTACATTTCAGGGAACCTGCTACGGTATAATTAAGAATGCCACTTCACCTTTGAAGCTTCTGTATACCGTACCTCATGTTTTGCAGAAGTTGTTTCTCAAGCCTATGAGTGAGTGGCATATCCCGAGTCCGCACACTCCGGCTGCAGTCTTAGACATGTCGGGGCAGAACTGACACCTTTTCAGTTACGCTGCCTAACTAAGGCCTCTGAAACTGCTAGACACAGAGCAAGGTCACTACTTTGTAACTATGAGTTCTGCAGTTGGAGAAGTTCTTTCCACTATGATCTGCATGACTTCTGGTATAAGACTGTGCATAGTTACGTAGGGGGAGGCTATAAAAAGTTACACTGGGGATGCTATAAAAAAGCAAATTAATTTTAACCATGTTAAAAATAGCTCACCTCTCCTTCTGTTCTTTCTTCTTCTTCTTCTTCTGAAGCGAATCACTTTTATGTTCCTGTTTTTAAAGACACATATTTTAATGGAAAAGGAACAGAGCATCTTGGCTAAAGAACCACCTGCACAGAAAACAGGCACTAGCCTTTGCTTCACAGAGCAGCAGGCATTTTAAAGCAGGTTGGGAGATCTTCTGACAGGCCAAGTGATGCAATGTGTTAAGGAGGCAGTGCTAGGAGTGCCCAGAGCCCTTCCTGTCACCTTCGGGGAAGTACAGCCCTCTCGTGATCAACACGCTCCCCCGCCACGTGAGGAGGCACAAATCCAGCCACACAAGGAGAGAGGCTTGCCTCTTGGGCATCTGGAAGATCCTTGGGTCTAAAAATGCCAGGCACATGTGCCTGGTCACCTGAGTGTACCTGTCAAATGACAGGGTTTGCCCATGCCACGCAATGGATGTACTTCGGGCCACGTAACAGGAGGAGAAGTAGGTCCCCTGGGAAAGAGGGTGGCAGGAAACAGGCTGATAGAGCAATTACCCACCCCACAGCCTGCTCCCACCTACACAAGAAGGCTCCATGGGGAAGCAGGGAATAGGCTTGGAGCCAGATGGGCCATGCTAGAGGATGGATACAACAGAAACCCCACCCTTGCTTTAAATAATGAGCAAGATCCTAGATGGAATTGTGCTGATAGAAAACCACCTGAAGATCTGGCTCTCTGTGGTGAGACAATGTGCAACAAACTTTAACTGAAGGCCTTTTTTTCCCCTTAAGAGGCAAAGAAAAAAAAACCCTCCTGATTTTGTGTTATCAGTCTGTTGGTCTCAAAGGTGAGGCAGTGAAACCCACCACAACACAAGCTTAACTCCGTGCCCCTCATACTGCACACAACCAGCTTTTTCTCATGAGATTAGCCCTGCAGCAGCCAGGAACCCACTCCACAGGGAGCAGCAGGTGTCAAGCTCAGGCACTCCTCCTGTGCCTGAGGCGTTATCTGTCAGGCTCTTGGGCTTTGGGCTGGCTCTCACATGCTGTCTTTATATGGAGAAAATGTCACACAAACCTCTCCCTTTTCGTCATCCTTTGCTGTTTTTTTCTCTTTCATTTTCTCTTGGAAAGTCTTGTAGTTCACATGTTCCTTTTTGGGGGGCTGCAATAACAGTTGGGAGGGATACAACTGATGAAATTTTCAAATAGGTTAAAAAAAATATTCACACACTTGCATGGAAAATATTTTTCAGGTGGTGGGGAAACATTAGAAATGGTTTATTTCCTTTTGGGTGAGATGAAGGGACTTAAGAGATGAAAGGCAGACACTGGGAAACTGTATCTGTTTTGGTGGAAACAGCAGAGAGGGATGTTTATGCTCTGTATCAGTCCTACAAGGTTTCCACATCCATACTGAGCTAGAAAGAAAACCCATACCCCTCCTCATCCTCTAAAAAAGCCCTAGTTTTGGGGTTTGTTTTTTTTTACATTAGTGACAATAAATAAAACTGAGAAGTTTTTTCCATGTTTAACTGACTGGGAGAGTGAAACTTTAAAAAGCAAGCCCCTCCTTCCAACAATTTAATTTTGAACGGCCTTATTAAAAATTAGTAAATGTTGTTTTCCATCCCAATCAGTCACACTTCACCTAAACAACATCTCTGATAACACAGTGATGCTAATTTTCCAAATGTCCTCAGAAAATAGACATGACAGAATAGAAAATGTACAAGTAAGGGTGAATTGAGGAAGGGTCAGGGCAGGGCATCTTGTGTTTTAAAGAAGTAGTGCCAAAACCTCCCCCGAGCGATTTTTAGTGCTTTTCTGCACTGGAACAGCTGGGTGACAGCCCAGCACAAACCCAGTGACAATTACCTTGGCTCCCAGCATGATAGCACGCTCCTGTTCCCATATGCGTTGTTCCTGTTTCTTGTAGCCAGTGATTCCAAACTTGTGCACTTCCAGACGAGCCTAAAAGATTACAGAAAATCACAAGCATTTTGTAATTTGTCCAACCTGCTGTAAAATAACACTTGACAGACCACAACAAAGTCACACTCCCAAAGAAACCCTGGCTGATACCTGAAATCAGCTATAAAATAAAACTAATGGAGTTTGGAGCTATTCTGCAGAACGGTTAGCCACTGTCCATCTAACCTCTGGACAGTGAGGACCGTCAAGGAGACAATTCTCAATTCTCCTCATTTCACATAAACACCACATGGAATGGATCCCCTCCGTATAAACATGAATCACGTCGCACTGCGCAAAGTACAATGACATGTGCTACCCACAGCGCCCAATGTTTACAGAGCAACCTCATTCCTCGGCTGCAAGGCACTTAACCAGCAAGAAACACGGACCGGCGGGTGAAGTGGTTTCACTACCTGCACACGTATAGTTGATGCTATACAAGAATACCCTGGCAAAACCACAGGTGAATTTGTAATCTTTTTAAAGGCAGTGGTTAAATCCCCATTGTGCTCAGCAGTACAGAGCTCCACGCAGAATCTCCGCTGAGAGACTTCACTGCATCACAGCACATCCCTGAGCAGAGATCAGGCATATAAAGCAGCTTGCACAGATCTGTAAATCAACCCGTACCTAAGGCGGCCAATGTTATTTATGCTCATATAAGAGCAGATGAGGACAAAAAGACAAATGAAAAAAAAGTCATCTGCTGTTTCAAAAATAGATGCCAACGTGCTGCTTTTTTTTTCTCCTCTCCCACAGGAGATCAGAAATCCAAGATTACCACCATGGGCCTGAGCGAGCCACGCTAAACATTATGGATACTCACATAGCTTTACACAGCTAATGTACAGTGATCCTCCTCAAATTCTCACCAAAAGATCAGAAAGAAAGACCACGGGGCTGTAACATGCCTCTCTTCACACAGAGCAGTTAACAACAGCCAGCATGCTCCTCCTTTGGCACGGCACACAGCCAGAACTACCTATTAGGAAACCCTCACCTACTAGAGAGAACCTTTTCTGGAAGTGTTTCCTAGTCGGTCCCACCGTAGCTTTCCCAAGGATATAAATACACACACCTGCACAGTAAAATAGGGAGATTAGATATAAGTCCTGCTGACTTACTTTTTCAAAGTTAAACTCCTGTTCGTTCACGTTTTTCTCTTCATCTGCTACTTTGGTCTATAAACAAAACAAAACATTGCAAATTAATGTAACACCAGTTTCAATGCTGATTGTGATAGTTTTTTTGGAAAGCAGCGAAACATAAAATGAGTTGTAGGGAAGAGTATACAGGTTTCCAGCAGTGTCTTTTTCTAGCTTTATTACCTGGATATATTAAAAACAACAACCTCAACAGCATCTTTAATATGTAGATATTACAGGGTCTTACTGGAACAATCTTGCACAATTTATAGTGTACCATATACCACAGTGCACATAGCTTTGTCCTGCATTTTCTTGCCTGGATCACGTGCTAATACTTACAGTTTCATAATTCAGAAAGATATTAATAGCTCCAATTAATTTTTATACCTTCAAGTATAAATTACATTTTAGAAGAGGAAACCTTCCACATAGGAGCTACGCATCACATATATTTCCATTTCCAAATCCATACCAAACGGCTAATGCAGGATAGGACATGAACTTCAAGTTGCTTTGTTTGAGACAGAGGGCAGTGGTAATAGCGCATGTACCGATAGCTGACGGCAACACGCAGAATAAGCTTAATTCACAACTGCATGGACATATATTAGTGCACACACCCAGCATAACTAATGCAAGAGAAACGGCTCCAGAGGAAGCTCTGTCAGCGAACGGCAGACCCCACTTAATGTCGTTTAAGGAAACTACTTGCTCAAAATGCGATCAGCAAAAACTACATCTTTTCTACTCTGCAGTTTTACAGAGAGACCTTCCATCGGCAGTTCTCAGTTTGGAGGGGAACTCTCCAGGAGGGACAGATCACATCCTAGGGAGAAAAAGCAGCGTAAAATCCCCAGGGAGAGCTCCGTGTCTGTTCTCTATGGGAGTGTCCCACATGGTACACTTCAGAGCGGCAACAGATCTCCCAGGGTTATTTCGGTTTGTGTTTAACTCCTGATTTTGGGGAGGATGTGCTGAACCACCTCTCTGAGCGAACACTCTGCCTGCTCACAAGCGTGCTGATGCAGGCAGGCGGCACCGGCAGGGAAACCGCGGTCTGTTCAAGAGTAGCACCAGCTCGCCTGTTTGCTCTCAAGGGCACTACCCCCTCGGAGGAAGCAGGAGTATACTACACACGCATTAAAACTGAACCTGAATGCCTTTAACACATTTCCTTTTCACTCTCAGGGCATTAAGTCACGTTGAGTCACAGGTTCAGGTCCCAGGGTTATGTTGGGGCTTCCCTCTGAGTTCAGTATAGAATCGTCCATTTCAGCCACAAATAAACCTGGTTGTTTTCAGAGCATTTTACTAACAAGCCTAATACCAGCCTTTTCAGACAGAAAAATTTAAGTTGCATAAATCATAAGAAAATAAATAGCTAGGTATTTTTTAGAGGAAAACATGCTGGAAAAAGCACAAAAGTTTATAGATTCAACCAACTGCTTGGCCAGTCTCTTGAACTTCCCAGTTCTAAGCAGTCAAACCCTAGATACCCGTAAGTCTCCCTGAATTCAAGACAGCCACGTGTTGGCCCGTCAAAGGTTATTTTAGAACTGGGCTTCTGATGTTACAGCCATAAACACCCTCGGAGAAAACAACCAGAGAAGCTATAAAATCTGGAGACCAATCAACCAGCAAGGGACCCTCTGCTGGGCGTGGAAGGCAGCTCAGCTTCCAGCCAAGCCTATCCAGGCCTCTCTGTTGAAGCAACTCAGCTACACTTTTTGGTAGCACAAGAGAATTTAGCACCAACAAAGCAAATCAGAGGACTGAGATCTAACAGCGTCACGCCTCCCTCCATCAGCCACCCAACACCAGTCCTCCAAGACGCACGTAGCTTGTGGACAGCCGAGTGTTGCCGTGATGCCAGAGAAGAGAAGAAAGCTTAGCCACCTCACACCCACACCTTCTGACGGGGACAGAGCAGCACACAAAACGCTTCGGCACGCAAGCAGCCAAGAGGCTTTCCTTGCCGTTTCATTTGCTTCTTGCCATATCAGCAGTCCTATCTGCAGATCGATTTAGTTTGTTGGGATGCACTTATCTCAAATATAGGATATTTATCCTGGAAACTGGAAAGAGTTTTTGGAGTCCTGCCCCCACCTGTGCTCCAGCCCGCTGCTGCCAGCAGGGAATCAGCAGGGCGGGATGCCATCGAGCTGCGCACGCAGATCGCCACAGGACCCTGGATTTACCGGCAGCTGTATTAGCAACAGGGAAGAAACCAGGCACGGGATGGGGGGAATTACAGGAGGTGTCTCACGATTTATGGTGACAGACTGTGGAGGTAGCCAAAAAAAACCCCAAACCCGCTGGGGATTTGGGTTGTTTTTAAGTGTCCCTGGAAAAGGGCACCCCAGCCCAGTACCTGCTCAATGGCAAGTCGCTGGAACGGCCTTAAAGAAACCGTACCTGTGCTCTGAAGAACGGAGCTACCGGTACCGTGCCGTGCCCGGGGAGCGCGCCCCGTTAGAGGGCGGGCCCTGCCGGGGGCCGGGGCACCCACGCCTGCAGGAGAGGGTGGCTTTGGGCACAGGGGGCAGCCC
>VWZZ01000182.1:1186082-1206921 GCA_013399095.1 Psophia crepitans
TGCGGGGCCCGGGAGGGGCCGAGCCCCAGCGGGAGCCGGACGTTTCCCCTCACGAGTTTCCCAGCCGCTGCGGGCCGCAGATCCGCTTCTCCTCCCCGCCTGCTTCCCCGGTACCTGTCGTGTCAGTCGCGACAGTCAGAGCTCGCGAGGACCACTTCTCCTCTCAGACTGGCCGTGGGAGGCCCGCCGGCCTGGGGAAGGTCGGAAGGGGCTCGGGCTGCTCCTCGGAGCGGTTTCGTTGGGCAGGCCGGGCGGAGGGGCGGCCTGGGGCGGCAGGTGTCCGACGGCGGGGCGCCGGGCGGGGCAGCCCCTGCGGGACAGAAACCCGCCGGCGGCGGCGAGCTCAGCGCTAGGAAACCGCCGCAGGGATGGAGCGGACCAGGCAGGCTTTCCCGCGCTGCACGGTGGAAGTGACTTCGTTGACCTTGTTTTTTCCCTGCAGCTCCTACGCCAGCATCCGACACAGAGCTGTGGGTGTGGGGTGCTGACCCCCCTTTCTGCCTGGCTTTAGAGGAGGGAGCTGGGGAGAGAGGGAGACAGAGCCTGGTTGCTGCAGAGGTGCCCAAACTTCTGTGCCTCCTTGGCTGCGTGCTTGTATCCCAAGTGCTTCATGAGCGCTCTCATTTTATTGCTTTCAGGGTTTACATGGAAGCAGAGGAGTTCCAGGCTCCTGCTGGTTTGCCTTTGTGCTTGACCAGTGTCACAGTAACCATGCACATAGCTGAACCAGCTCGCGTCAAGGTTTCCAACAGCGTATCTTCTAAATGCGTTCTCTACCAGGCGGCAGCTGAAGCTGGAATGACAGCTTGGCTATAATGTGTAAAAAAGCAGCGTTTTCCTTCTTTAGTGGCAGGTAAAGTGTGTGTTTTGGCTCCCTCAGTGCTACTTCAGGACAGGGCGTGAAATAACGTATTGCCCTGGAGAGAAATCAGTTGCACGTCAGATCTGGAAACGTGAAATGAGGAGCACTGGCAGAGAGGTGACTTTCCAGTCGGCCGTGGCCTTCGCAAAACTCTGCACAGCAGAGCCATGTTGGGGAATGGCTGTAGCAGCGTGACGACTGCTGTGTGGCTGATGATACCCAAGCTGAGTGCTGGGCTTCTTTGTCTGGGTTTTGTGTAGTAGCAGGATTGAAAATTTAATTGAAATAAAAGTTGCTTAGATTTTCTGAGCCATGATTTGTCATGTACTGGTCTAAGTAGGTGTATACTTGGAGCCTACTAATATTTTCTGATGCTATTCTGAGTTATCTTTTTTGCTATTACAGGATATAAGTGGTTAGTGTTTCTTCTGGTTTATTTTTAATCACGGGGGTTGATATAAGGTGTCAATGGCAACAGATGGCTAATACAAATATTTCTGGTCTTCTTAACAGTTCTTGGCTTACTTGGCTCTTGCAAAACACCAACTAGTTGAGAGTTGCGGAAGAAGAAAGATTGGAAACTGCAATGCTAAACCATACGTGCAAAAAAAAAAACAAACCAACCCTGAAAGTTTTAAATTAATATGGGTTTAATACCAGTATAGGATTGTTTTAAAAGTTGCTGGAGAGTTGGTTCTGCAGTTATTGTGGGACAATTCTCTAAACTACAATAGTGGAGAGAGAAGTCAGATGATCTACCAAATGCTGCTGCAGTAGGAGGATGGTATCCAAATTTGACTGTACTATGTGGGGAGAAGAATGAGAAGGTCAAACATTATAGTAGGCATTGTGTTCTCTGATAAAATGAAATTGGCTCTTGAGACAGTTGAGGCTTTGAAGGATTTATTTTTTTGTGGTTCTTAAATGGGCACACTAGTGATTTGGGGTTTTTTGTTATGTGAAAGTTAACTCTACCCTAGCCAAACCCAGGACACATTGCCAAATTCTTGTGTTGACAAATGGATGGGAACTGAATGTTTGCTCTCTACTTACTTCGAATGTCAACTGGTTTTGATAGTGTTACTGGTGTGGCTCTGGTCAGCTGGCAGTGAAACCTGACTCCCTCTCCCAAGGCTGCAAACCCAGCCACCACCGCTGGGCATCTTGCTTATCTGTTCCTGGTGTTCTCCCGTGTGTTTGCTGGCCAGGCTTTCCTCTCTGCACCAGAAAAGGTCACTGTAAGAGACTGTGAAGCAACATGTTTTATCCTTCATTGTCAGACTGGTTCTGCACAGGTCGTGTATATGGAGAGGAAGCTGAATGAATGAAAGGGATGCCTCTACTATCCTTCAAATGGTGCTGTGAAGGAAGGCATAAGCATTTTTATTTTAGTGTCATCTTCTAATAAATATGCTTGATCATAACCAATACTTTCACATTTGTGTTCCACAGGTGCTTGCTCCAGTTGCCTTGTTAGTCTGGTGGCTATTGCTGCTGTTTCAAAGTTTAGAGAAATGCAGTTTCAGTTTTTGAAAGACTGAGGGGTCATTCATACAGACTGTGGTGTTACAGGAGATAATAGGAGACATCTCTCTCCAGTGCAGGGAATGCTGACTGGCTCAAGGGGAAGAGTTTTGTGGCTGAGATTCGTGCAGCAGGACAGATAGATCCACAATTAGTTCTTGATGTACTGTTTGTTTTCCTGTTCAGCAGTGGTGGTGGTTACTCAGAAGCTGTGTTCTCTTTTTACCTACGTGTGCACCATATTGCATTTTGATCCTCATCTGGCTGGTAATGGTGTGGGTTTTCATTTGTTCCTGCCTGGCTGTGTTCTATGTACCTTATGTCCCAGCTTGATGAAAATCAGCACAAATCCCCAAGGTCCCAGCTGCAACTTAAAGTAGCAGGGATTATTTTTGTGTGTTGATGATTGTGGTTTTATATCATTCGTTATGTTGCCTTCATGCAGCTGTGAGAGTTGGACTCAAAGGTGTTTTAGTTAATACCTATTAATCATGGAGAGGCTGGAGGCAAAGCACTTCAGCTTTCAAAGCCAGATGTTCTCTCAGGTTCTTCCTTTTGGGCAGAATTAAGTCATGTGGCATAGGGTGATTTGGGGATCTTTGCAGTTGGAAAGGATTGAAGTTTTTTGTTTGGGTTTGGTGGATGTTTTTTTCCTTTTTTAGTTTCTTTCTATTTGTGGCGTTGTTCCAAGCAAGTAATGTTTGTTCATGCACTCAGAATGTGGAATGCAGATGCTGTGGAAAGCTAAAAAAAATATTCCAAACATTGCAGAAGTATTGGATGCTGTTATTTTGGTACTCTAGCCAAGCAGACCACTGAATGGCTTGAGACAGTGTCTCATTCTTTATTTGTATGTTCCCAGCAGAAAGAGCTCACATCAAAGAAAAGAGATGAGTTTGAAGATATCTTGGAGGAAAGACGATTGTCCAGTGACTTGAGATACGCAATGAAATGTTATACTCCTGTGATCTACAAGGGACTTTCACCTTGCAAGCCAAATGCCATTAAAAGTGCTGTTCTCCAGTCAGAGCAAGTTCAGTATGTTATCAAGCAGGTGAGGCTGGTCACTGAGCTGTAAGAGGAGGTAGCCTGAACACAGACAAACTTTGTGTAGCAGCAGGAAGAAAAGGTCATTGCTGACCTTGTCAAACAGGATGGCTGTAGTTTGAAAGACGGTCCGATAAGTCAGTAACTTGAGAGCCATATTCTTTTAGCAGGAAAAAGAAATACTGATTTACCATGGAGTTGCCACTAAAGCTGTTAGGTTGCTAGTTCATGAAATACTATTTTGATTTTGCATATGTGACACTTCACCAGCTAACTTCTCCAATGTGCTTAACTTTTTTTCTTTTTTTTTCCCCTCCTCCACTATCCGTGCCACAGAGCAGCATTGTGAAGGACATAAGCACTCTCCTTCTTAGTAGTTGCTTTTGTACTTTGAGGATGTCTTATAGCAATTGTATAAGCTAGTGATGTATTTATGAGTCACTCATAAATGCTACATTCCCTAAAGTGAGAGTTAAACTTCACAGAGAATTCTTCAAATTAGAAACACGAAGATGTGACCATATTTTTATTTTAAGATGAAGGGCCGCTACTACTTTGTAATGAATGAAATTTGTATTCGGACAGGCTCATATTTTACATTGTGTTGAAGTGACTGAAATAAGAGTGTGTGTTTTAGCAAAGTAACTGTTTTCAGTATTCATAAAAAATAATTCCAGGACAACAGAAGTATGAGATGTTTTATTTAAGCCTGAGTTAGTGGCTACCATAATTTTTTTTCTTTTTTTTTTTTTAAACAGTCAGTGTTACCTATGATATATCAAAGCGCGTTATAAAGTGACATACTAAACCTTATCTTACAAAGTAGTCCTGTTGCCATCATGCGTTGCAAAGTAGGATGAAATCCAAAAAAACGTGAATCTTTCAATTTTAAAAACACGAAAACATTTACTGGAAGAAAATACTTTACAGAGGATTTGACAGAAGGACATTTGTGTGATGTTTACTGAAATGCTGCTTTTTTGATGGAAGGTGTTTTTGATGAGTATTTTCCCAGCTAGCATCAGGTGGTTGAAAGGGGTTAGCAGACCTGCCATTGCAGCCTAGTTCTCAGCTTTGAACTAGAGATTACTGAAAGTCTCTAAGACTGTCTTGGGCAGTACGCCCAACAGTCTCTGATCAGCGTGCCTCCTGTCTGGGCAGAGTTTACGTAACCTTACCCAGGCATACTAGAACATGACATGTTCTTGTGGCAAATTGCTGAGGTTATTAATGTTCAGTGTGTGAAATGAAGTGCATTTGTTTGTTTTAGCTTGCTGTATCTGACTGGTCTTGGTTTTTTGATTCCCGATTTTGGGGAGTAAGTGCTTAGCTCTGTAGTGGATGCATGCTTAAGTCACAGAGGATCAACTGCATGGTAAGCCTTTTACTGGTGAATGACAACAGCATCTCTTCCCCTAGTGAATAGCAGGAATAATTTTTTGGCTTCCGAAGAGGGATTGATTTTCTCAGGCTCAAGTGGAAGCAGTTTTTGGCTCCTTTAAGTGGTTAAAATAATCAGTTATAACTGCATGTGGAAATATGCTGCATGAAGGGTAATGCATTTATTGCAACACAATTGAACCAACAGATGTGATAGTAATGTGGTATATGGAGGTAGATTGGAGGAGATGGATTTTCTCATATGTCACAAAATAGAAATAGTAGGTAATCGTTGCTAGCTTCTAAACAGAGCTAAGCTGTTTTGGAGGTTTTTTCTTCTGTCATTCCTCTTCTTTCCTCCTCCACGTTCAGTAAAACGCACGTTCCTCATTCCATATCAGTATAAGACTAACTTTTCAATTAAATATTTCTAGATTCAAAGTATGAAATAAAGAGTGATGACCTTTATTTAGGTCTGTTTTAAGAAACTTCAACAGTTTCTGCAGAGCAACAGAAAAAAGATCATTGATATGCAGAGTTGGTAGAGAGTGCTTTGTATGCATTTCAGCTAGCCATTGCCGAAATAATATGTAACAAAGAAATTCAGGCATGATAAGGCTGAGGTTCTCTGCCAAGTCTTAAAATCTAACCGAAATACACTTCAAAAATTTTACGTTGTGAATATCTCTGCAAACACAGGTTTTGTTTTACTAGTGAAAGAAAATTGCACACAGCCTTCTTTTAGACCAGTAGTACAGGAAATGTTCTTTGGACTTAAATCTCCTCTGGTGATGCTACAAGCTAAAACATTCAGATGGGGTATTTGAGGGGAAACAATTGTTACTCTAATATCTGAACTGATTCTTGATTTTAATCGGCTTTAACTTTGCTCTCTCTTGTTGGCTGACATCGAACAGATACTGTATGATTAGATGCATGACTATTGCATGAAGTAAAATCTTGCTGACTGTTGCGATAGTTCTGCCATAATTGCTGTGGCACACAGGATGGTATGCGTGAGCAAGGAAGAGGGAACGCCACCCGACTGCTGTTTTGTTTGTTTTGTTTCTCTTTAGTTGGCAAAAGAAATGGGGGAATCACCTGATATTATTCAAGAAGAAGCTACAGAAATCCTGGATGAGATGGGCCACAGTATGCAATTAGGAGCTGTCAGATTTTTTGCCTTTACTCTGAGCAAAATATTTAAGCAGCTTTTCCAGAGAGTTTGTGTGAACGAAGAAGGAATGCAGAGAGTAAGTGCTGGGAAGGGGTGGAAGACTGCACTTGTGCTTATTACTGCATTTCTTAATAAGTGGGGGGAAGACAGATGATATGTAAGTACTTTAAAAACAAAGAGTCAGCAGGACTTTTTGCACATTTTCCAAATGCTTCCTACGGTAAGGAATACTTGCAGTCATGTGTCAATGATTCTGTTAGATCAGCTACGGGGAGAGTTTTTCGATCTGATGTTATAAATTTAATAATGCGTTTAGCTGAATTGGGGGTGAAAACTTAATGTTATGTGGCTGAGTGGGTTGGCTGTCCTGCAAAACCTTCGTACAGCTAAGTACTGTGAAGCATTGTGCGCCTCTGAGGCAGGAGATGCTTCAAATTTGCCCCAGTTTCCCTAAAGCTCTGTTGTCCTCCTGTTTCCCTGCGGGATGCTGCTGTTTCACAGGGTGCAGTGTATTCCCTTGCAGACAGCATTGTCAACCCTGACGGTGCCCATTGGGTTTCCCATTCCAGGCAAAAGGGATTTGAATTATACCATCATGTGATGAGGTGGCCCTGGCTTTTGAGTCCTGTGATGCTTTTGAACCACAGGTTGCTAGTCTGGAAACTATTGCTCAAAATTTCTTATGATTTCATGCTGAAAAGAGAGTAGAGTATGTGGAGAAACCACCCTCAAATCAGCTTCTGTTTGCCTTAAGCCCTGTGAAGGCCTACATTTGCAAACTGCAGCAGTCAGTCTGTAAATATTTGAACAATGTTATCTGTGCTGTTTGTTTGTTGTATTTTTTCTAGTTGCAACACGCCATTCAAGAGCATCCAGTTGTGCTGCTGCCCAGTCACCGAAGCTACGTAGACTTTTTGATGCTGTCTTACTTGCTATATACGTATGATTTGGCTTTGCCTGTCATTGCTGCAGGAATAGGCAAGTATGTTCTTTTAACAATGTCTTCAGGATTCAGAGAATTGGTAGTGAGGGGTCTGGTAGCTGCTACTATAAGCAGTTGTGTTTAACTTCTGTTCCAAGTATGTCGTGTTAAAACCTCCTTGGGTGAAATGCTTACAGCATCTGAAAGTCTCTCATCTGCTCCGAGTACAATCGAAGGCAGTTGTTTTCACAGCAGGTTTGCTCAGAAATGCCCTATCTGTAGACCCAAGGCTGGGCAATGATCGATATTGTGAAGACGATGACTATGTTGCGTTGGGTTTTTTTTTGCCTGGGATTGGTCAAAAACTTGCCCAAGAGCTACTGTGTATGCAGAACCTTTAAATGCAGTATCATAGCCAGATACGAAGTGCCAGCCACCTCGCGGTAGATGCTGATGTGACTCATTCCCTTGAAGCATTGTCAGAACTCCATTATGTGAAGTGCTGAGAGCAGAGCTGGCTGAGAAACAAAATTTCACATCAGAGGACAAATCAAGATTTTGGACATACTTAGTTCTAAAGCAGATGATGCCAGTTTTATTTGCAGGAAAAAATCCTTGAAGATTTCAACAGTAAATATCTTCTGAGTGTAATGTGCTTTTTGAAAATCCTGACTCTGGTAGCATTTAACTGAGAAACGTGATCTTGGAAGTCTTGGGTATCGACCAGGTAGACAACAACCTCAGATCTGGCGCAGCTCTCTATGTGCACAGGCAAGCTAGCAAAGATGTGGGAACCTGCTACTCTACTGTCCTCCCTTTTTCCAGTCGAGAGGTTAGGAAGACCAGTAGGCAATCAGCAGAAGCTGGGAGAACGTGCTTGATAGGGAAGACGAGATTCTGCTGGGCTGTGAGTTAGGGATATCTTACCTCTGGGTGATGCAGATTAGCTTCTGGTGAATTCAGAGGTTGATATCTCTTAGCTACTTTGGTCAAGGTGTTGGTTACCTGTTCTGTATTGTTCAGAATCTGCTCACATGCTGTCGTAGGTATGGGTGTAGTCCTTTACTGTCTTTTGTATTACACCCTTTTTAAGTTCCGGGCCTCAAAACAGTGTATTAAGATATTAGTTTAACTAGAGGGATTTTTTTTAGTGATTAACTTTTTTTTTTAATATTTTGAGTATTTTGAGGTCAAAGTTCTTCACAGTTGGGGGCTTGCAGCTTGATTGTACTGCTGCATGTGTGTGTTATTTTAAATTCCTCTGGAGAAAACACAGTTCTCAATGGTTGTAGTGGTACTTAGTACATACTGCATTAGAAGCTCACAAGATACGGTGTACAAACTTGCTCTCAAAGTGTTTCTTGTGCTGAGTGGAGAGATGCTCTCCTGATGTAGGTGATAAGGGCCTCTGCTTTGTAAGTTACTGCTTGGCTTCAAGGAGCGTATGGATAGATCTCTGGGCATTAGTTGAAGGGAGGTTAACAGTTGCCAGTAACACCATAGTACATGCTGTGAGCATCAGTGGGAATCTGGCTGTGCTGGGATAGTGTTTCTATCTCAGGTCTTGGGAGCAAGTCAGATTAGAGGTACAGAACTGGTGAGGTGGTTTGGGCTTGAGGTGTGTGAAAGGTTGTGTTTGAGTCCCAGTTTGTGGGGTGTCAGTGTGTGGTGGTGGGGAGAGGCACTGGAACTGCAGCCAGCATCCTGGATAGGGAGTACAGTGTGCGGCAGGAGGATGGAAGTAAGGGAGGGCATAGAATCTGTGTGGTGCTGAGAGAGGGAGGGTAGCAGGAGGCTAAGGGGAAAAGATGAACCTGTGCTCATGGGAAGCTCTGATGGCTGCTGTTGCTGCCCAGGGTCCTGTAGCCAGGTTCCTTTTATCTACTTTTTTATGTGTATATATATCTCCCATGTATATATGTATGTGACGTATGACAGGCATTATAAGGCAGTCATCAGCATTGCAGCTGGACATACGAATTTATTTTACTGGGTGAGTATCTGTCCTCAGTCTGTTTCATGGATTGAGGTGGCAAGGAGGTTGAAGTGGCACATGGCCAGCTGCTGTGTAGACCAAGTGTCTCCCTAAGAAATTTGTTAATGTGAAGTGTTTCCTGGTTTTGGCAAGTTAAGCACTGACTGTGGTTGCTTAAAACTAGAAAACTATAAAATATTGTAGCTGGTTTGCTCTAGCCCTTCTGAAGTGATGAGTCGGGATCTCAAATGGTATCATACAGGGTAACTGGTGAGTTAATTTCTGTGTCTTCTAGGATATATTCAGTGGTAACTGATCTTTCTGAAGATCAGTGAGAAAACGTACTTCAAAAACATAATCTTTATTATGACTGAAATCTGGCCATCTAAGGAAAATAAATGGCTCTAAGCGAATGCTATTTAAAAAAAAAATTTAAGGCATATTATAATATGCTGTTCATGACTACATAAGTCTTGTTAGATGATCTGAAAGCAAATAAAGCTGTTTGCAACAAAAGAATCCTTGAAAGAGAACTCCTTTATTCTGGTAATTGAGTCAGTATATTGGAGAAAGTGATTGATTTTGCTGGCTGATATTAAGTTTTGTGTGTGTGGCTTTGGTTTTTGTTTGTTTTTCAGATTTCCTAGGAATGAAAATAGTTGGTGAGCTGTTACGAAGGGCAGGTGCCTTTTTTATGCGACGTTCTTTCGGTGGGAACAGACTCTACTGGGCAGTGTTTGCTGAATATGTAAAAACAATGTTGAGGGTAAATAAATTACTGAACTCTCGAAATGGATGCTTAAGAAATAGTCTGTTGCAACAATTCCCTTGAAGTATGCACGGTTGTAGCTGTGTGATTGAAAGCCTTCGCTGCTCTGAGGAAATGCATTGTACCTCAGAACTGATGCAGGTGAAGAGCGTGCGTGCGCTCTGTTATTGTAGTTCAGCAGTAGGTGGTAAACAAATTGCTCCTCATGGTGCAGCTTGTGGGTTTTGTATCATTTGCCTGTGTCTCATGGCAGACAAAATACTGTCTTTAACTATATGGTGTGGCAAATACAATGGGTGAGTGTAGGCTTAGAGATGACTGAAGTTAGACATGCATGGCTTCCACTGAAAAAACCTTACTTACATTTTAAGTACTTAAAATAACCTGTGGACAGTGAAAAAGTAGTGGTTTTATTTTTCTGACCAGCTTTTGTTTTGTTTTACTTTTGAAGAGTGGCTACGCCCCCATTGAATTTTTTCTTGAAGGGACTAGAAGCCGCACCGCCAAGACTCTGACTCCCAAGTTTGGTAGGTTTGTTGAAAACTCAGAACTTCTTACGATTATTAGTGTTTTCATTAGTGGTTATGTGCTTCATAACTTCTTCAGACAGGAAGGGATGTTGAAGTGGTGGGAAACTGGTGAGGTCTGTCAGAGTAGTGGAAAATACTGTGGTTGGAGTTCCAAGGCCACACAAAGAACAGCAATACACGTCTCTTGCACTCTACTGCTTTCTCTCTCATTGCCCCACTGTGTACTTAATTGCATAACTCTTCATCCTTTTCTTTCTAGAAACTGGGCGTCCCCTTACCAGTGGAGAAGTATTGTAAGCGAACTGTAACAGTAGTAGGGAATCCTTAGAAGGGAGATACCGTGTGAGTGCAGAGCAGTGCTGCTGAAAAGAGCACAGTTGTTCAAATGCATTGTTTGCACTTACTTTCTGTTTTAAAGCTTAGGTAATGTCTTGTGCTTCTGCTTGCTTGAAGAGAAAACAAGCACAGTGCACACCTATTGGCAGTTTCTGAAATTTAAAGATATCTTTTCCAAAGTTAAATTGTGGTTGCTTTTTCCCTCCTTGAAAAAGGCAAGTGATTAACTTTTTTTTTCCAATTTGCAGGTCTTCTCAGCATTGTGATGGAACCATTTTTTAAACGTGAAGTCTTTGACACATACCTTGTTCCCATCAGCATCAGCTATGAGAGGATATTAGAAGAATCTCTCTATGCATATGAACTCCTAGGAGTCCCAAAGCCCAAAGAATCTACATCTGTATGTAAATTCCTTAAGAACAGAACAGAGGTGGACACATACATACTCTGTAGCCCCCAAATTTGCCTTTTGCTCTTCCTGTTTTCTCAGGGGTTGTTAAAAGCCAGGAGAATCCTCAGTGACAATTTTGGTACCATACACATCTACGTTGGTCAGCCAGTATCACTTAGAGCCTTGGCATCTGGGAGAATCAGCCGGTGCCCATACAATTTGGTTCCCAGGTATCACATCTTCCCATGGTTTGTGTACGGAAAAAACCACATATTTAGTCCTCACCTACATAAAATAATTCAGATGTTCTCTTGTACTTTGTTTTCAACTTCTCTTGCCTCCCCTCTGTCTGACTCTTTAGACTGCTGAACTGTTTTTGTCTGAACAGAGGGGTTATCACACTTGTGATTGGGTGTTGCTGGAACGGGTTGGTACTTGCGTAGCGTTGTACTGTGTTGAGAAGATGCCATTTTAAAAGTTTTTGATAATGCATAAGCCAGGCAAAGCTCTGTTTTCTGAGAATTCAGTGTGTTTGTCACTTAATTCCACCTTTCTCTCCTTTTTTGCTTTCTTGCTGCAAACTGTTATGTCATGGCGTGCCAGGAAGCTGTAGCTGTGATTGGATTGGGTGGCTTCTGTAACTTGTTATATAAAACTATTACTTTTGAATTTTTTTTACGATCTCAAATGTACAGCATCAGTATGTGTTTCAAACACTGTCAAGAAGCTACTGAAGTTTTGCTCGGTACTTCTGTGTAGCACATAGACAGAGTCACCTTCCAGACATTAGGTGCTATGAAGTAGTTATGGATCTGGAAGCAATACAGAAGAAATAAGGAAGGATGTGATGTGTATTCCAGGTTTTGGAGCTCTTTACCTTGAACTGCATTTTTCTTCTCAGGCATCTTCCCCAAAAGCCATCTGAGGACATCCAAGAATTTGTCAGTGATGTGGCTTATAAAATGGAGCTCCTGCAAATAGAAAACATGGTTTTGAGCCCCTGGGTGCTGGTTGCTGCTGTCCTGCTCCAGAATTTGCCAGCCATGGATTTTGAACTTCTAATAGAAAAGACCCTGTGGCTTAAAGGCTTAACACAGACTTTTGGAGGCTTCATTGAATGGCCTGGTATGCAGATAAAGTGTTATTTCTATTCCTGTTGTTGCTTATAAAGATATATTTCTGTGGAAGTGGTGCATGGTGACAACTTTACAGAATGTTTTCCTCAGAGTTGTAAATGGATTTTAGGATATGCAAAAAGTGATGCTAAACCCTGATAGGTTTTGACTTAGCCTGTAAAAGATAATGATTTGAAAAACAGTTAGGTGGAAGCAGAGCAGATATTTTAATGTTATATCCTGTGGAATGAGGGGAGATTGATAAGATACTTACATTTGAGTAGAGATTTCCCTAGTGTCTGTCTTTCTGATCCCTATTGTTCTGGGTTTGGCTGGAGTAGAGTTAATTTCACTGGAAGCTGGAATGGGACACAGCCAGGACAGGTGACCCAAACTGGCCAGGGGAGATATTCCATACCATGTGACGTCCTGGCTGTGTCCCATCCCAGCTTCCAGTGAAATTAACATTACTCTAGCCAAACCCAGAACACCTATGTAAGTCACAGGCAATTACCTGACCTGCAGTCGCTACCTTGGTGTAATGCTGTGTGTATTGCTTGATAATGACTATAGTCTAAGTTCTTACTCTGGCACAGAACTAGTGGAAACAAATGGATGAGAGAAGAATCAAAATTGTAAGTTGTCTATTTATTTTTAAATTTCACTTTATCCTCAGAAACAGTGATGACTCTTGGGGAGAAGGCTTCTTTGGTGGCTTTATTTATATATTTATACACACACAAACTTTTTATATATGTAATGAGTATGTATATATTGTCTGCTGAAAGGTTGATTCTCCTGTAATACACTTATCTTTTCACTGTAGGTAGACTCAAACTGTGTATCTTTGCTTTTGTAGTCATGCATATAATCAAGAATCTCTCTCAGTACTGCAATAAAGAAATAGGAGCAGGCTGCAGTTATAAGAAACTCCGTCATTTCTGGAAGAAAACCACTTCTGCTTTTGGGGATCTGCACTGCAGTGAATGCAGACAAAGTCTGCTCCTGCCAGACTGGTAAAAGGAAGAATTTCATGGCAGTGTTTAAACACCATTTAGAGTCTTACTGCACAGTAAACTGAAAAACATACCCCACTGGGGTTTGATTATTTTTGTTTATTTTCTTAGCAACAGTGAATAAGCTTTTGCTTCAGTAGAGTGGTGATGTAGTCAGGGAATAGTAAACAGGCATGGTCATGAAATAGAGGAATGACAACAGCTGAACAGACTTTATTGGAGTGTGCTGGCCCTGCTCTAGACATCAGTTGCATAGAAACAGGGTTTGTTGTTTTAGGTTGTCAGTAATTTGAAAGAATAAATATGTTTTAATGGCTAGTTTGGTGACTTCACGCATTCGGCAGCTACATGTACTCTGTCCTTTATTCTGTCTCCAAACAGCTAGTTGGTTTTGCCTTTGTCATGCTGGTTGGTTGTTACAAGCGGAACATTTGCTTGGCTGATAGAAATTTGATCTTAAAAACAGGGACTGCAGAATCACTTGCTCAGACTTCTGCTTCTTATTGCATTGAGAAACTTGGGCGCTTCAGAAAAACTGGAACAAAGTAGGCTGAAGGAGCAAGTAAGGTGAAGGAGATTCTACGTGAAATCTATGTTGAGGGGGAAGGATACGATATATTTTTTCTGTCAGAGAGTTTGTGGTGCTGTGAACACACAAAGTGTATTTTAGTGTTCAATAAGAAGTCTTTATTGCTTCTTTCCTTGCTTGGCAAAGAGTTCACATTTGTTGCAGGGAATGTTTTGGTAGTGTTTAAAGTGTAAGGTATTCTAAAAAGGTGAGTGTGTTTTCAAGACTTGAGGTGCTGCTCTTTATCCGAATAAAGTTTGTGGTGTTTCACACTGACAAAAAAGCTTGATTGAAGCCTACAGGTTTTTGTGAAACTCAGGTCAGCCTTAGAAGGACCTTGTTGTTTAAAAAAAAAAACAAAACAAACCCAAACCCACATACTTCCTTGCTTTAGGCATTTTAAAAGGATTGTCTTATGAAACAAGAAGTGAAGTACAGCCTGGTTTCTCTGAGCAGGTATATTATGTAATGATACTTACCTTAGGATTTCTTTAAACTTGATTTGGGATGAGGGCTTCCTCGTATTTGAGAGTTGAGGAAAAACATTTCTGATTCAAAACTTGTAGTGTCAGAAATGCCTAAGAAAAAGTATGGTCATTCGTCAAACAGATCTGTCCTCTTTTACTTGCAGGCTCAGATCACTTGTTCCAGAGACAAAGTATTTGTTGTTTTTAGCAAATGGAAGAATTTAAAGTGCTTAATTACAGAAATGCCTGACATTTCTTCTCTCCATCTCATACTGTGCCTAGGCTGTCAATTCATGCTGTGGATTATTTTAGAACACCTCTCTAACTGAATGTTTGGTGTAATAATTGGTCTTCAGTGGTAAAACTTAATAAAATAGTGGTACGTTTCAGGCTGCTTCAGTGTGTTCCCTTTTGCGTCTTCCTTTTTCCTGCCAGATAACCTGTGTGCCAAAAAAGCAGTTGTGTCTAGCCTCGCCCTGCATTCCAACATTGCTCGCCTTGTCGATGGCCATGTGGTCCTTAATGACAAAGGAGTGGAAGATGGAGCCGTAGGGGAGATTGTCTTTAAGCGTGCTCTGGCCATCCTCATGTGTGCCACCTACAGAAACCAGCTGTTGAACGTGTTTGTGCGTCCGTCTCTGGTGGCAGTTGCCTTGCAGATGACGCGCAGCTTCAGGAAAGGTACGTTGGGGCAGCTCTGAGAGCCCGCTGGCTTTGCTCCTTGCGCTCCTTGTCACTCCTGTGACTGACTGCTACTGGGAGCTGAGAATGGTGTCCTCCGGATAAGGTCCCGTGGCATGACAGATGTGTTGGGACGGGATGGGGATATTTTCTTGCCTTTTTTCTTTGTTTAGCCTTTGATGCTTTTTGAAAGTAGGTATGTTCTGCTGAGAGGGCAGGGTTAGGATGAGCTGATCCGCGTTCCTAAGCGTCTTGTCTTGGTGTTTAGCAGACCAGCTTTTTAGGTTACAAATTACACAGAGCTCGCACTTGCATATAGTGCAGCCAGTTCTCTCTCTGTCTTCCCACTCCTGTTTCTGAAGTATTTCAGTGTTTTCCAATACTTGGCTCCTAAAGAAACTTTGCAGAATACATACCTTAGTTTTGTGCAGCATCTGTATACGTGGTACTTCAATGTGTGTTGAGAAGCTACAACCCCCTGCTCCTCCCTTTTGGTAACAATTTGAGTACTTGCAGTTCTGTTACCTGGTTACAGTTCTGTTGTGGGGGTTTCTGCTGTATATGGATGTATGCATTTAATGTCAAGTCCTAATTTTAATTGAAGTAGGTGCTCTCTCTAAATTAAGGAGTAAATGGCTTTGCACTTGCGTGTTTTAAATGACTTTTTTAAACAGGACTTTACAATATTTTTTTTCAGAGGAAGTCTATAGCTGCTTTAGCTTCTTGAGAGATGTTTTTTCTGATGAGTTCATCTTCTTTCCTGGCATTTCACTGAAGGTAAAAACATCCTTTATACAAAAATACCAGTAGTCAGTAACACAGCCAACTAAAACAGCATCTGATTTCATGGCTCTGCCAAACAAGTGCTTTGTGATAAACACCTACAGTGATATCAACTTGATCTGTAAGTGGGAGGGAGAACTTAAAAGGGGATCAGAGTGGAGGTGGTCATTTGGTTAGTTGCAAAACGTTGTCTGAATCCACAAGGTTGCATATGCAATCCTTTTTTTTTTTTTTTTTTTTCTCCAGTAAAAAACTAAAAATCCTGAAATTGCCCAATTCTGAACTATGAAAATGAACTGTAGTAGAAATTTGGCTTTTTTTGTTTTGCACATATAACTACCAGTCTTCCAGCACAGATATAAAAATATATGTAAAGCAGTCTTTTAAACGAAGTGTAAACACTGTCTTCTTCCTCTGTGGTTAGAAAAGTGGACTTAGTCTGTGAAGAAAAAAACGTTAGTACAGATTTAATTGAATTCTGTCACAGAGTGGGTATGTTCTGTCAGCACAGAAGCAAAACAGGAATTCTCATTGAGGGCACACCAGGATAATTTTTCCTGAAAGCTCTTGCAGGCTGCGTAGCAGAGGGGCACTGCTGCACTGTCAGAAAGTTCAACTATAGGTATTATACCAATTAATGATCAACCATTGTATGCCCTTGTTATCTTTGACAAATAGAGCGTGCAATTCAAAATTTAGGTACCTATTGTCCTCTGGTTAATTACACTCCTCCTAGTGCAGCTGTGATCAGTTGTTTTGTGTGGCCCGTGGTGGCAGGGCTACCAGAGGACTGTGCCATCGCCCAGTGCCTCTTCTGTACCCACCTCTCCTTGACCGCACAGCATGGCAGTACCTGCTCTGTAGTGTTTATACAATGGCTAGTGTTCCTCTTATACCTTGAGCACTGAAGGTTTCAATGTTCCTTAGTGCATTAGTAAACTTGTTTCTTCATAGCTTGATGGCTCACTGTTGAGCTGTAGCTTTTTATTACTGGCATTTGTCTCTTGTAGGATCAGATAGTACGTTGCAAGCACTATGAGGGAAGTACTTGCAGTAAAACTCGATTTAAACTTCTGTGGCCAAAATCTTCCAGAGCTGAGGCGATGCAGCCTGTGAAGGTGTTTGAAGTGACAACTTTCCTAACGGCGTAATAGCATAGAGTCTTATGGAAGCTGGCCCAGCCAGCTTGAAGTGCAAGTGAGCACAAGTTTTATTAGTATAAAAAGAAAAAAAGGTCAACATCATACCCAATACAACCTGGTAAGTCCAGGTGTAGTTTTTATTTTAAAACTTTCTAAAAACCTGATTTTTGATAAGGCTCATTGGTGCTGTTGTTGCCTCTGTGGGAAGGCGGGCGCGACTGGCTGTGCCTGACTTTACTGGAGTCAAATGGAAGATTTGCTGTAATGTTAGGGATGTCTGTGTCCCATCCCCTCATGTCCTCTGTGTGCCCTGTGTCCCCTCCCTGCGCCAATATTGGTAGTAAAATGGTTTTGTCACTGATATTTCCATAACTTGTAACTTTCGGCTATTGTGTTGTTTCTTGTAGAGGGCAGGTCAGTGAACTACGTTATCATTCATAGCAAACAGTGAACATGAGATAAAAGCAAACCCTGCCTTTTAAAAAAAAAAATAATAAAATCCCCACAGAAAAAAAACCCTAAACCAGGCAACCTGACCCGGTTCTGACAAAACCCTGAGGGCGCTCAGGCTCCCTATTATAATAGCAGCCACAGCCACTTTTCTTTGCTCCTGGGCCCCTTGTGCATCAGTCCTGCTGTGTTTAAGAACACGTTGCTACTGCCTTTTTATGAGGGTGTTTCTGGTATATAGGAAAATTTTGGTTCAAGTCTCCTGAGAACTGAGTTCAGAAATGGAAATGGTGTCCTGTTGTGTGGTTTTTACTGTTGATTTTGTGAGGAAAGGTAGCTGCACTTACTGTAGACCTTAAAATTTCAGTTAAGCTTCTCTCTCCCAGGATTTTGAGGAAGGATGTTTTCTACTCACAAAATGTGATGCCATTCAAACAACTCAACAGGAAATCTACCCTACTGACAAAGGAAGTGCTATAGTACCTTTCTTGTCAGCTATGTTCGGACCTTTTGTAGAAGGTTATCAGGTATGTTGTTCTGTGGAAAATTACCTTTTTTCCTCCTGTGTCTTACAAGGAAACAAGGAGAGCTGTGATACTTTTGTAGTATAAATAGCAACTGCTTTCATGGCTGGAGAGTGCAGGAGTTGAGAAATAAAATCATAGAATATCCCGAGTCAGAAGGGACCCATAAGAATATAGCAGGAACAACTATCCTAAACATCATCTTCCCTCTGAGATTCTGATTTCGGCTTTTGGCTCAGACTTTTCCAGTCGACTAAAGGAGTAACTGCCTTGCAGTGTGATGGCCTGTTGTGGGTTTATAAGCTTCACGGGGGACTGTGCTGCTACCAGGTTCACTGCTCGCTCTTATGAGGAGCCCTTGCTTAATCCCTTTTATGCGGGCTGTCCTGCCAGGTGCAGAAATGAGTTTGTATCTCCTATCTGATAGCTTCTTTGGGGAGTCATTAATTCCATCCCTCTCTCTTTCAATTCTTTGGGTATTCAAGATTTTAAGAACTAAACACGTTTTTGCAATAAGCAAAAAGCCAGGAGGCCAAAATCTCAGGTATGTCAGGATAACCTTGGTGGCAATGTAGAACCCAAGCTAGTGGAATCGGGTCATGATCTGGTGTATGATGGGCTGCCCAGTTTTTCCCATCTGTAAAACAGGTATTGCTTTCAAAAAAAGGATACTGTTTTTGACTGTGGGAACAGGAAGCTTGAATTAATGTTTAAGGTAACTATTATAGTAATACGGAATCTTATTTTAATAGTAGGATTCTCATGCCTGTGAAACAGCAGTAAAATTTTGAGATGCTTATGTAATGTTACCTTTTGCATTCCTCTCCTACACTTTTCAAAGTGTAACAGTATTATTTATGTATAAGGACATGTCTGTTTGTAATTCATAACAAGCTGACAATCAAAAGGAAAGAAGTGCTAATTTATATTTTTAAATTGTTAGTTAATTTTCAGATACCTGTCAAAGGAAACAAAAGAAACCTTTACTGAGAAGCAGTTTATACCTGGAGTCCGCAACTTTGTTTTTCAACTTCTTGAGAAGGGTGTGTACAGCCATTATGCAAATAGGATTTTACAAAGGTAGCCTGTTAATGGACAGTGATAAAACTTTTAATTGTGTTTCTGCTTTCTCTGTAGGGAAGACGCAGTGTTACGAAGTGCTGTCTTCTGACATGCAGAAAAATGCCTTAGCAGCTCTTGTCCAACTAGGTGCAGTGAAGAAGAAGAAAACGTAAGTAAAATTTGTCCGCTTTGTGGTGTATAGAGATCAGTGTGCGATCTTACTGGCAATTCTTAATGACTGAGCTGTTAGTATTAAGCAGATCAGCAGAGCTCCAGCTGCCTGAGCACCAGCCAACTGCCTGATTGGATTTACCCAAGTTACGGTGAAGACCCAGATAGTACCTTTCTGTAGATGCTGTAGAAGCAGAGTGGCACCCCCTCATAGTGAAAACACTCCTCTGGAACCCAGCAGCACAATTCATTAACCCGCTAGTAGGCGTCTTCTGAGTCCTTTTACCATTTGGTTTTCAAAGGTTCTCCTAAGGCTTTGATAAGCAAATAGGACAGTCCTCTTTATTTTTAACAAGTCCCCACATTGTTCACAGCATGTAGTTGGCAGCTGATGGCCCTGAGTTTTCCCTCGTGCCTCTTCAGGAATTTAATTGGTTAAAGTTTGTAGTGCTCTTGGAAAATGGGCGAAGTGCTGCTGTTACATCCCCTGTGTCACTGTGCTACACAGATGTCTATAGCTAAATTCCCCTTGCAAGTAAAAGGCACAAATCAGTTGAGTGAACAGAATTTGATATCAGGTGAAGATGGGTTCAGTTTCAGAGAGTTAATCTTGAAAATTACGTGACTGAAAACAAACATTCTCTTCCTGTGGTTGTCCCTAATAAAAATCAACGGAAGAGACAGGCAGGGATTGTGAACAAGAGGAAAGATAAAGAAACGGTAACTGTCCTTGAGTACAATCTGCTTAGAAGTCTGCCATGTCCTTAAAATTAGTGTGTATGCTGGTAGGATGAAAAATATGATGTAATTATGGAACTGTTTAATTCAGATTACTTGTGCAGAAATGACTGGAAGAAGAAATAGTCATTGAAGAAACAGGGCTTTGGTTTTTTTTCTTTTAACTGTAGGTCCAATGGATTCACTTACAATGTAAATCAAGAAGCTGTTAATAAAATCCTGGACATGTTTGGTAAGTGTTTTCTAATTAATTTGAAGAGAGCATCTCGAGTTATGTTGGACAATGCACATACATTACATGTAGCATTGTTTTTTTTCCCTCTAGTAGTTCTTAGATTTATCTGTACAAAAATCCTAATGAAATTTTTTTACAATACTTTTTTCCTGGTGTCACTGACTGCAGCTTTCAATGTCCCTTCTTTATTTGAAATACCGTGCAACTCATTGACCAAGAAAAATAAAGGAAAAAAAAAATAGTAGTTTACAGGGGTGGTATTTACAGCTTTATTTACCTTTTTTCCCCGTTAGACGCTCGGATACCTGTACAGAAACCCGTGGCTGCACGACTGTGACGGTTCCTGATGTGGAGACTGGCTGTAAGCGCCTGCTGAGAGCACCCACCGGCGGAGCAGGCCGGGAGCGGGCGAGGTTCCCTCTCGCCCGGCCGTCCGGGAGGTGTTCCTCAGCGGGGCAGCTCTCCGCTACCGCTTAGAAACTGTTCCTGCTGAAGGATGGAGCTGTTATTTGTATCCTCGCTGTGTTTTGGTTTGGTTTTTTTTAAAAACAGATAGAACATTGTTTCTTTTTTTTTTTTTTTGATAAATATTTAAAGAGATGTGCACAGTAATGGCTACTTACAACACTTTTTTTCCTAGGCTTGTAACAAAGAATGTGATTGGTTTCAGATATTTCACGGATGTGAAAATGTAACAGGGAATTAAAGACTTGCTATTAAAATTCATATTTAGAACAATGCGTGGCTGGCTAAATGTAAGAGCAGGCCCTTATGAAGGAAGAGCAGACATCACAGCTCGGGCAATAGCTGGGAATGTTAATTGTGTTGGGGTTTGCTTTGTTTTAGTTTCTTTTCAGGCAACTGGCATTATTTTAGTTACTTCATGTCACGTTCTAAGCTGGAAGCAAAGCCCCCTCGCTGAGGTGTCCGCCATTGCCCCCCTCCTGCCGGCGCCCGCCCCTTCCCCTCAGAAA
>VWZZ01000182.1:1207538-1224866 GCA_013399095.1 Psophia crepitans
TCCCGGGCGGGGCGGGGCGGGGAGCCGGGCCGTTACCGGGCCGCGGGCGCCGTGGTGGCGGCACACGCTGTGGTGGCGGCGTGCGCGCCAGGAAGCGTTGCCGTTGGAAGGGCAGCGGTCCTCTCGGGGTGCCGGGCTTGCTTGTAGGTGAGGTCAGGGCTTGCGGAGGGGAGAAAGCAGCAGCTCACGCCTTTTGCGGTGTTCGGTGGTGTGTAAGGGAGCTATCGGTAATTCTGTCAGGTGCGTTTTTTCACCTCAGTGACATAAGAGTGTGGGGTCTTGGTTGTTCCTGGAAGGCTAATAAGTTAAGGCATACCTTTGGTCTCTTTCAAAGAGCTCTTTCTGTCTGCCTTTGGTCATAAAAAGCTGAAAGGATGTGGACCTACTTTTTCCCTTTGAAGGCTATTTTTGAGATTGTTTATGTATTCATAAATTGTACAGGAGCACACAAAGGTGGTGCTTTCACAGGGTACTGTGATGGTCAGTAGGTGATGAGAGTATTTTCTATGAGTGCTCTGTGTCAGAGACATTTTTCTTAAGCCATCTCCTCTCCTCCTCTCTTGTCTCATTCATACGCTTGTTTGTTTGCTGGCTGACCCTGGCTGAAGTCCGGGTGCCCACCAAAGCCGCTCTGTCATTCCTCCTCCTTAACTAGACAGGAGAACAGGTGTAACGACCAGCTCATAAATCAAGATGAGGATATGGAAAGAATGTTCACTAATTACTGTCCCAGGCAAAACAGGCCAGGCTTAGAGAGGAATTAGTCTAATTTCTTACCAAGCAAAACACAGAGTAGGCAGTGAGAAATTAAACCAAATCTTAAAACTCTTCCCTCTACCCCTCCGTTCTTGCTGGGCTTAACTTCACTCCTGATCTCTACCTCCTCCTCCTAGCAGCACAGGGAGACAGTGATGGGGGTCACTTGATGACACATTGTTTCTGCCACTTCTTCCTCCTCAGGGGGAGGACTCCTCACACCCTTCCCCTGCTCCAGCGTGGGGTCTCTCTCGCGGGAGGCAGTCCTCCACAAACTTCTGCAATGTGAGTCCTTCCCCTGGGGTGCAGACCTTCAGGAGCAGACCGCTCCAGCATGAGTCCCCCACAGAGTCATAAGTCCTGCCAGCAAACCTGCGCCAGTGTGTGGGCTCCTCTCTCTGCTGGGCTACAGGTCCTGCCAGGAGCCTGCTTCAGCACGGACTTCCCATGGGGTCACAGCCTCCTTCAGGTGTCTTCACCTGCTCCAGCGTGGGGTCATCCGTGGGCTGCAGGTGGAATCTCTACACTCCATCACCCCTCCTCCATGGGCTGCAGGGGGACAGCCTGCCTCACCATGGTCTTCAGGGGAATCTCTACTCCAGTGCCTGCAGCATCTCCTCCCCCTCCTTCTTCACTGAGCTTGGTGTCTGCAAAGTTTCTCACATCTTCTCACTTCTCTCTCCAGCTGCACAAACTCCCGCAGTTGTTTTTTCCTTCTTCAATACGTTATCCCAGAGACGCTCCCACTGTCGCTGGTTGGCGCGGCCTTGGCCAGCAGCGGGTCCGTCTCGGAGCCGGCTGGCATTGGCTCTGTCAGACACAGGGGAAGCTTCCAGCAGCTTCTTGCAGAAGCCGCCACCCCTGTGGCCCTCCGCTACCAAAACCTTGCCACGCAACCCAAACCAAGTATTTCTTTAGTCTTCAGAAGTATTACATTAGTAATCGTGCAATGAAACTTGTGTGTGTAATGCATCTCCTGTCGTGCACTGTGGAATGCTAGTCCCAAAAGCTTTGATTGTGGAAGTGGAAATAAGCAGAACCTTAAGCGTTCATTTGTGCAAATCAAGTTATGGGTCAGGCACTTGAAACATTTAATTGAAGCAGCGGAAACCTGAAATGTACTAGCAAGTAGTTAATACCATCAATACAGAAGGGATACTTGATGCATTTGTGGAAACTGCCTACTCACAATATGCAAAGGAAAAATTAAGAAAAAAATGGTACGGCCTCAGGGCACCTGATGTATACTTGACTTTCGTGTGTGTGCTAATCAGAATGAGATATGCCCAGAGCTGTCACACTGCAGGATCTGGTTTTTCAAATGCAGTTGCTAACACTGTTGAGTCTGTCTTCTGTCTTGTAGATTAATGACGAGTCAAGGCAATGCATCAGCTATTGTAGTTTTCTCCTGTCCTTAATACAAATCTTCCTTATCTCTAAATCAGGCCTAGCAGTGATGTAAATTGCTCTTGCTCATGTTTCTGATGTATTTTTGCTATGTAGTTTGTTGTGTAGGTTCTGGGGAGAAGGACGTGTAATATGAGATGACGCTGTGGTGTCTGCTTTCTGTTTCGTAGGTGACTCAGCAGATGCAATTCCAGAGCATAATGAATTCCTTTTTCCAGAATATGAAATTTTAATAGAACCTGAGGAACCAGAATTACCTGCTGACAGCAGTGTAGGTCCTGATGATGAACAAGGAGCTGCAGATACATCAAAGGAAGTGAAAGAACAAGAGGAACTCAGAGCTACGGGCAGTGCAGGTAAGAAATAAGATGCTGTCTGTAATTCTTCCTGATGAAGCCTTTAAAATAGAAAATTCTGTGATTTTTAAGTGTTCATTGTTAACTACTGGTGATAAAGGGCTAAATCAACAGTCTTTTGTGATGCAACCTTTTTGTATACATCCTGTAATATACGTTGCTTTTAGGGGAGAGACTTACTAAGCCCCAGCCCCAGGAGCTGTTGAAGCGGGTGTTGCTGCCCCGAAGCTGCAGGCAGCTGGGAGTTACACTGTGTCCCTGTGTGCTGCCCGCAGGCAAGGAACAACTCCGGTGTGAAGAATAGGGCCCCGAGCATCTGCTGCTGGAAACGGGAGATGGAATTAGCTGGTCTTGGCTTGACGTCGTTCAGTTTGTCTTAATTTACAGAAAATACTTCACAAATCTCCTTGTCTGTGCTAGAAGAAAACTGTTCTGAGACTATTTTAATTGACCTTGAATGAAGCAGCTGAAGTGCAGGCACGCGCGCGCACGCCCCCCACGCCCACCCCAAATTCACGTGTTGGTGTGAACGTGGGAGTGTAACAGCTACACTCTTCAGTGCCAGAAGCTGAACCCTGGCACGTGCACGGCACGGGCAGCCTTTTCCAGATGTCACATTCTGAAGGTTCAGCAGCCTCAGCGATTCCCGCTGGGAGCCATAAACTTTGGTAGATTAACTCCTTCCCTTTCCAGCACTGTACTACTGACATCTGTGTTTAAAATGTAACTAAAACTAGCCGATGGATCTGTGTGTGACTGAAGCTTAGTATGTCACAAAAAGGAGGGGAAAAAAAAAGTCTTAGTGCTTTACACTGGGAATGGTTCTTGAGGGAATAATGCACTTAAAGGTGCAATACTGTTTTTAATTTGTGGCTGTCTTGCGTTAGCCTGTAACCTTTGGGGTTTTTATTTTTTCTTGCTTAGGTGAAGTGTTTCAAGCCTTAGATGAAGAGACATTGGAAGCAATGGCAAAACACGAGACTGAAGAAGATAAGATCTTCCAAATGTTCAAAGAGCGAGTAGCTGCCGAACCAGAGCAGGTCAGAAGATGGGGCAACCTTCGAACTTGGGGGTTCTGGGCACAGCATCCTGCTGCACCTGCAAAATGTTTCACTGCCTTTCATACCTGCAGTTAGCAATGGCGATGGGGATACCACCTCATCCTCCACACACCTTAACCAGCATACCCTCATCTTCCTTGTGTGCAGAACTTGATTCATGCTAAAGTAAGAATTTAGCACCTGCTTATCTGACTCAACCAGAAATTGGTCAGGATGAGAAGGCGCAGGGGCCCTGATGCCAAGGAGGACCTGCTGTCCTGTGAAGTGGTCCTAACCAAAGGAGGTGGTGAACCATCGTGCTCTTCCCCAGCTTTTGGCTCTGTTGCCTTTCCTTCTCAGCAGAACCAAAACTGCAGTGAGGCGCTGTGTTGCTGGGACCCACCTGCATGGGGAGGGTGGTTTGGCTTTTTCTAAGGCTTAACAAAGTAGCAATCACTTTAAAAATTTCAACTGTTTGAAACAGAAATCATCCCGCCCCCTATGTCGTGCTAACAAAAGAGGCTGAACAAAGCCACGTTGTCAAACAGAAATAAGGTTTGTGATTCCATTTAAAAGAATCACAGGTCTAAATCCATGGAAGTGGTGGAAGAAGAAGAAATTCTGTCCATGATTTACCTGGTAGCTGAGGGGAAGGGTACACATCCAGAAAGTGAGAGACTGAGTCTGTTCTCTCCTCTGCTTGGAGTAGGTGCATCACCTCCCTCTCTGGCCATCCCCATACTGACTCAACCCTGTAAGTGTCCTCTTGTTGATAATGCCTTATTTGCTACATAAATATTTAGACAGTAACAGAACAACAGAGGACATGAATGTCTGCAAACGCCTCCTCCTTGGACCTTAGGACAGGCCCCTTGCATCTAGGTGCAGCACTGCGAACAGAAAGAGCTGGGTCACGTGCTTGGCTTTTCTGTACTCTTCTATGTGCTGTCAATCTGCTCTTCCCCCACCTCAAGACTATAAAATACATGACCTAGCATTTCCGGGTCCCTTAATGAGAGAGATACAAATCATTGCAATTTATCCCTGGATCAGTGAAAAAATGCTGTATGAATACTTGCATGATTCAAATAGTTAAGAAAACTTCTGTAAAGAATCTGTCTTACTTAGAATACCGCATTTTCAACAACGGCTTTGTCGTGGGTGTTACTTAAAGGAACTGACCTTTTTCTGCACTGTTTTACCACTTTCTCTATGTCAGTAAATACCAGTTTTACACCAAGATGAAAAGACAGTCTTGAGAACTTAAACTTCTGCTCTATTTCAGATTATTAGATACTGCAGAGGAGGAGAAGGCCCCATCTGGGTATCAGGTGAAAATATTCCTGAAGAAAAAGATATCCCAAATTGTTTATGTGGTGCCAAAAGGATTTTTGAGTTCCAGGTATGTAAATTTATTTAAAGATAACATGGATAATGTAGTTCAGACTTAACAGGTTCTAACTGTATAGGTGCTGGCTTGTAATTAGAGCAAGGTAGTTAAAGTTGCCACAAAAGAACCATGCTAATTGTAGTGAGCCCTTATTTACTATTGTCACTGCTTTTTCTTGTAAGATTTTGACATACAGAAGGTAGGTTCCTGCCTGATTAATTTGCACCATCCTTAAAATGGCACACTTGTGAATATGGAACCATCCCTTAAGTAACAGGAGTCTGGTATTGTGTATTTTTTTAAAAAAAAAAAGGCCTTCGCAATGTGAATTGGAAATCTGCCTGGCTGGAAGGATTCTGCTGTAGAATGGTGAATACTGGAAGCATACGTATGGTGAATACATTTAATGTCATGCAAAGACAGAACAGTTACGAAGATAATTTCAAATGGAAGGAGCCTGACAGATCAGGCAATGCTTAGTCAAATAAAACTCCTGTAGATATAAGTAGGGCCATGCCTTTCATTCCGTGTGCATCTACTACGCTGTTTTGGGAAGTCCAGATGGGTTTATTTGAACTCCTGTGTTACTTAGCAGTTTTGATTGGGATTTTGGTGTAGTGAGGGCAAGACGCTTCTTGGGGAAGAGATGCAGGGAGAGGGCAGAGAGCTGCAGCTGCCTCTAAACCCTTGTTTTTTCTGTGAAGATTATGCCACAGCTCCTGAACCACCTTCAGGTTGACAGCCTTGGAGAGAGCATTGACTGGGGAACGCTGGTGGTGTACACGTGTGCTGACAACTGCAGTGAGGAAAACGGATACCTGGAAGAGTTCATATGGAAACAAGACTTCTCCACAGGCTCTGTTGAACTTCCATCAGGTTCCTAAGTTGAACCACCTAAATGGAAAACCTGCCTTGTTTTAGTGCACCTCTGCACTTGGCAAACAGGTGACTGAACTGAAGTCACTGAGATCTATCTTGCAACAGCGATAGAACTACTAAAAGTAGACCTCGGCAGCCTCTCTCTTGTGATCCACAGGAGCAGATGCATTTGTTCAGTGTCTGAATGTTTAAATAAAGATTAAATATTTTCTGGATTGGTGAAAGTATCATTTTGTTGGTGACTGAGCTACTCAAAAATGACTGTTAACTCACAGAGAAGAGCAGACTACTGTAACACGATTTGAGCGCTCATGCTCTAAGCCAAAGCTGTGTGGCCTTCCACTGTGGAACTTCAGTCCGCTTCTCTGGATCAAAATGTACGCTGAATCTAATTCGGTTCTGATGGAGTGGTTTTTCAAGATAAAGTGCATTTATCTGACCTAAAACTATTAACTGAGCTAAACTAGTTCCGCATGGGCCTGGCTGGTGCAGAAGCAGTTTAAGCAAAGCCAGCCACACCAGAACATGTTTGTGGTGTTACTTACTGCCGGCAGCGGCACATTTTCAGCTTGAATTGTACCTTAAGTCTGCCCTTTTTGGTGAACCTTAAAAGTAAGTGCCCTCTGCATGGATTCTTCTGGTATCTGCCTGTCATATAGCCAAGGCAAGAGAAAAATGAAACCATAATGTTGAATTTACTGTGGTAGTTGATTACTGCTCCTGTGGATATGGCTACGCTTGCAGAAAAAGATAAAGCTGCTTTTTTTTTCTTGTTGTTGTATATCTCAGTATAGAATTTACTTTGATTACATATTCCCTTATCCTGCTCAAACCATTTATGTCTGCTTGGCAGTGATTCTGAAGGTGATTTGATTAAGGCCATAGGCCCACTGTTGGGTTGGGTTTGTATTAATTTAGATGTTGGAAATACTCAAATGAGCAGGCAGAGAATGCTTTTAACTGTAAGCTGCTTGGTCATCATAGAAGGTAGTTTTAAGCCCTGGTACGTGTCACGGAACAGCAAACAGGATCTTAAATCACTATAGTACAGCTTGACTGACTTTATTGAAAAGGATTCCAGCGTTTCTTAAGGCTCCAAGTTTTCCTTCAGAGTTTTGCAGACGAGTTGCTAATAGCTCAGGGTCCTGCCAGTCACACAGCTCTGTTCAAGGGCGCTCAGGAATGCTCACTAGCTGACAGCACACAGTGGTGTGGCACGGCAGGCGATGCGCTGTTCGGGCATCTGGAACTTACCCTGGCAAAGCTACGTTATTAACCAGCAGCTTTCTGTTAAGACCAATGAAAGCAATTATTAAAATGCCTCAAAAAAACACCAGCGTACGCTGCTGTGGGGGGTGTAGAGAAGACTTAAGGATTAAGGTCACTCAGGATTTGCAAATGGAGCAGTAGCAAAGCCAGCCAACACGTCATTGTGTCCAGAATGATACACCAGCTTAGTAAATAAAGAGACCATGGTCACATTTGGGTTAGTTTTAGACAAAAGCTGTTTGAAAGAACGTGCAAGTCGTAGAAAGGAGGTTACTATTACTGGAAATTTACTGGAGAAAAAAAAAAAGTTTATTTTTAGTTCTCAGCTCGTTAAGCTTCAAGCACAGTTCAGAGGGCAGATTATGTACATACTGACTCTCGTCGGAAGGGCTTTGACATTTTACAGGAACACTAATATAGTGAGACTGTCATAGTTGGTAAAATACAAAAGTAGTCATTTAAAGAAATTCTAGAAGCTAAGCACAGATCTTCTGTTCCAATTCGGTTAAGTGTAGCTATTTAAGACTTGCAGAAATCCCATCTGTTGAACATGAGGCAACACATGCTGCTTTAACCAGTCACCTCTTGCTTTAACGTACTAGAAATACTCGGCTAGACATTGCCAAGGATATGGCTGCTGGTAAGCAAGCCACGGCATTGTTGAGCTTCTCTCAAAAAGACAAGTCACTTACAGTAGTGCCCGTGCTACTGAAAAATCCAGACTAAATTAAAAAAGTTTTCAACGTATTTTGCTCTACCAGCAGGGAAAATTGAAAATTCATTAAGACAATTCCCATAATTGTATAAACAGGGTTTATTGTACATGTGGAGCTGAAGGAGGAAAGAGAAAGAAGGTATATATTATATATATATGTACAGTGAGCCATTTTCATTAATAAATTTATTCTGTCTTGCTTAATACTGGAAAAAGGGAATGTGTCTGGCACCAAAGAAATTTAAAATTGAAAAAATTTAAAAGCTTAAATTCTGAAAATTATAAAAACCATGGTCTTATGGGAGGAAGTTAAAAGTTATATACATGGCAATTTAAGTGGTTTGTACACTTGAGTGACACAGTTGCATTTGTCTTTTAAACCAAATTACAGATTTTCTATTAATAGAACTGACATTAAAACTATTTAAAAGCTAGAATATAAATAAAACTTGGAGGGGCTGCTCCAGGAACAGCCCAGTAAAGCAACTCACAGTAACTCAGTAGACATGATCAATAATACAGCTCCCCGTGAGCATCAGGGAAGTAGGCACTAACTGGGAAATAGTCCAAGTCCTGGTGTTGCAGTTTCACCGAAGTCCATCTCTTGTTACTGCTGTGCCGTACGCAATGCCATTTCAAATATACCCCGTTTCTCTGAAAGGTGTGGAAACCGTTACGTTGTCTTTCTGAATCCCTTTAAAATAGGATAGATGTTTTCAAACGCTTCATAGATTTCTGCTCGTACTTTAGCACCTACAAAAAGAGAGGGAATTAAGTCAGTTTGTACCTTTTGCCAAATACTTCATTTTAGCTTTTATAATACTTACTGGAACACGGCTATATAAAACCTGTGTGCAGCCATAAACACCTGTTTTGACAATCTCTTTTTTTTTTAATACACATTTCATACAGCACACACATTAGCAGCCTTCTCACTGTTTCTTCCGTAACTGGTAAAACTTTCACTAGCATCTTCGTGCTTAAGCTCTGCTTGCAAACGGGTTTTTTCTATACTTAAGTTTCTGCAGGAGACCCGACCACAAAGCGCAGCCCTCCGGGGTGCTTCTGCAGAAAGGCCTAACCGGTGGCGGTTTTGTCGGGAGCAAGGCCTGGCAAGGCAGAGCACTGCAGAGGCCTGCCCCTCGCCACGCTGCAGGGGCACGCGCTGCCTTTTGCCTGCCAGTCTTCTGGGTTTGGTTTTTTTTCCTCCATAGCGGGACTCGGCAGGAGTGAAAAGGAAGGGTGTAAGTAGAGTGCCTGAGGTTGAGCAGTCCGAGAACTCGGGTACCTCCCCTCCTTTGGCTGCTGCGGCAAGGGAGGATGGGAGCAGCCCCCAGCCAAGCTGTCACAGAACAGATAGCCCAGGCACACAGATTTTCAGATTTTGCCAGAAGCATTACCTGTGCTCTTACAGCTTACTGGGCACCCGCATGCTTGATTAGGGGTCATGACCACTGCTTACATCGATTTAGCCAAACGCGTGGTTTGCTTTGTGCGTTCTCATCCACAGAAGACTCTACTACCTGTTCTTTCTCAGCACTGTCATGTCTAAAGGAAAGTACCTAGCAGCTTACGCAACTCTGGTATCGTTGCGTGTTCTCTCTAACACAGTCCAACTCTAACCTGTGGGAATTACAGACTCTCTTCACTTACCAGTTAAAACCACTTTTCCCGAAACAAAAATAAGCAGAACAATTCTTGGCTTGATCATTCTGTAGATTAAGCCAGGAAACAATTCTGGCTCGTAGCTGCAAGAGAAGAGAGTGACAGTGTTTAAACATGCTTCCAGTCTTTCATCTGCAGGACTGCAGCAATGGGCAGGGCAGATGTAGACTCCACTGAAATCTGGAGAGAGTAGCAGGGAAGATCGCTGCGATAGCTCGTACTGGGCAGCTTCAGTTACAGCCGAGGCAGAGCAGCGCTGGGAACAAGGACGCAGGTTTCCCTCTGCTGCAAGGGACTAATCTGAACAGATGTCTCTAAGCCAGTTAATAGGCTGCAAGAACAAGACATAAGCAAACGTTTTTTTACCTGCTGAACTGCTGGTGTGTGAGTACCAGTCCCTCTAATCTGATGGGAAATTTCACATCACAGCTGCCCACCATGTTCTGAATTTTAAAATCCAAAAATTTTGCAGGAAAACCCAGTTTCTGAACAACTCTTGCATACTTCCTTGCTGCCAGTCTGGATTGCTCCTCACTAGAGTGAGAAAAGGATACCCATATTATTTCCTCAGATAAGTGTTACTTGAAGCAAATAGCATTAAACCACAAATGTTTAATAGGGAAAAAAAACATGTTGAGGGGGAGGGGAAAGTCACATGCAAAATTTTTACATCCAAAATTAACAACTAGCCCTGGTTTTCATGCTAATTTTGGTACTAGGATCCTGAACACCATTACTGCTGTACTTGCTGTTCACAAGGCAGAAACAAGTAGACTATAACTCCACGTACTTCATACTCTCAAAACATTGATGTGAGTCCCTCTAATGAGACAGTAAAACTTTCTTTTCAGTGCAGGACAACTTTGAACTACTACTGCTAGAAAATGCTTATTTCTATAAAAATCTGTAAACTGCCAAAATGCGCTGCTTGATCCAGCCCAGGCATTCACACCTGGGTTTAACACAACTGCACAGACTTTGTCAGAGGCGAATTTCTCTGCTGCCCACTGGAGTTGAGCTTATGTTTCGTTTTCAATTCTTACGCTTCAATGATTGTGTTAAGAACAGATCAGACTACAGGGATGAGAGACCTAGAGCTCTTGGCCAGCAATAAATCAAACTATTCAAATATAACATCATTCTTCCTCTGCCACCGCCCCTACCATTTAAGTAGTTCCACAGTCATTGATTTTTTTTTTTAAATTATTAGAGAAAAAAAAAAGTAACCGCAAAGCCAAAAAGTGAATATAATAACCTCTGCAAACCAGTTCATCGGCCTGTATGAAAGAGCTTCAGGAACAGAACTACCAATTCCCCTTTTGTAGGGAAGTCCTTTTGGCAACGAAAAGATACATGGTGTAGAAACATCTATTTGAAATAACTGGGAAGCAAGCTTAGCTGTACCTGTGCATCTTTGTTGTATACATACCGTATACAAATAACAGTACTTCTAAAGCGTCATGGTACAAGAGAAAAGACAGCCTGAATTAGTTTGCTTGTAACACCTAAACATACCTTTTTGCTCCTGTGCACACCATTTTTCCAGAGCTGAATATAAGTGCAGTAGTACGTGGTTCTCTTATTCTCATAATAACAGCAGCAAAACGCTGAAATGTGAGCGTTGAGACTATTAGCAATATATTGCTGCAATCATCACATTTATATTTGCATAATCTAAGTAGCAAGTTACACTATTAATAAATTCAAACATACTTATGGATCACTCAAAATTCACTTGAAGTGCCTAAATCGTAGGTAGCATCAAACACACACCGAGAGGTAGTCAGACAGGGAGGACATTTATCATTGCACTCCTGTTTTCCTACGCTGATCTCTCACTACTATACATGTAACATAAGTAATGCTAACATTTGCAAGACAGACAATCTTAAAAAGAAACAAAAAAAAAATTCTTGAAATTTGCTCTGTCATGAGCAGGATGGAAGACTATCCATCCGCAAATATTCTATGACCCGTTTTGTTTCCGCATCTTAAAAAAACCTGGACGGTGTTAGCAGAACAGCTGGAGATCAAAGTTCAGTGTAAACAGCAGCCACCTCCACCACCGCAGCAGAGCGCAGCGGCCCGGTTAGCTCTAGCCTTTTATCCCAAGTACTGTAACGTCTCTGCCTGCATTTCCAAACATTCTTAAACCCTTTGAAGCCAGAGATACCGGACACTGATGTGGGCACACACACCCCCGTTTGCCTGTTATATTTAATTCGGACCAGCTCACCGTGCAGTCCCATAAACTGTTGCGCTGACACAACAGAGGCAGCAGCGTGGGTTACCTCACAACACGCTTGTCAAACTACAGCTCAAATAACACAGCCGAGCACTGTCTTCCTCCGATGGATGGATGTACTGACTAAAAGTCAGGAGTGTGTTACATAACCCTTCTTTCTCTCCGCTGTGGAAAACAGCATTTCATATTGATTTTTCTAGCCTACAAGCTTTACACAGCCACCTACCCCTACCTTCACGGTCACCACAGCACGCTCACATTTTTGCTGCGCTGATATCTTATGTGCAATTATGTAACAGCGTCACTGACAGAAACTTACAGTGACAGTTATTTATCACACACGTCTGCACATGCACTTTAATCTGTGAGAGCCGAGTTCAGGTAAACGGTAGCAAACCCCCAAGTATTAAAACAACAAAAAAAACCCCACACCCCAGGAAAACTGAAGCCTTCCTGTGGCAAACCAATTCAACTACATAGAATCACAGAATGGTTTCAGCTGGAAGGGACCTCAAAGACCATCTAGTTCCAACCCCCTGCCATGGGCAGGGACACCCTCCATTAGACCAGGTTCCCCAAAGCCCCATCCAACCTGGCCTTGAACACTGCCAGGGAGGGGGCAGCCACAGCTGCTCTGGGCAACCTGTTCCAGGGCCTCACCATCCTCATGGTGAAAGATTTCTTCGTAACACTTCTTCCTTCCTACATATCTAAACCTGTAATGGTGTCCAACTACCATGGTTGCAAAGATAACATTTCCAAGAGGAACCACCTGAATGAAAAGTGAAGTGACATCATTTTCTTGATTTGGTGTTCCAGGTCCTCTCCTGTTGTTCAATTACTCAAGCTAAAAAAAAATCCCACGGTTTAACAAACTCCTATTTAGAAGCAGTGGGCAATTAGAAGTCAACACAAAAATCAATTTCATTTTGCTGTTCCACCAAACCCAGCCACTGGGAGCAAGGAGATGGTGGGACTGCTGGGGGACAACACGTAGGAACCGAGTTCAGAGGGGAGGCAAGACTGTAAAAACCCCGTGACTGCGCTGCAACTGCAGGAGTTCCACGGGAGCAGCCAGGTGGCAGAGGAAGCCACGGCACAGAGAGACGAACTGTGGCTCTGGCAGGAGCCCACCAGTTGAATTCTTCCTTCCTTTCTCCTTGTTGGCAGACAGGGAATGAGATTTCATCATCAGACAGCTGACAGTCATGTGAAAGAGGAACTTTCTGAGCCCTATGAACAAACGTGCCCATACGGAGAGTAGCAGAGGCCAGCGCCACAACAAACAGCCCTGCTGGTGTATTGCACGGTTGGTTAGGTTCTTCCCAAATATGCTGTGTTCTTTCTAAAGCAACTAAATTACAACCTGCTGTAAAACACAGTTACATCAGTATAAAAACGCTTTTTACTAGTTTGACGGAACGTTCTAAGTTTATTAAAGATTTCTTCTTCAACTACAGTATTAAACTGCATCTACAGTAGGAAGGTTTTTCAGTCGATTTCAGCAAACTATACACCCACAAACTGTGCCTTTGACCTGTCTGCTATAGGATGAACTCTAATAGATTTCTCTTACCTTGGGATTATATTCAGCATTTCGGGCACGAAGCGCAATAGTTTTCAGGTCAAGTTTGCAACCAAGATTCACCGTGGACACAATATTCCTGAAGACAGTGCAGAGAAATACATTAAAAAGACAATAAAGAATTCATGCGTCTTCCTCATTTTTAACCATACTTGATTAATTTTATTTGGGGTTTTTTTTGAGTTTTTCCTTAAAATGTGTCTCTCTGAGTGAGTTTGAATGACATCTTTCCTACTGACAGGAGCACTGAATGGTGTTTTGGCTCAGGAACCTCCTTTCGTAGGGCAGCAGCTCCTAAAGCATGATTGCAGATTCCTCCTTATCTGCCAGCTATTATGAGAAGCGTCCCATGAGAAGAACCTCTATTTCAGTTTGGCAGGAAAAATTCTTGATGCTGAGAGCCCTCACCACAATCAGGGAAGCTGCTGGAAACAAGAGAAAATGAGGCAGCAATAGTACCATCTGACATGTTCCTTGGTATGCCCTTCGAAGGGGAAGAAGAGGTGCAGGACAAAGCGGGAATGACCCAGGAGGTAAACCCAGTGCCAGGTAATATGATAGCGGGTCTCTAGGAAGTTTAAGAGAAGTTCTTGGATGCAAACTTTCCTTGGAAACTTCTTTTCTGGGAAAACCCTGAAATCTGAAGGTCCTCAGTAAGAGAAAAAAGAAATAGGGAGAACTACTCTTTCAGTGCAAAATTCACGTTATCCACCATTTCTCTTTGGGCCTTCCATAAATTGCTGTAAAAGTCTCCTTAAAACTGAAGTTCAGTGAAAACACTTTCATACCTAAACCTAGAACCAGTTCTAGGGTTTCTTCCCTTATTACAAACCCAGCTGTAGCCATGAACTAGAAAAGGGCACGCAGAATATTGAGTACAACTCAGCTCTAGCTCCTAGGCTAGCAACTAGTTTCTTCCCCTCGACCCTTCTAATTCCTTTTCAGCTGTGATAGTTCCTGTATTCTGGTTTAGTACCCCACTAACGAAGTTCTATGCACAGTGGAGCCGTTCGCTTTTCTGTGAACAGGTCACAAGCATCCAGTGAATTACAAACGAGAATGTGTTTCAAGTTACACATACTTTGAAATACCACATTATCAGCCCAGACTACTCCACAGCTGAAGCACGACGCGCTCCTAGAGTGCACAGAGTGAAAAGTTACAGTGGTGCGAAATGAAGACATGTATAATATCCTCCACTGGTAGGCTTAAGAGATGCATGGTTGACAAATCACTAAGAAACTGTTTATATTACTAACTGGTTTAGTAATGAAGCCAAGCTAAAAATAAAAGCAAAAATTACTCGTATCACTAGAGGAGGCCCATAAATTTTCAGAAATTTATCCCCTTTCCACCAAAACGCAGCACCCAATTCCTGACGCGGCTTTGGTCCCAAGTCCTTAAAGGGCTGTCTGAGAGAGCCACGCCGCACTAACGCACGGGACACCTACTGTAGCTGTGGCACTATCCCAGAGCTCTCGGACGCCGGTGTTGCAGGAGTTATTGGAGTCATGGGAGTCATTGGAGAGGGGTACAGAGGTGTGGTTCCCGGTAAAGGGGCTGTGGTAAGAGTCTGTGAGTGGAAGAGCTGGGGAGTTTGACCGGACGTTCCCTGTGTCGCTTGCTGCGATGTCGATTGCTGCGCTGCTTGCTGCTGCTGCTGCTGCCGCTGCTGTTCCTCTAGGATGGACAGACTGTTGGTGCTCTGGACAGGCTGTGGTGTCAGTCCTGTGCCATACGGCATCATCGGGCTAAAAATTGGAATTCCTGGAGTCATTGCGCCCTACGGAAGAAAGTGTGAAACAGAAACCACAGATCCTGTTGACTCCATGGTGCTTTCAAGAGAAAAACTTTTCAGGAGGAATCTAAAAATAGATCAACATAAGCTGACAGTATCAAACCTGCGACATACAGTAGTAAGTCGCTAAAACCAGAAAGCCCTTGGAGATGCAGTTCTTCTACAGAATAAAATAGTACCTCTAGGGAACTGCCAGTTCTAGCACTGTTCATCTCCAGGCAGCGACGCTGATACTTCTCACGCTACCTTGCAAGCGTGTCTCAACTTTGACCCACAATTTAATTTGCAATTGTTTGAACAATGACTGTGCCCATCGTACCAAATGTGTTCGCAGCACAGCTACAGTCCATTATCTGTAAGTTAGTTTAAAGGGCAATCACCAAAATTAAATTAGGGTTTCCAAACTGTCAGTCATATTCCAACCTAAAGGAATCCTGTATGTCTGCATGCTTCTTATACCTCTGAATATAAAAATCGATGGTTTTAAAATACTGCTTTATACTATTATTCTATACCTAGCAGATTTTTTCAGATCCGCAAACAAAAAACTTGAAGTTACATGCAAGAAATGGAAAACACTCGCACAAAAAAATTCAGATCACAGTTGCATCATTTGTTTTTACCTGAGGGGAAGCTAAGCCTTGAGCGTAGGGTGGCAAGCTGTTGTTCTGATCCATGATTCCAGTTATTTCTTTGGTCAGGCCAGAAGTATTTCCTTCACCTAATTTAAATTAACTTCAAATCCTAGAAGGTTTTCAACCCTTTAAAACATTCCAGCAAAGTAGCTTTTTAAGCCAAGCTGAAAGCGTTAGGAAAACATCAGCTCCAGAGAAATGGGCGTTATGAGTCTAAAATGCTAATCAAAGCCTGAAAAGAGAAAGAGTAGTACGTTGAGAATCATACCTACACATAAACCCAACAGCAAACCTATCAGCTGCCGCGTTAGGTAAGAGACGCCCACATACAAATATATATAAGAACATTCACACGCACGCACAGGCGCAATCCATAAAAATAACCTTTTTCAGGCACGCTCTGTAGAACCCTTGCAGCGTGCTTCTGCTCGAGTCCCCGGCAAGTAACCTGACTCACGTGAGAGGCCTGTGTCTGAACGAATCTGCACAAACAGCTCAAGCTGCTAATGCTCGTTCTACTCCAGGCTTTGCTTTAGCCAGAAAAGTACTGATTTCTTGTGGAATTGAATTCCCCTGAGTACTAACCGACAAGCTTACGGACACATTGCTTCTAAGTCTCCCCCCGGCCATTTTAAGGCTTGGGCTTGCAAAAATATTTTTTATTCTATGGAAGAAGTATCACTTGTCAAATCAGAACCAGGAAATTCTCTGCCATCCCCTTCCACAAAATGAAGCACTAACACGTTTAAACCAACAACAACATGCGCTTCATGAGACAAAAAAATACACGGAAGGCAATTTTGGGTGCACACGTGCAATGTATGCATGGGGTTTTTTTATTTTTAACTATACCTCTGCTGCTGTGCTATGGAAACAAACAAGTGGAGAATTTAAACATTACACAGAGAATTTAGATATTACACCTTGACATCAAATATTTTTCCATGAAATGATAGCTTTCTTCACTAGGTTACCTAGAAATACTCAAGGTCATTTTCAGGCATGAGGCAGACCCCTCAGAATTTGAAGAAAGCCTATTTGGCTTTTTTTTTTTTAAGGTACAAAAACAGAATGACATTAATATTTATACTGCAGCTGGGTTTTTTCACCATGACCGTAAGATAATATTATCTTTACCCTCACCAAAGGTATCAAACTGAGCACCCAGGTTTTACAGCCTGGAGAAGGGGGTAGATTAAACACCTAAGCACTCCCGCAGAAGAAACCAGGCCAACTCCTCGGCACCCCAGCGGCACGGTACAAGTCCGGAGCGCGGGCGCGCCAGAGCCCGCATGAGGACACCACCTGCGCAGGGGCCCGTCTTGCGACCGTCTCACCGGGCCCTGCTCCCGGCCCCACTACAAGCGCTGGGGAACGATTCTGTCGAGCTAACGGAGCCCAGAGGCAAGAGACACCCCGGAGAAGGCCTCGCCCCCCTCCCGGGCCGCCTGCCCTAACACACCGCCGCGCTGGGGAACGGACCCTTTGGACACGGGACCCCCCTCCTGCTTCTCCGCGCCCCCCACCCGTCCGAAGCCCGGCCGCAGGAGCGCGCAGCCGCCCCCGCCGGCAGGGCCGCGCCGCCGCC
>VWZZ01000182.1:1231252-1259865 GCA_013399095.1 Psophia crepitans
TCCAGGGAAGGGAGCAGTGTATAGCTTTGATCCGGTAGGCTCATACCAGAGAGATTCTTTCAAAGCAGGTGGATCAGCAAGTGCCATGCTGCAACCCTTGCTTGATAACCAGGTAAAATAGTTCTGGGGTTTTTGTTTGTTTGGTGGGGTTTTTTTAATGTAGCTTTACTTTGGGGGAATATTACTTCTGAGAGAAGTTTTAAATATGTTACAGGTAGGGCTGTTAATCCATACATTTATAAATTGTGTGGCTTTACCTTCTCAAGAGAAACCAAAAGTTTTGCTTTAGAATCTGTTCAGGTTTTTAATATGGTGCAAACAGTGGATTGCCTGTTTAAAATACAGGTAAATGCTTTAATTGTGTTTCCCATAGAAGCTGTTTGGAGTTTTTTCTGGCTTTTTTTTTTTTTCCCTAAGCTCATAACAACATAAATACACTTGTGTCCTGGTTTCATGTTACTTACCATGAAATAATACTAAATTAGAAGATAGAAATAGTAGGTGTACATAATACATTTTATCACTTCAGACTTTTAACAAGTCTATGTTAAGTTTTGTACAATTTAGACGCCATTTTCTAAGACTGTTCTTACATAAAACTGCTGGAAACGTATTCAGTTGAATTTGTCTAAAAATACTTGAATAATATTTTCGTATATAATTGAAGCTGTTAATTGCTGAATGAGAGAAATACCAAAGCACGGTTTGTTTGTTCTCTGACACTGGCATTGGTGTTGCTTGGTCAGTTGAGCCTGATGTCAACACAACATTTGTGCTTGAAAAAGCAATAAGCCTCAGTTCTTACCAGCTGACAAAGGAGTGAAATCTTCCCTTTTTTTAATTACTCCAGGTTCTCAGCTTTGAGTTAGTTTTGAACTTTATTAACTAAAGAGAATAAAATATCTTCTGCAGAAACAAAGTTGTCGTTAAGTTGCTTTTTATCGCTTACGAGTTTGAGGCACAGGAAGTGACTCTTCCCCCTCCTTTTCCAGTTCTGATGCTTCAGTGGACACTGAAGTTTATCAGCTGAGATTTGCTATTTCATAGGACCGGTTATGCTCCAATATAGATTGCTTTTTTTGAATTCTAGGTATGTTTGGGAATATTTTCTTTTAAGAAATGTTCCTAACTACAGAATGTCTAGAGAAAAGGCTTGTGTGCTGTTCCGATGCTGCTAACCCAGTGAGAGGTTTCTGAAAAATTAGATCAGTTCAGAGCTGAATCTGAATCAATCTTCTGTATGTTGGATGGGTGGGAGGAGCTGTACTTGCTTTAACTGGATCTGTTTCTAGTTACTGTTTTAAGAGGATCAGCACTGGCAGAGTTCCCGTCGTGCATCTGTAAAGTATATGTGGAGGAATACTTTTGCCAGGTTTGGGTTTCTAAGCCAGACCATTTTTTCTTTTAAGTTGTCTAAATTTGCTCATTCTAGTGCAGAGACTGAAACAGCTTTCGTGCTAGATGGAACATACTTCCTTTAAATTGCATTCTCCTTTTTCCTTAGATTGGCTTCAAGAACATGCAAAATGTGGAACACGTACCTCTGACCCTGGAAAAGGCTTTGCAGCTGGTTAAAGATGTCTTTACTTCTGCTGCCGAGAGGGACGTGTACACTGGGGATGGGCTTAAGATTTGCATTGTCACGAAAGATGGAATTAAAGAGGAAACTGTCCAGTTACGAAAAGACTAATTCAGTTCCCTTATAAACATGTAATCTATGATGTACAATTTACCTGTGTTAAGAAGACATTTGTCTTATTAAATTTTTTCCAAGAAGTAATGCTGAATGTTTGGTGTCTTTGGAAGTGATAGTGTTTCCTACAAAACTCTTTACCAATGCAGTTCGTGGCAAGGATGAAGCAAAGTGTTAAGAGTCAGTTTGGTTCATCTCATCTAAACCTATTGATAAATCAAATTCCAATGTCAATTTAGTCCCCTTCTTGCAATCCCTTATGCTGCAACATGGGGGAGTATAAACTTAGTAAATTAGCTCACAGACTCTTCTGATAATACTTGCAGTTCAGCTTGGGTTTAGTGAGAAACACATTTTGTTGTGTTTGTGCTACTTTCTCCACACTTCATAGCTTGCTTTTCCTTTTTTCTGCTTTATCTTTCTGACATGCTGTCTTGGCATTTGACCTCTCTGCACTTATTTACAGAGACTATATAAATATGAGTCACCTGAAACCAGCTTGTCGGTGTAAGGGGGAAGAATGCTAAATGGCATCTTCCTGCCTCTGCACCCAGGCTTACCTCTGCGTGTTTCTATGCGGTTAACGTCCAAAATCTGAAGCATCAGGTTTTTTCTGGCTACTGATAGAAAATAACTTGGTGGAGATTCCAGGATACTTGTTAATGTCTGGAGAGTTTGTTAGCCCTGCTACTACTTTCAGTTCTTGGGAAATTGCATCAAGTGTAGACTGTCTGATGTGCTGTATCGTGCTCCTGGGAATTGGCTTGAGTACTAGGACCTTCAGAACCGCATCATCAAGGGCAAAAATAATCTGTTACCCAGGGATCCTTAGTCCATAGCTATTCAGGAAAGGACATACAGAATCATAGAAGTGTTTTGTTTGGAAAAGACTTTTAAGGTCATGAAGTCCAACTGTTAACCTGGCACTGCCAAGTCCACCACTAAACCATGTCCCTAAGCATGACATCTCTGCATGTTTTAAATCTCTCCAGGGATGGTGACTCAACCACTTCCCTGGGCAGCCTGTTCCGATGCTTGGCAACCTTTCAGTGAAGAAATTTTTCCTAATATCCAATCTAAACCTCCCCTGGTGCAACTTGAGGCCATTTCCTCTTGTCCTGTTGCTTGTTACTTGGGAGAAGAGACCAACCCCACCTGGCTACAACCTCCTTTCAGGTAGTTGTAGAGAGCAATAAGGTCTCCCCTGAGCCACTAAAGGGTCCCAGTTCCCTCAGCTGCTCCTGATAAGACCTGTGCTCCAGTCCCTTATAAGCTTCGTTGCCCTTCTCTGGACACGCTCCAGCCCCTGAGTGATACAAATGATATAAAATACCTCATTGCTTGAGGTGTCATGCTTGATTTTGGTTTTTGTAACAATTTTGTGGTTATGTTTGACCCTGCAGTACCCTCATCTCCTGCATGGGGGTGACTGATTCCCTTCTGTGCAGCATTTCAGGTGCCCTGCGTTTTTCCTAGCCTGGCTAGTCTTCACCAGCGATGGCAGTCTCGGGCTTTCTAAGCAGTTTAAATAGCAAGTAACTTTTTGAACCTCAGCAGCCAGCCAGCGCATTTAGACTGGCTGTAGCCGTGGTAAGGAAATCCAGCGAATGAGAACGTGAACAGCAGCTGTTTGGCAGAGCCTTCGCGGAAACCGCTGACCGCTGGGTGCCACTCTTGGCCAGCGTCAGAGGGAGCATCTCATCCCTGGCTCCTTACAGCGTCCCCCGCTGAATAACGCTGGGGCTGAAGTCACTTGGTGGCAGCAGTCGGAACTTCGCGGCGTGTTAGGTAGCCTGACGGGATGTTTAAGGTTACTTGGAAAAGCCGTCTCGCACAGAGAGGGTTAGCTGTATGAATGGCGGCGCAGCTACGCGCTGTTCTGAGCTAACTGAACGTGGTGCAGTAATTCCAAGAACAGGAAGCTTGTGCCTGTTTAAAGTACGGATCAGCAATACCAAATTAATTACGTCTTCTGTTACTTCTATAAAGTTCAATTAAAGCACTTTAAGCTGGGCTATCTTTGATTTATGTCGAATTGCTCAAGTGTGTCACAATAGATTGCTACAGTTTTATGCAGAGTTGGTAAACTCTAGTGAGTCTGAGCAGTGTTTAAGCTGCCGTGAAAAGCGGCTGCGGGTAAGGAGTTGGCAGGCCTGCCTTGGGGAAGGGTCGGTTTGCGATACGCACGATCTAAACAGTGGGGGGAAAGGGAACTATCTGATTTGTGCCTGAATGAATTTAATGTTCCTACAGGATGCCAAATACATAGGAGAGTTAGACTGATTCAAAAACTGATGTTAAGTTTGAATGCTTTTATATTTAAAGGTAAGGTTTACATCCAAAATAAATGCACGTCCAACAAACAGGTTTTAGGAATTGTTTGGTTTAGTTTGAGGTGTCTAGACCTGTCTGTGTAAGTTCTTTCAGGAGAAATACAAGGTGATGAGAGGTCGAGGTCTCCCTTGCCGTCTCAGAAGAAGTACGGCAGCAGGTACCAGGGATGCGCGTTTTCCTGCCGCTGCAGTCAGTGCTATGCTGTGGAGCACGGAGCAGGTGAGATGGCCATTTTGCATCCTTCTCACTTTTCCATTTCCCTGCCGAGTACATCTGGCTGAAGAACCTGCGGAGGGCGGACTGTATGTAGAAGCTTTTTCACAGGCCCATTGGGCTGAAAATACCGTACTTTTTTCACAGAAGGAGGTAGCACTACATTCACTCCCCTGTGCATGGGTTTGGAAGCAGTGACGTGGGAAGGTTTGTCCCCAGTTTATTTTTAACGTCCTGGTTATGCCCTGCCCTGATGTCCTCACTGCTCGTGCTCAGAGTCAGGAGTTGCAGGAGTGACAGAAGATGTGTGGGTAGAAAAACGTTCACAGGTTGCTCAGCTAGAAGCTACTTGCTTACTCATTAGTATTAAAACACATGAAAAAAATATTCAGATGTCTGATGTGCTTACAGAAAGAAGTCACCAGGAGGGGCTTTTTAGTCGCCCAAGTTACTTAGCTGCGCTTGCAAAGACCATCATCATCGCCTAGGGCTGGAAAGTAGGAACTGTCTGCAACTCCCCTTAGTTCTGTGCCTGTACTTCCGACGTATAAATCAGGTCAGTAGTCATCTCGCACCACGTCCACAATGTAAATTAATAGTTTATGAGGCACTTTGAGCACTCTCTGGTTACAGAGCTGCCCTGGCAGGCGGGCTGTGCGGGTACGGGTGCGGCTGCGCAAAGCAAACGCAGCAATGCCGCTTACCGCTGTGCGCAGCAGAGGGCTGGCTGTGGCAGATCTGCTTGCCCGGGGATTCGATATCTTTAGTACAGTTTTATGTAAGAGAAAGGAGGGAGAGGGGAAAACGTTTACCTTGCAGTACTTTCTCTTAGTATTAAACAAGTTGCATGTGTATTTCAAAAGAGAGCTGTACTGCAGGATTTGACTAATTCTGGAGCCAGCGCTTCTAACCGCCTTGTTCCAAGAACTTGCGAGTGTCAGGGTGTGTAAGGAGGGTAGCGCACCGGGCAGCAGCAAGCAAACTCGGCTTCGTCCGCACCAGTACTAGGGGCCGCCGTGAGATGGCAATAGTTAGTTGCTGTCACCGGCTGCGACACAAATTACACGCGGTGTGGGTGAAAATAGTCCTGCACACTTTACCAGTTTCCCACTGTAATGTGCTTTGCGGCAGTGTTTATGGAGGAGACGGGAGGCTTTATTTTGATCTCAGCCAAATGGCAGCATCTTGGTGCTTGTATAAGGGACCGTACAAGGTCAGAATCGGCCTTTAAGACTAGGTTTGTAATAAAGGAGGCTTTGCTTTATTTTTGGACGTGTTCTCAGCAATACTGTTTACGCATCGAACCCATTTTGTGTACTGAGGAGGGGGCTTCTTAGTATGGGAAGTGAAAGTGCTTGATGGGACATATATTGCATATATGCTTCTAAAAGTTCAGTTTACTATATCAGTCAAGGCTGAGTTTAATTTTCCTTTAATTAAACCCAAGCCTTTCTTAAGGCTGAATCATAAAATTTTGTTTTATAAACCAAAGACTGAGCTTTCTTACTCTAGGATGACATTTTTCCTTTTACAGTGAGATGCACCTCTAATGCTACATCTGCCTCGGTGTGGTGGGAGTCAGGAGCAGGCTGCTGCTATTTTATTGCCATTTCCTAGGGAAAACCATTTGAATGGAAAATATAAAACACTATTTGAAGTAAAGCAGTTTGAAGGGGTCCTACTACAACTTACTCCTTTATGTTATTTATTTACTTAGGGGATGAAGTTGTAATTTCCCACACTCGAAAAGCCTTTTTTTTTTTTTTTTTGGTGATACCCCAGAATCAACTGTCCTGGAAAGCAAGAGAAAACTGCCTTGGCGAGCGATCTCAATTTAGCAATTCAGGATTTTACAAACCTAAGCTTGGGGAGAAGTGGCAGGAGCAAGTGGGAGATGATTACAGCAGCATTCCTGTGAATCTCAGCAAAATAAAGGGGTCCTGTTTCTCCTCAGTCTAGCAGAAGATAGTTTTAGGAACATAAAGGAATTGCTGCCTTGTTCAGGGTTCCTGATCCAGAGTCAGGAACCAACTTTTGAGTCCAAGAGATTTGGAAATGGCAGCTTGCAAATTCCTCCCTCTCTTCCTTTCAGCCATTGCTTTTGTGTAGGGTGAATATCCTTTGCTTTTAGGCCATTCAGGGCGGTTGTAAACCAGACAATATGGCACATGGGCCTGAAGTTAACTAAGATTTGTCTCCAGATCTGCCTTCTCAAGCCAAATTCCTTTTGAGAAGGGGTTTTGTCTGTGTGAGAGCATCAGAGTGAGACCAGCCTTATGTTCTTTCAACTCTAATATGTAGTTAGTTTAATTGTATGGACCGTTTTACGTGCGCTTCCTTTTCTAAGCAATCTCAACAAAATATTCATAATTACAAAAACATGTTTTAGCAGAAAAACAAACAAAAAATCCTCAGTATCTTTCCTGTTAGGCTGTTCTTGGCCCTTTTCCTAACAGTTGCTGGCAAAGTTCAACTTCACTGTTCATTTCAGAGGCTCAAGTGGGAGTAGGGATGGACTTCACTGTAGCCTACAATAATTAATATGCTTTGGCACAAGACACACACTGAAGGGGTACTGGCGGGAGAGTAGTCGCGGCACCAAAAATTCAACCAGTCCTTTGCACTTTAGATCAAAGAACCGTAAAAGGAAAGTTAAAAAAAATGAGGGTTCCTACTTTTGCTGAGGAAGAGGAACAAGTTGTGGAAGACTTCAAGTTGCGTTGCAGTGTTATAAATACTTCATGGTTGGCGTAAAGTGCTTTTGGATTGCCCGAGATCTGACTGCTCTGAAATTTAGATATTCCCATTGCTTGGCTTTCTCCAGCCACGGAAGTTCGGTTATCCCCTTGGCGGTTCTACAAGTCACTGATGTGCTGATTTACCTAGGTGCCCACCCAGGTAGGGGTATATGACATCTGCGGTGCCTGGCCCACTAAGGTGGCTTAGCTGAACAGGATTACAGCCCCACTGCAGGGGGGAGTAGAAAAGAGAAGGGGGAGGCTTTTTCTCAGGTTTTATGTAAGCGGCTGCTTTGGAGAAAGCTGCATTCCAGCGTCACTGCCTTATGCTTGATCTGAACTTTTCCTGACGTGTACCCTCAAATGCAGCCCGGTTCACACAATCTCCATTAAGTCCCATGGCAAACAAACATTTTGGTGCGGCTGGTATTTGTTTGCTAGTTGCAGACAAGTCGATCTCATTAGAACTGCATTTACAACTTTTGCCAAGCGTTTTGAAACTGGTTGACACGCGCAACAGCTGCCTGAGCCGGAATGGCATTCCATTCCCCGCCTCCACCTTATTAGTGCAGGGGATGGCTTGATTAATGACAATTAGATGGGATTTTTAAAAATTAAAGGTAATTCATCTTTGGAAGGGCCGTGCAGTGTGTTTTTATTCTCTGATTTAAAATAAACCACAAAATCTGGGGGTTTATGGCCTTTCATAAAAGCCAAGACAAGTGCTTACCCTGAGCTAACCCACAAAAAGTGAAGTAAAAACATTTTGCAGGGTGATGCAAAGTGTTTTCAGCTGGTACTTAGTGAGGCTTTTACATGAAACTGCTCTTTAAAAAACACAACCACACAAGAAGATTTTTTTCTCCTAGGACTCCACCATGGGGATGGCTGTGCGAGGTAGGGGAAGGAAAACTTTGCTGTCCATGCCCTGTTGCACCTTAAGTGATGCTGAACAGAATTCGCACAGGCTCGTGTCAAGACCAGCGAGATATATGGCGCAGCCTGGGCTACGAGTTTGTCAGGCTGCTGCATAACAAAGTTTATCAACGCTCCTTAACTCTCCAAAGATGTCACCTGAGCGGCCAGTGTCTCCTGGCCAGCCGTCCTGTTTCAGCCAGAGCACGCACTTGGGCACAGCCGAAAGCATTTCCACAGGAACGTGAGGACTTGGTTTCCCCCTGGTTTCTCCGGCCATCGGTGCAGCGCCGTTGAGCTTACAGCCTTGAATAGACAGGCTCTTGATTCAACACAGGCTACTACATCTAAACCATCAGATGTATTTTGTTTGTCTCTCTCTGCAGACTTCAAAGGCAGGGGCTGTGGTGCCCTCACCTCTGTTAAGTCACTGTCACTCTCCACCAAACTCAGTGAAGCACCAGATAGCCAAGACACTCTTCTCTGGGCAACTGGGGAGTCACAGCAGCCAAAGCAGCATCTATGTGCAGGTGTTCACATGCCTAATTTAACCCATAAAACTCCTGCGCAAACATTTAAGAGAAGTTTCTGGCAGTTCATTTTAAACCCCGTGTTTAGTGTAAGCTCAGCGTTGGCAGAAAAGCCGCTCTCGGTTTTTTACTCTGCAGAAACCTGGAGCTCTGAGCTCCAGTTCATGCTCCTGGATAAGTTTAACGATGGTGCTAGAAGTCAGTTAAATTAACGGGCAGTGAATCAGACTCCTGAAATAAATGAGGTCCTTTTGCCTAGTTGGCTCAGATTAAAGAAAAAAAATAATAATAAATAAATAATAAACAAAATAAAAAAAAATAAACTTCTCATAAGAGGATGCACTTGCAGTGGTTTAACTAGCATTTTGACCTGCACAGGTAGAGAGGTTTTTCATAAACTGTTTCCATTCAAAGCCAAATGCATTTTGGAGCTACTCCAAGAATTTAGGGACTGCAGAAATCTGCCCTTTTCTTACACCATTTCCTCCTCGTACTCTTGCTAACAAGAAGAACATCGAGGCCGAGCTATCCAACAGAGATGAGTGGATGGTCCTTGAGTGTCCAGTCTGAGATCCCAGAAGTCATCTTGGCTCTGAACTGGAGACTAAAAGCAACCTATTTGTTGATTTTAACTGAATTGCTCTAGTTAGTCTCATGACAGAGAAGGTAAAGTCAGAGATGATCTGAGGCATTCAAGCTTTGCCGCAGAAGCTGTGGAATGAGTTCACAAGAGACGCAGGTTCCCACTGACCTCTGCCTCCGCACCCCAGCCCACGTGCAGGCGCTTGGCCAGCCGTGTGGCTCTAGCTACAGTGTTGGATTACAGGATTGCTGCCTTGTAAGCGCTGATTGCAAGTTTTAATGAGACAACCCAATTAGATGGCTTGACAGACCATCACAACAGTGACGCAACCGCGCTCAAACCCCATTACAGAAGCAGCAGAATTTCAAAGAATCGCTTTAAAAGAAAAGTCACAGAATAGCTCGCACGCAGCCCTGCAAACAACAACATCACCCACAGGCTGTGCGGAGCAAGGGGAAGGGCTGTGAGAGTCAAGGCAGAAACAAGGCAAGTCCAAGGAATTAATCCAAATACTGGGTTTCCCTTTCTAACACTCAGCATGGGCACAGCTGGGGCTTCAGGTGCCACCTATGGAATATAACTGCTTTACATAACTCCCACCGTGGTCTGACGGTGCCTACAGAGAGTTACAACACGGCCTTTGCAGCACGTGTGCCTGTACAGCAATCACTTGTGCCAGGCGGTGCAGTACCTTGTCCCACGGGTGCCGATGGGTGCGCAGGGCTGTATGCACTGATCCTCCCACACCTGCAAGGCGTTTCCTACCTGAAAGCCAGAGGAAGTTTTTCCTACCCCACCCCCTGACTTCAGAGCGTCAGTAGATCTGGATTTTGGAATTTTCTCTCCTCTTCATCCTCCAGTCGGGAATTGTTCATGCATCACCTGCTGTTCCTCCTGGTTTGAGCTAGGAGGCTGGCACAGGCAAGCTCTGTGAGCGCTTCGTCCCAAACCACTCATTTTTAGCAGGTTGAGCCCAACACCTTGAATGTCACCAAGCTGCAAGCCAGCTTGCGTTTGGGTGACACCTCCAGGACTAAGTTTCCTTCGCAGACTGTGCATTGAGCAATTCTCAGCAGTTACGGTCCTCTCCTGCCAGCCAAAAGAGAGGCCCAATAAAACGTCCATCAGGCTTAGCAAGGCCCGACTTGTCAAACCAGAGAGCATTTTATGAAGATCTTCTTTCCAAATGAGCCCCTTTTCCTCATTTTTACATGCGTGTTGAAGAGGATCCAAGACTAACAAAGAGGGTCATGAAAGTTGCAGGCTCCTAATACCGCTGTGGCTTGTCCACGTTATTTTCCATAAATTAAAGAGCCATAGACACACCCCGCTTGAACTGCATGACATCAGAGAAAGAAATCTCAAGCCCTGAGCTGGTGCTGAGAGGAACATTTGTTCGTCTTGCCCATGAAAGTGAAGGAGACCCCCACGGTGCTGCCGCAGTACACTGAGAGATGCAGGCAGCAGGGGCTCATGCGGCTGCATGGAACATCTGCTCTGCCCTACAGATGCTGTCCAAGCCTCGCTTCCCAGCCTACTGCTAGTCGTTATTCAAAGAAGTATCGCACAGAGACACCTCCTTTGCCATCGGCTCTGGCTGAGCCCCGTCCCAGTAAGCTGCTGGTGGGAAGCACCCACTGAGGACTGGGAGCCACCATACTGTGATTTCAGTCTCAGATCCAGTAACCATAACACAGCTGGGGCTGCCATGCAGGCCACCACAGGCTGCGAACTCGGTTTCATAGAATGGTTTAGTTTCCCTCCCTGCCTGCTTTTCACGTTAGTATAAATCACTTGACACCACGGGAAGTATCGCTGCCAGCTCTGACAGCCTCTCGGGAAGATCCAACAGACTACAACGTGTGAGTGGGAGTTTTCCCTTAACAAGTCCAAACCGAGCTACCCCAGCGCTTGCAAGCAAAGAGCAACACTTCAGGAGAACAGATGAACTCTGTAGCACTACAAACGTGTCCGTATTTGTTTCTGCAGGGTAAAATACCCTGTCAGGCAACAGGTCATTAACACATAGCTAGCTAAGTTTTCAATAAACCGGTGCCCAACTACCGTAGTATTAAATGACAACGCAGTGCCAAATAGCGTCGGTGAAATCAAAGGACGTCCCTCTCCCAGCCACCGCGCAGTCATAGCTCTGGAGGCTCTGACATGCACGGCGATACGTGATACGCTTTAGGGAGAAGGGAGATAAGGCAGGGCAACGTGGTACAGAGCAGAAAAGCTGGTCTGCGGACACAGAGCTCGTGGTAGGTGCAAGGCATGTAAGGGGCTGGCAGGGCAGGAGATACACACCCCGGAGCTGCCTTACCGCCCTTAGCCTGGACCCAGAGACAGCAACACACCTCCGCATCTTGAGAGCGCATTCGCTCCGCGCACCTATTACACACAGGGGTGAAGAGCCGCCGTTGCAGGGATGCAATGGGCAGCGCCCGCAGTGGCTGCTGTCTCGGGGCATGGGCTGATGGAGAGGAGACAGCTGAGCACGGGGAAACAAACGCCTCGTTTCCCACACTCCATCCAGAGCCCTAGAGCCAGGTCAGACCTCTGCAGACTTATGTCAGGGGTTAAGAAAAAGCCAAAGCACTGTCAACAGCAAAGCAATCCTACAGCTGCGTGCAGAAACATGGCTGCAGGTCTGCAGTGTGCCTCCCTCCCAGAGCACCCTGGCACCTTTCTGGTGACAGAGTCATAGAATGGCTTGGGTTGGAAGGGACCTCAAACATCATCTAGTTCCAACCCCCCTGCCATGGGCAGGGACACCCTCCACTAGACCAGGGTGCCCACTAGTCCTTGTGCCACTATCTAGGAGGCAGAAAAATCTAGCCTAAACAAAAAAAAAAATATTATCAAGCATTACAAGTGACTTACAAGGCCATTAATTGCAAGATGAAAGTCCCCTTGGATGTGGTGCCTGCGTGGCCAGGCCAGTCAGCAGAACTTGGAGCAGCAAGCAGCGATGCCATGGGGGAAGAGCAGGGCAATGGCATGTACTGCGGTTCACAAGACTTTCCCTGGCCAGAGCTTTCCTCCCTATATCCATCAGTCAAGTGACTGAAATATGACCTTGAGATAACGCACAGGCACACACAAGGCTCCGAGGCCTTTCTGCCCGCAGCTTTTTCCTCCGCTTTTATTCGGGCACCTGCACCGTAGTGTGTCACAACAAGTCAAAACGCAGCATCGCTGCTTGGTGCTTGACGTGCGTCTCCCCTCTGCCCCCCAAAACCTGCCCAGATTTATCACAACAGCTCAAGAGGGAGCGAGGCTGGCTCTCCTCCGCCGGCCCCCTCACAATAGAGGATCTCCCTATTTGTGTGCAAAGGAGAGGGGCTGCCGCCCAGCCCTCGCATCTGTAAGGGCTGGAGACAAGCCGCACAGATAGGCAGAAATCAATAAGCTGGCGGATCAGAGGGCCCGGCAGAGGAGCCGCTCCGTGCACATGCACAGGGGCCGAACATCTGTCAGGCAAACAAAAAGCAACCCAAGCGGAACAAAAGAGAGGATTATTTTCACTCAAGTTCTTCTTCAGTCTCAGCAGGCAACGTTCAAGCCGTCCTCGTATTCAGACACTGAGGCCTTATGGAGTACGGGCTGTCCGGGAAATGCCAAACGCTGTTACCAGAAGACAAAAGAGGGGGGAAAAGAAAAAAAAAAATAAAAAAAAATGGAAAATTCACACTGTCTTCTTGGGTGCAATAGAGCAGGGGTAAGGTGGAGGGGGCACCGATCAGGGGGTGGAGGGCAGGGAGAGGAGGAGGACAACGCGATGATGCTCTAAAGAAGTTGATGACAAATCTCTGCTGCACTACTTGAAAACAAAGCGGATCATATCAGACGTGCCACAGAAGCATGAAATACTGGTGTACGGAGGCTGTGCCCCCCACTCCCTCCCTCGCGTGGAAGGGCAGACCTTGTGCTCACGCAGGCAAGTGCCGGGGAGCCGGCAGAGCTGTCCCTGCTCCCCACGTCCTCCTCACCTGGAGGGAGCCCAGCTTCGACCGCGAGCCCCTGGCACTTCTGGGGAGCGAAGGGTTTAGGATAAGCTCAGAACGTGGCTGCCGTGCCTCTCCCTGGTGCTCGGTGTTAGGCAGCACACACGATTACTGTGCAGCTTGGCTCTCCAGCACAACTGTCTCTTCTAATCGACATGCCATATACATCCTAGAAATACATGCAAAAAAAAAGTGAATTCATGAATGAAACAGATTAAGTAAAATCAGAATTGGGCTTAAAATGTCAGAAACTTTCATCCTCTGAATCATTTTACAGCTGAGAACTCCCTGTAGGGCATTTATGTGGCGCCCTTGTGCTCCTGTTGGCTTGTAACATTTTCAAACTGAAGCTTTATTAGGGGGAAAAAAACCCTTCCAGTTTTTGGGTTTTCTTCAACAGTTTCACAGTACATAGGCTATCTTCGTTGCTGGAAACAGGAGCTGTTCCAAATAAAGGTAAACTTGCTTAGCTGGAGGTTCAGACTCTAACCTTGCAGCTCCACGCCCATGGATGCACGTACGTGTCAAACATTAGCCCACAGCATCCTGCAAAATAGATATATGTCTCAGCCTTGACAGTGACTTACCATAGAAGACATGGAGTCTTGATGGTGTTAGAGGGAGTATTACACAGGTATTTTGAACCAGCTTCAAAATCTCTGAACTCTTGAACTCAGCCTCTACCCATCAGGGAGGAGAAAGTAAGGCCTTGAGAGTAAGGCTGCGAGGGACTTATGCCACGTGTGTATTGTGCTCATGTGTACCACCCACCTGAGAAGGACCAGAGGCAGCAGCCCAGGGGCTCTGCCAGCAGCCAGGGACAGGCACAGCAGGCTGGTGTCAGCAGCATGTTCCTCCATCACCAGCAAACGAGGGCATCTGCCATCGACACACCTTTTTTTCCCCAGGAGCTTTGCTCCAGCGGACTGTGAGAATTTCATTGCTCATAGGCAGGGCAGCAACCTCCACCAGCCACTGCAGATGCTGCAGACTCAGGTACCAGCCCTGCGGAGACTCCCTAGTGCTTGTGGAGAAGACAAACAGAGGTTCAAGCAGCAGCAGTTGCCACCTGCGTGCTACACTGTGGGTCTGTGCATGAAGAGCGTATCCAGCCTCCTGCATACATCCTGCACGGACCACGTACACGTACCCAGATTGTCTCGGTGAATACTGAAAGGGCTCATGAGGCCAGAAAGATCAAACTCTCTTCCTAAAACACAGTAACTCATATGCTGGCCTTAGGCATCTCCTTATCCAAGCTGTGCCTGTCCTGAGTTGTCACCTCCCCTGATTGAGTCTAGCCCAGCTTACCCCTGGGAAGAGACCCGAACCCAGGAGCAGAGTCTGCTTCCTGCTGCTGCTCCTGACCTGCCTCGCTTATTGATGACTCTCCTTGCCCTGCAGTTACTCACCTCACCTGCAGCCTTTCCTGGATGCCTCTGCTCTGCCTGGGCTGCAGCTTTTCATAAGAAGTATTTCTGACTGCTTGGTCATGTCTCAGGAATTTCAGGGGTCCCCTATTTGCCTTTTGCAAGCAGTTCTCATATAGACCATCAATAGCAAATCAATAACTTCTTATCTCATGGTTAGGATATTACTAATATTTGTCCATAGTCAATATTTTTCCTTAAAGCTAAAGCACTCAAGTTTCTTTTGCTCTCTCTTTGGTTATTCTTTGCAAGCCCTGAAACATGTGAAAGTACTATCCTAAGGAGTACAAGCAAATACTTCTGTATAGCTGGGATTTAATGAAAAGGTGCTAAAACAGGGGGGTTGATGATATATTGATAAATAACAAAAAAACCCAAAACAATAAAAAGCTGATCATTTACAGGAGAAAAAATCTGTTTCATATGAGGAAAAGTAACCTCATAGAAAGTTTTATGGTAAAGGAACGGTACAGTACATTGTTCAATAAGCCAGGGAAGATTCTGTCGTTTACTTCCTACCACAGAAGTAAATTGATTCTTCCTCCAGAAGGATAAGGACCAAAGGAAAAGCCAAGGAAGGAAGGTAGTAAAAGTAATGGGTATATGTATATCTTTTCCATGATATTTTACAAATTTGCCTTTGGAAACTAAGCACGTTTGATGGGTTTAGTTTTATCCTTGTCTACCTGCAATGAAAGAGAAGCATCTCAGCAGGGTCTCTTTTGGAGGGGATTGGTTTTGAGTCGATCTGGCTGTGAGAGGCTCTTGGATTAGCAGTCTCTGGAGAGGTCTTTTTGGGGCAAAAAGTCTGACCTGGCTGGTTCCTTAGAAAAACAGGGTTTGGGGGTTGCTTTCATGCCTGTGATGTTGCGCTGCAGGCAAAGGATGGATCTGGAAGACACAAGCCAGGGACAGGGAGCCTGGTCAGCAGAAGGCACTGGTCACCTGGGAGTGGAGACTGGCAGAGACATGCTCTGTGAACAAACCCACCCTGTCAGTTTAGTGGTCCCCGTTTTCTCCGGAGCCACAGAGCACCCTGGTGTTTCCTGCAGCCTGTCGCACTCCTTCTCAAAGCACTTGTAACTGAAACATCAGAAAGACGATGCCAACGTGCGACGTCAGTGCGGCTTTGCAGACTCCTTGACGTGGTCCGTTAGACTGCAACTTGGGAACTCCTGCTCCAAGCGCCTAAAAGAGAGAAACAGGACTAACCAGCGGCTCCCTGACAAGCAGCTGTGACATGTGCCATCACAGTAAATTAATGGTGGCCACAGTTTTGACAGTTTAAATCAAAACAGAACTGAACAATCAGAGCAAGTTTTTGTCTTGCGGCTGCAATGAATTCCCTGGTGGCTGCGTGCGGCCGCTGTTATTGTCTGTGAGAGTCACTGCCCTAAGAGATGAGTTCTATAACAAGTGAACAAATAACTCAATTAGAAATTAAAACAGTACATTCCTGAGAGGAGCTCAGCAGCCTCTTCTCCCATTAGCAACAGTGGGAGTTGCCACGCTCCGCACCTTGCTGAGATGACGCCGCTGTAACCGGCTGCTTCACAATGTCATTCCGGTTTGCCTCTTTTGGGTACCTTTTGCTGACAGTGGGAATGCGTTGATTTTTTTGGTCAAATTTTAGCCTGGGGGGGAAGACAAGAACAGTTACACAAAAGAAAATTGAAAGCGGAGAAGAGACCAGAGTGATGAACTGATGAGTGAACTTTTTGTTGAAAAGTAATTACTGAGTACTCACTTTGTGGCTGAGCTTGCTCTATCGAGGAGAGAGGAAAATCAGTCATCCTAGGATCTGAAAAGAGTCATGAGGGCAAACTCAGGCAATTTGAGAATGACAGACTGGCCAGTCTGAATTTGAATGTGAAGGAGTACAGATATAACAACTTTCCTCCAAGGTAGGAAATAGAGGAAAAAAGTTTTGGGGTTTTTTTTTTTTTAATTAAATGTATTCAATGAGCATGGGAAGCCTCCTGCAAGGAAGAAAGTGTCCTTTGAGTGTATGTCATGGTGGTGCGGTACTTAAAAACAGAAGGGGTGAAGGAATTGCGAACAGCTGGTGAGTGGCAGCCCTATGCCAAAAGAATGAAGTGTGGAGGAGGGGAGAAAGCAAAAAAAAAAAAAAAAACAACAAAAAACCCAGCAACAAAAAAAGCTAAATTGGAAACTCCTAACTAACAGTAAAATAAAAACTCAATCAGAAAAACAAACCAGCAGTGTTGGGAGTGTACTGACAAACACCAGCTTCCCATGGACCGTAAGAGCAACAGAAGCCATTGTCCTCTGTTGGGGATGGGAACCATAAAAAACAACAAGCTGGGCTGGGAACATCACTGCTGTGTGCTCTCACTCGCATTTCTCAGCTACACCCAGCCCAACTCTCCCTCTCTCCAATACAAGGGATGCTCCACAGAGGATGAGTGCACCCCTGCCTAGCTGGGGGGACGATCTGTGAGCACTCACCTTCCTTAAAAAAAAAAATCCCAGCAGTTAGGACATAATCAGCTCATTAAGGCTCTCGGGTGAGGAATAAATAACGGCCCCATGGCAGGGCGGTGGGCATGTGGGACAGGGACCCAGAGAGGCAGTGCGGCCTGGCGGCTGCAGCCGCTGGGCTTGGGCTGGGGCAGTTGCTGCGGCAGCAGTGCCCTGCTCCCCAGCACACGGCTGGCACGGAGCTCTGCTCCGGGGCTCCTGTCCTCGCACAGCCGCGCTCCTGCCAGGCGGGAGAGAGAGGTTTGTGCTCAGCCTCAGCGGAGGCACGCTGACTTTCCCGGCATGCTGGCCCCACGGCACACTGATACACGAAGTCTGTCCCTGCCTGCCTTGCCTGGCACGGCGATATTTCAGAGCTTCAGATACGTTTGCAGCAGGGGCTGGGAGGAGCTGCCCGCTCCCCTCCAGATGCCGGGGACCTGCCCGTGGCCGAGGGGAGCTCGGCACGTGCTGGAGGATGACAGAAGTTGGGTGAAATACTGCACAAAGATGCTTAAAACCAGGGGATGATTTTTGAGGAAGGAGAGATTAAGCAGGTGAAGACTAACTGAGCAACACCAGCGATATGTAACATTGTGGTGGATCATGGAGAGACCACAAGGGAACGGGTGCTCACCATTCCTCACAATACAAATGTTAACGCACATCTGAGATGACGTGACAAGGTCAAAACAAACAGAGGAAGTACCTCTTCCTATAATGTATCAGTTATGAAACTTTGGATCGATTAACGACAAAAAAAGAAGAGAGAAATCTAGATAAGAACAGTCCATAAATGCAACTCAGCAAAGACATAGATACAACCTCAATTCAGGAGTCCTGAAATCACAGACTGCCAGATACCAGGAGGGTACAGAAAAAGAATGATGTCTCTTTGCTAGCCCTATTCTCACACAGCACTTAATCACTGTTAGAGGCTGGAAAGATCTTTACTGAACCGAAGAGTATAGTCTTGTTTTCTTCTATTTTTCATTTGTCCTTTGAAACTTGGCATATTCAGCGGTTAAAAATGAAGCTTTGAAACAAATACATCCAAATCACAGGTATCCAAAGCACTACGTAAACCTGACCACCACATGTTTTGACATTCAGAATATTTAAACTTTAAAAAAGGATTCTGCTCGTGGATGGGCTCATCTTTTTCAGGTCATGATTGACAGAGGTCTATTTCAAAATACCTCCCATTAGCAGAGGAAAAAAAAAAAAAGAAAAAAAGAGAGGAAAGCTACCTTAATAGTAAAGCAGGGAGTGACAGCAGCAGACAAAAGCTCGTTGCTTCTTTGTTCTTCAAATCTGAGGAAAATACACAGGACTCCATTGTACGACTTTTTCGTGCACAACATTGTCTCCCTTGACCCCATGCACATCTGCAGCCTGAGGTCCTCTGTTATCTCTGGATAACAGCTGTTCCATCACTGATTATTCATCAGCTCCACTTTAGTCTGCCTAAGGTGCTGTGAAAAGCCCCCAGGTTGCTGACTTTGCTAACAGGAGCTGAAGATAAAGCCTAAAATTGCTGGGGGGGGGGAAAAAAAGAAAAGATAAATAATGGATAACTCTTACTGGACATTTTAATCTGTAGTGCCTATACTTCAGCATACTGGAATTGCAGAATCTTTTAAAAATCTCAGAGTCCCCTAGTTTTCTCATTTAACACCTTTATACTTTTTATTTGGCTTCACATAGCAAAATACAAGGTCAAGCAACACATGCAGCAAGTCCTTCAAACATAGGATGTGCAGGATCAGAATTTGCAGAACAATTACTTAGTGAGGATTTACAGTTAAAAGAAAGTGACTGAAGAGATGAGATATGTGAAAAACCCAACTCCCTTGAATACAAATACTCCTTGATCTTTATTTGGGGCAGAGGAAGTAATTTCTCTCCTGTCTTCTCACACTTATTATGAAGACCACAATTCAGTATGCACCTCCTCCCCAGGTAATTCATCTTCTGAGCTCATCCACCACCCCCAATCATTTTCCACCCCTACCACTCCCCAATTACCAACACTCATATTCCCACATGGGTGCTAAATCCCATCAGTCTCTCTGTCAGAAGCATAAAGATGGAAGGGGTTTCCTTTGATCTCCAAGACTTTTTCATGGGTCGTTTGAGAGGTGAGGATGGAAGAAGGTGAAGATTTCTAGTTTATCAGCAAGGTGTTGATGGCCACCAGATTGCTGGGAACATAATAAAGGACATTCCTGGAAAAAAAAAAAAAAAGGAAAAAAGAAAAGGTGCTCTGAAGCCCAGCACTAAGCTGTTAATGAGCTCCTGGTGTAGACTCCTGGGGTGCAGGGCTGTACCTAAGCAGGTGGCCCTGCAGTGACAAGCAGCCCCCAGTTAGCTACTTGCAAGTAAGTTGTACAGCTCCTGTCCCTGAAATACCTACATGCCCCCTACGTGAGTTTAGGTTACCGTTATGGAGTCCCTGGTGTGCTCCGCGCAGTTCCAGAAATATGAGCCCACTCTGTGAGCCAGAGAAAACAGCTTCTCTAAGAGCCCCAGAGGAGGCACAGGCTGCTTCGTGGAGTGGTCCCAAGTCCTGGTACCACTGGCTCCTTTGCTTCGTGGTCATCTGTAAAACAGGCTGCTCAGAAGTCGCCGCTCTTTGATCTCTCCAAACGCGAAGGTGCTACACGTGCACAGATGTTACGTGTAGCTGCCATCTGCCTGTCACAGTTATGAGTAGTGTAGCTCAGGTACACGGAGCCAACACATAAGTCTGCTGAAATGATACGGAGGGACAGAGCTAAAGGTACACATTCAACCTGTGTTCTAAATTTCCCAATTTGATTGCAAAACTGACTCTTTTTCATGCCTCCCAACTTGCCTTTCGTCTTTTCCAGTCCACCTACATCACATCCCTTGCAACTATATCACACTCCCTTTGTCCATGTGCCAAGAAATTGCTGAGGACTTGCAAAATCCTCAGTCCTGATTGTTTACCTGTTTTGTACAGCATCTCTGCCTTGCTTCAGAAAGCAGTTCTGCTGTACCCTCCTTCTGTTAGACAAAATTATGTAAATTGCAGAGACTAAATTGCTGTATAATGGTTGATCAGCTTTTCCTTATTGTTTGCCATTTGTTACACAGGATTTGCGTGCATTTAAGAGTTTTATGTGTTTAATAGTTATTTAAGAGGCTTAGCATGGCTAATACCTTCAAGCAGTTCTGTCCCTGCAGACTACAGAGAAGTAAAGGCTACCTCTGTCATCCGTGGGTTTGACTCTAGGAGTTTTTTTAAAAGCCTGAGTGGTAAAGGAGCTGGGGAGAAGATGCAGCGACTGCTGATGCTGTTTTGAGAGTGTGCCGCTGTTTACCAAAAGGACCCCTGGCCCTCTGCTGATACAAGGAGCTACCGAGCAGACCCAGCTCCCACATTGTTCAATTGCAGCCTGTTTCCACTCACGTACCTGTAAAAGCTCGGACACGAGCAGAGGCGACTGTTCCAGCTCGAGGCTGGCTGCGGGCAAACGCATCGGCATCTCCTCTCAGTTGCCAGATCCTGCTCTTGTTAGTGCGTTGCCAAAGCATTAATCATACCTCGGATCCCGTGTGCCCCTGAGCAGCCTCTCCCTCCCAGCTGCCTCACCCCCGTTCCTTGACAGACAGACTTACATCTCTCTCCCACTCCTTACACATCCTTGATCTTTTCCAAGAGCTCCAGCCCCAGCAGAGCGAGCGGGCCGGGAACAACGAGCGGTGCGCTGCCATCGAGCTGGCTTTTCTGCGGCCTCGCCGGTCGCGTAGCGGAGACCACTCCAGCGCATTCAGCAAAGCACACAGCATCCACGCAACACCTACAGCTTTTCTGTAAGCAATTAACTGAAGAAGTCAGGTTCGGTTTTCTTAAACAAATTAGCCTTTTAGTATGGAGTTATACACACCGTTGAGAAAACAGAGAGTAAAGTAAATACGTTCTTGAAAAGCAGCCCTTCTCCCATGCAGCCCCAGAGAGCAGTACTCACACATTTGCCCGCTGCAAACAGATGGGCCATTTTCTTGTGTCTCTATTAGGTAATAGGCTCAAGCTGTGAACAAATAAAGCAGAAAACACCCAATATGCCAATGTGTTAATTTTCTCTTCCTGTAGGTGTCCCTGTCGGTTGCAAAAACGAGGCAGACCCAACTTTTTTTGTTTCTTATTTTTCTCTAATAGAGAAAAAGACGAGCTACGACCTTTCCCCTGCGCAAAATAAACTCTGACCATTTTTCACAGTAATGTATACATAAAGGGTGTTGATTAAGCTGCGTGTGAGAAACAACAAAACTAGCCCTAACGACTGGAGAGGCTGTTTGTGTACGTTATCTTTTTAGATAGCTGAGTTCTCCTTTAAACATACATCTCTATACATGTTCCTTACCAACCCTAAGCTGTAATGATATGCCCAGAACCATGAGCATATGGATACACACAGTCTGTATAATTATTTGTCACCTGTGTGGCCTTTCTTGCGTGTGGTACTGGACGTACTTCACTGGGGTATAGCTCAGGACAGGGTCTGGCTCAGGCCGCACGGACGTTATACACTAGTGATGTGTGTGAGTGGTTCGTCGTCACTTTCATGGAAGCAGGACTGTTTCCATGCTTGCTCTGGAACTGCCAGGAGGTTCCCACAGGGAGCAGAATGGAAGATAACAACCTCTGAAGAGGTCTAGATAGCAACTAGAACCAACAAAGATTCAATATATTTTTCCAAGGTGTTTGGTCCAAATCTGCAGTTTTATGTATTTTGCCTAGAAAGTCTTTGCCCTTGCAGGGCTCTGTTCTTCAGCCCAAGGAGGAGCAAGTGCTGAGTGCCACAGGGATTTATTTGGGTACTTCCCAGCACAGATCCAACAGTTCTTAATGCACTCAGGCTTGTAGGTGAGAGATATAAAGGTGCTTCTCTTTAAAGTCTAACCTGATTAGAATCACTCCTATGACTCTTAATTTACCACTATCAAACCACCTCTCCTATTGTTATAACCTTTCTTTCTTTCATGAAGGCTCTTTGGAAGCTTTTCACATACTTGTTAAATGCTCTTGGTCACAAAGCCTGCTCGAAGTACCCTTGATCATGTCATTGCTATGGTGTAAAATTGAATTACTTTTACAATGCATGCTGTACCCTGGCAAAGTGAGGCCTTTTCCCACAGTCACCAGAGGTGGAAGGCCTCAAAAACAAATGAATAAAGGAGGACAAAAAAAAAAGAAGTAAATTTTCATTAAAAGGAAAAAAAAAACCCCTCTTTTTCTTGAAGTGTGGGGAAGCCAAGCTCAAATGGCTCTCTAGTAAGTGTCAGCCAGGCACACTATCTCCCTATTTCAAAAGAGAAATTGATTGACTTGCCGGGGAGGGGTTAATAATAGTGAAAAAAAAAAGCATTTGCAATTTGCTTGATTTTTTTTGGGTGGTGGTTATGGAGAAAGAGTTATCTCTCACAAAAAAATCAAGAACATGAACAGCTTCTTCCTTGCTGAAAATGGCTGTGGGATGTTGTAGGGTTGCAGATCACAGTCAGTTCTCATCCTCATTTCTGTCCTTTCTATAGGACTGGACATTAAATGAATGAGGTTATTCAAACCAGAAGCAAGTATTAAAATTGAACAAGCATACTCAGAGCATACTCCCTCTACCTCCAAAAGAAACCGTCCCACATATCCCTTCCTGGAAAATACGACAGGCTTTGTTATTCCTATTGCATCATCTAAATAAAGGACTTTGATTAGCCCTGCTTATTCCAGATTCTTGTTACACGTTTGTAACACCATACAATAACAAGGCTGCGCTGGCAATCTGTTGTTTCGTGCTGGAGTTAGCAAGGGTGCTCTTTGGAAGCCCAAGACTCTCCTCTGGACAGCTGAGCGGTGCTACAGAGGCTACGAGGTATGAAATGCATGCAGCAAAGCACATGGATGCCTCACATCTGTCTTGCGTTCAGCATGGTCCTGCAGTGTCCCGGTTGACCAACATCTTCCAGCTTCTGGTGCATGACCTGTTCATTGCTATTACACCTATCTGTGAAGCTCCTGCTCCTTCCTGTCACAGCTACAGTGGCTTCATTCAGCTTCAGGTCTTCATGAACTTTACAGCACACTCAGTCCTCAAGCCAGTGGGCCAGGACCAACCAGGCCAGGAGCTCACAGCCAGGGGTGCCAGCACTCATCCCCAAGGTCCTAGCTGGAGAGAGTCTAGATGCAGCCGTTCTTATCTTTGGTAACACAGACCCAGCCTCAGGTGCCCACAAAGTGCTACTTTGGTCCAAGACAGTCCCGAGTGGTTTCAGTCTTGCCTGTTCTGTAAAACAGGCTGTGCTGCCATCTTTCACTGTGAGTTGTGCTCGCAGGTATATGTTCTGCTAAACCCACGCTTTTGTGGTGAGAGCTTGTGTCCTGCCTAGCAGGGTGATTTCATTGTACTGTTACCAGTGAAAGGTATTTGTGGGGAGCTGCTTCCACACTAGCAGCACTGCACTGCCCTAGGATGCGGGCAGAGCGCATCTGGGGAGAGCTGACCTCCCTGTTGCTCAAAGGGATTCCCAGTTAACCAAGCAGCAAGAAGAACAATGGGAGCAACACCCTTTTGACTTGCATGGTTTTCATCTTTCTTTTGCTTCCCTTGGATTTTCTAAGGCAGGCTGTGAATACCGAAGTGTCACCACTTGCACTTAAAGACTTTGCAGGTGATAGTGCGATGCTTGTTCACACCAATATGAGAGGAACGACACAGCAGGAAGTCAGCTCTTTCAGACCTCTTTAGAAATGTGTGATAATCTTATAGTGCACCAACACTTTCTCCCTCCCCTCTCTCTCAGCCTCTAATTTCTCTTAAACAAGGCTATGTTAGTCTCCACGTTTTGGTGCTGCTGCCGACATAGCCCTCCTTTCTCTAAATTTGCCCTGTTTCACACCTCACCATCCCATACCATTGCACGCTTCAGTGCTTTGGGGACAGGTTTATGTATTCAGTCTACACCTCGCCTGCTGTGTTGCACTCTTCCTGATGCTTTTTTCCACACATTTTGGCAAAGGCACATTTGGCGATAGATATGCATGTCCTTTTATATTCCCTTTCTTTTTCCTTGTCTTCTCCCCCCTCATGCCTTGCCTTCTTTATAAGACTTGGTCCATATTTAAAGTTTGCACGTTTGCATTGCATTCCTCCTGTTCTTATTATATGCAGAGCCCGTCAGATTTTTTTTTTTTTCAAAACTAACAGCTTTTTTAACCAAACACCCCATTTCTGAACAGTTTTCCAGGAAAGCCCCACGTTCAAGTCCATCTATGAAATGAGGTAATAGAAATTTGAATGTGAATCCACATCCCATAGGAGCACGCTTACCACCAAAATTATGTCTGTTCTATGTATGTATGTATGTGTTTCAGTTGCTGATCCACCAAACAACCTTTGAAAGAGTATTTTATCTAGATGTGCAATAATGTTGAAGGATCTGAGAACAGTTTCCTGCCCAGCTCTATTTATAGCACCGTAGCAGCTGAGCGTCTCTCAGCTTAGTACTTAGCTCTCTTAATTTGCTCATGCAATCCTGCGAACAAGGCGGTAACATACAGCTTGGGTTTAGAGTTGGGCAATAAAGACACAGAGGACAGGTTAAGCAATTTTCCCAAGGTCACACTCGAAATAGGAATGTGTCCCCCCACAAGACTCTCTCTCATGCCAGACTAATACTTTAACCCCAGGCTGACCATTTTTAGTTAAGTACCTAGCAATATTTGTGCCATCACCTGATGCCAGAGCACTGAGACTTACTGAACCTTTCATTAAAGCCATGTACAAACACTAAATTCTCAGTGTGTGTCTGGGGTAGCCACCACTATTTTGTCTCCTCTACAGGTTGTGACACTGGAGGACATGTGGGAAAGATGACCAAAACTGTGCTGAGAATCAGCAGGGAAAGTCCTGTCATCGTCCCCGTCCCCCCACATGCACAGATTGGGTTCCCTGTAGAGGATGCCAGGCTCCTAGGCTGCTTCTCGTTTGGTTTAAACATCGGGTGCTAACACTTTTGTGTACCTTATTAATCTTGGTGAAGATCGGCATTTCCCTCTTCAGTGCAACTGAGGTGTGTTAAAACCCACCAGGATTTACACACCACATGTGGGCCTCTCTTAAGAAGCTCAGCTGTAAAAATAATTCTCATCACACATTGCAAAGTTGGCTGTGGTGTTAAACACAGCAGACATTTGGTGAAGTGTACTCCTGGACAGGACCGGGTAGTTGTTAAGCATGCTAAGAAACTGTTCTCTCATTCAAACAGAAGCCACCAAAATGGTTTTTGAATAAGAACTCACTGGGTTTTCTTCAGCCTTTCATCTTGTCAGGAAATCTCTGTGAACTTCCCTCCTCTCCATTTGCTTTCCTTCCCCTTTCTCTGCTGTCATTTACCAGCCGGGCTATTTTCTTCAAAGTACCCTCTAAATGTCACAACCACCAAACAACCATAGCAAATAATGGAAATGCCCTACTAACCCTTCCCAAGGCACTCATATACCAACGCTGAATAATTTGACCTGCTTTCATTCTTGGGAGCGTATTTCACGGTAGTAGCAGAGGAAAGGGAACGATTTTAAGATTTTGTTCCCTTTTCTCTTGGTTCTCTTTTGATGTGAGACAGCTCTACAAACATGAACTAGAAAAACCCTACAGCCCAAACCAGACGTCCCTCGGAAGGAGTGTGCCAGCTAATACAGAATGAGGAACATTCCCATTTCGAGTGCTGTTGCACATGCTTCCCTGTGTCCCCCTTACTGTAAGAAAATCACTTAAAAGTCCTCAGGGACCTTTAAAACAAATAATCCATTATAATAAAGGGCTTAGGTATAGCAGAGGTGTGTACATGTTTATCTTTGAACGCAGGGTTTCATCTGGGAGACACAGTCTGTAGGCTGGATTTCTGCCTGAAATCCGGTATTTACTTCAGTTTTTAAAAAAGATTAGTTTTCAAAGAGGTGTGATAACTGATCTTCTGCTGATATTTTCCAACGTATCAAAAGACGCGTGCTCTAATGGCTCACACTAATAGGCATTTAACCATGTTAAATGTAAGATAATGTTAAGATAGCCTACTTAACTAATCTTGGGATTTCTGTGTAATTTCTTTCAGTGTTGGTTAAAGTTCTCATCTCTCCCAAACAGCTTATTTCTATCTGTCTCTTTGATCAACCACAAATATGAATTTCATGGTATTTTGTATTCAAGACGTGCCAGGAGAAATATCCTCAAACCCCCTCCCACTCAAAATCAGAAAACAAATATTTAAGTCAGCTTTGAGGATGATCTTATTGCAGTCCCAACAAGACCTCTGGATCTAATCTAGATCAGGGCTTCGGCTGCTGACCCCTTTCTCTTTTACAGGGACAGAACAATACTGGATGCATTGTCTTTCTTTCAATAGTCTTCCCTCCTTCCCTTCAGGCCTTTCACTGTACCTAACTCACCTTACCCTAAACAAGCAGCACTGACTTTATCTGCTGTCACCAGAGAAACACTTCAAACCTAACTGAGTTACAGATCAGGAGTGATCAGAAGTGTTCAAGTCAGTTCAGCTCTCAGAGGTGTGGGGTTAGCGATACACGTATCTGTTCACACACGAGCTCCTTCTGGATGGCTTTGCATCTATGGAAAACAAAACGGTGGCACCGACAGGGCAAGCAAACCAAAGTCTAGGCTGAAGTACACAAATTAAGGAAATTCAAAAGAAAGATCCTCTCCACAAATTAAGCTACCTATGCAATTAGGTAATGAAGAGAAAAAATTTTTCTGGATCCCAGGTGTGAAACTTGAGTACTGACATACCCTTCTGCCTGCAGACCTGTTTCCAGGTCTGCACTGAAACTCCTCTCAGATCAGCTACGGCAGCCAGGACTTGGAGAATATTCCTTCTCTTACCACCATAATTTTGCCAGGAAAAGCCCTTGTTTAGGTACAACTGAATGAGCAGAAAAGGTTCGTTGCTAATTCTGCTCAGAAAATAGGCAGGATCAATACCAGACAGAGGAGGTGGCGGCTGGTAGTTGGAGGGCTTGCCAACATGGTTCAGGGAATAACTACACCAAGATTCCCCCTGAAGCACAGACAAAGCCTTGTCCTCCTTGCTGTGCAATCGCAGGAGCTATCTGCGTCCCTGACACCACGTGTCAGTAAGTTCCTCTGGTTAATTAGAAGCAGCATAAGCAGAATGTTTGTACACCCAGTCAGCTCCATCTGTGTCTTACACAACTACTACGGAGACAAGTTGATCTTGTGGTTGATGGCACTGGCCCGCCTTGCCAGAAATGTGTTGCTGCAATACCCACACCACTCATACGCTGTAGGCCTTCGTTTCTCTTCTGTTAAGTTTGTGGCAAGGATGGTCTGGGCATGTGTGGTGCCCTGTATGACATGGCTCTCCTATCAGCTATGGCTTCTTGAACCTTTGTCCTCAGTGTATAAAAATAAGCAAATGGTTAAAAGTTTTAAATGCTCGGGTCTGGCTTTTGCTGAAACAATAGCAAAGTGGTCAGTGGAGTTCAGAGGAAGGAGGCCCAAGCCCTTCAACAGTGCTCTCACCCACCTACCAACCCTGTCTCCTCCATTTTCACTGCAGCCTCTTTGGCTGCACGGAGCTCTTCACCCAACCGTTAATATACCGAAGGTCATCATTTCCTAACCTGCCCTCTTGGCTTCCCCGTGGGATTTACAAGCTCGCTCCTTCTGGTGATCTGATTTCCATGTGTATGAGATGAGGTGAGAGCATGGCCATTTCAAAGCCTCGGAAATGGACCTCCAGCACTGGGATGCTGAAGGAGGGCAGAGGAATCAGCATGAGAATGTTATCCTAACACCTTGGCAAGAATGGGAACCCTCACACAAATGTTTATTCAGAGGCAGAGGGATGGCCTAGCTGGGCAGCATTTTATTTTTCGCTCCTGGGAGTGTGAAAGGAGGACACATAAAGAAATTTACAACTGGTAATTCCCCTCCTGATACCTAAAAGATGCTACAAAGTTGTGGAAAAACAAAAGGCTTTTGAGATGAGGCAGGGAATTTGCTGCCCACAGTGAGCTTAAACCTGCAGCTTGTTGTTCTGAATTCAAGCAAAATCCAGACAAACAGTTGATGTCAGTAGGAGATATGTCAGAAAAGAGCAATGGGATTTCACCCAGGCCATGACTTTCAAAATCAAACAGGGTCCTTCTTGTTTGTGGCTGACGATGCCACAGACATCGCAGCTTGACAGAGTATGGCCACAGAGCTGTGCAAGGGGTGAGTTATCTAACAGGAGATCAGCAAATCTGGTCAAGTAATGAAAGTTACCATCTGCCTAGCAAAAGCTGTGAGTACTTATCTGGTGCTCTTGAAAGAGCACATGGCATATTAATTAGTGTTGGACACTAATGAAAGGCTAGCCCAGTGATTAGTGCTAAACCAAAGCAGTTGCTGCTCAGTGCGCGGTGCAGGAGAACGCGGAGAAGGTGTGCTTGGGTCCACCGGACCTGGTCTCAGTTGTGCCCCAGGAGCTGCCTTCAGCTTCTGACAGCCCTCTCTCTCTTGCCTTCACTCTGTAACAAGAGCAGGGCATATGGCTTTGCACATAAACATATCACACCTTTCTCCTGCATGAGTACGCATACGGGATATTTCTAAACATTTTGTCCAACTTTCAGAGAGTTTTGCAA
>VWZZ01000182.1:1259886-1292910 GCA_013399095.1 Psophia crepitans
GCCTCTTCTGCTCCCGCAAAATCCCTTAGGAGACCATCCTGTAAGTACATTTGACATACATGGAATGACAGCCAAATACAACTGGAAAAAACTGTACATTAATTTCTAAATATATATAGAAATATATTTCTAGTATATTTGAAATATACTAGACAGGTATATTTCAAACCAAGAAAGCCCATTAGATTTTTCTGACCTGAACACTTGTGTGTCCTAAGTGTCCTCAGCTACGGAATTCCAGCCCATTCCTCAGTACTGAGCAGGTCTTTCACTTTGGAAAGATGATAAATTGCTATGCCCTGGTGGAGATTAAAAGCAGGTAAACACACAGCACGGCCTTGACCTATTTCTCATACATTTCACACAGGTGAGTTCACCCAGTTTCTAAAGTTTACCTACCTGTCAATGATAAGCTGTTTACATTAGTTTCCTGTTTTAACCACCAGTCTCTGGCTACCTCGTGTTACACAGCCACACTTGTCTCCTCCAGGTGAGTGAGTTCATCCCACGAGCATGCTTCTGACCAAAGCTGGACCAGATGAGGAGGGACTGAAGTAACAGGCCTAGCACAGCTGCTTGATGTTATCGCCCAATCTTTTAGGACAACTGAATGAGATAAACACATTCGTATGGTTGGACTAGATGATCCTTGAGGTCACTTCCAACCTTAATGATTCTATTCTATTCTATCTGTACATCAGAAAATGGTGGCACATGCTTCCAACGTGTTAGTGTGACTAGCACTAACATGAGCAGGGTCACTTTTATGGAGCAGTGTGTTGGCAAGTGACAATTTCTTACAATATTTAGTTTTCAAAATAAAAGCAGCCCACTTTGTTAAGTCTACAGGCATGAGTGTCCATGTTCACATGTCACAGCAGACTATTTTCTAATCAATATAGCATATATCTTCACTTCATGAAGAAAACAGCTTGGTAAGTCAAAAGCTTTTGGTAAGGCATTTGTGTCCTACAGACGGTAACACTTACGGACTTCCTTATTCAGAAGAGCAATGGGTCCCAGTGAACTGGCAGAGCTCCAGGGCTCTACAAGTCTTCTCTCCCTCCTCCAGAATAAGACTGGAGGAAGACAATCTGGTTCCATCCTCACACTATCTTCCTGAGATGCCCGTTTCTAACAGCCAAAGGAAAAATAGCACTCCCAAGGGCAGATTCGGGTCTCAAGTGAACTGAAATAACCCTCTGGAAGAGACTGGCTTTCCTCTATCTCGAGCAGAAGCAAAGGGAAAAGGGAGGCTAGCTGGGGTAGCGCTCATCTCGGGTAACCAAGCCTTCAAAAATCAGGCTACTAGCTTGTGTCAGCACTTTAAGCCTCCCTTTACAGTCAGAGACAAAACAGGCACCTGCGGGACACGATTTTCTCATCTATTTTAGGAGGGGCTGAACTGCCCTCTGAAAATACCTGTTGTGTCCTGGCTGGCAAGAGAAGGAAGACAGACTGTTAGTCTGGATCTGCAGCAGCCCAGTGCTGGGTGAGCACCCTGAGGCATCACAGGTTCCATGTCTCCAGTTAGTTGATGGGAATCTGGGCCAAATACCTTTGTCAGCTTCAGAGAAGAGTTTCACATTTGCAGTATTGAAACCCTTCTAAAAAGAATCATAAATAAATAGCAGAAGATATTAAATCATATTGCAGGCTATTTATTGGGCATTTGTATTTTGAAATTGAATCATCTTCAGCTATGTGAGGGCAAAACGAAAGAAATCAGAAACAGCTGCAATGATTTTAGTCGAAGGACTAAACCTTCCAGTCTGGCCTAAGAGCTTGCATACACGCTGGTCACTCTGGCTAGTGCTAAACTCACCAGCATCTTGGAAGATCAGATGATAAGCTTGCACATCCACATGGAATTTTCCGCAACAGCCACAGGGAAAACTCATTTCAGTGATCCAACCTCAAACTTCCTATCGAGGCATTTCAATTCTCATATTACAGAAGGCAGAGCACAGCTGCCTACTGCTTTTGGGACCAGTAAAACTGCACAGAAAATTCAGGCTGTAGTTTCAAAATACTCAAATAATTATAGTGAGAAGCCCCACGACCCTCTGAGTTCCCTGCTTGACTAGCAAGAATCACGTGCAAACAACCGACAGCGAACCTAAGAGCATTGGACATTCTTTGCAATGTTATAAAGAAACATTCCTGATTTCTTTATACATTACCGAGCTCAGCCCGTATCTGAAGACGGTGTCAGGCAACCTGAACTGACAGTCTGATCTGGTGCAGCAAACCCCACTTTGTTTTGATTTCAGTCTCTTTTTTTTCCCACCACCAATAGTTAATGTTTGATATGCAGGGCACTGGGATAATTATCACTGCATCTGTTTTCCCTATTACAGACTGCATTTTTAGCCATATAATCACTTACAATTGGATGGGGGATTCTCAGAGTGTTTACCAAAGAAATGTATTGAGAGGCATCTGTTTCATTTAGTCTGGAATGAAAAAAAATAAAAAATCAAAATTGAATACTTACCCTGAAACAATGCTGAAATTATGCTACATACTAAAGTCCAGGCTACTACTCTATTAAATCAAATTTTAATGCCTCCTTGTTAAATCTACTAACCTTTCCTGCGCCAGACATGCCCAGATTTCATGAGCATCCTTGCCAATACTAGGAAGCGACTGATGCTAACTAAGAATAGAATGCATCAAAATTTAATTCCCAGAGTAATACCAGCTTGTATTTTGCACTGTTGTAATAAGCAAACTCTAATAAAATGTACTAAGCAGAGCCTTGGCTTGCAGAAGCTCTGCACAGACTGCAAAAGCTCTGAAGGGCAGGAGATGCTTTATTTGACAGCTTCTGCTAAATAAATAAAAATAAATGCTTATACGGAACATTCACATAACCCCTTGCTCATTTCAGAGTCTGTGGTTTGCAGATCACTGCAGAAGAACTAAAATTGCAATCCTTGGCTAAGTGAATTCCCACATATCTGTCTCGAAGTCTTGTTGTTCTTTGAAGGCGGAGGAAGTTTCAAGTATTAAAACCATCTTTAAAATCTTTATGAGACAGTGCGACAAGGTACTTTGTGCTTGTAGGGAGATGGAAAAACAGAGGTCTGTAATTTTTTCCAGCTTTTCTTATGCTACTAGTAAGACACTCTTGTACACGGAGCCACACTCCTCTCACCCATCTCCTCTCCTCTCACCTCCCATCTCCCTCCCAGTTCCTGGCAGAGTAGCTAGCAGAGTAGGACCTTGGGCTGCAGAGCAGAGACATCCATTATTTGAGAGGTGACACAAGTCTTGGGCATGTCTCAGCTGTGCCCCACGCTACACCATTTAGCCTGCTTGCAGAGGGGTAGAGGTCCCCAGATCCAAAACCTGAAGGATCAGGTGGACTAAGTTAAAAACATCTCTTCTGCTGGGGACACTCAGCCCTTACATACCTGCGTCTGTCTTGTGGCACTTCTTTGATACTGTAATAAACTACTTTTGTCATTAGCTGCCTCCCAGAAGCAAACTATTAAATGGGTTTCTGATTGCCAACATTTAATTATCCAATCCAGTGGTTGCTTTGAATGGGTTTTGCATTTGCATTAAAGCTCTGGGATGTATGGTGACTTCCAACAAGAACTAAAACGAACGAACAAATGAAAAATCTGTCTGTCTGTCTGTCTGTCTGTCTATCTATCTATCCATCCATCCATCCATCCATCCATCGAACCAGAGCTACCAGTCTTAATTGGCGTTAATGAAACACTGCATAATATTTCGGTATTTAGAAAACTCAACAGCATGAGGTGAGATTTAAATAAAAGCACATGTTTCAAAGTCATAAAAATGACCATCAAAGGCTGACTTCTCGTTACTCTCTCAGCTGGTTGCTGTCAGTGCGAAGAACTGAGCAATTCCATTTTTTAATGCCATGTAAATTATACCGCTGTGTTGTGATACATCAATTAAGTTCTTTGAATAAATTAATCAGAAAATTCTGTAAAGATGCTTCTTTTCTTTCTAAAGGGAAAAAATAATAAACCCAAACACAAACCCAGGCTTTGTGTTTATCTGGTGGTTTGTTTTCCTCTGGAGTTAATTCGTGGGTTGAAATCTCCATGCATATATATTCACACATGTAAATAAGGAATGAAAAGCTTCACATTCTGTGTGAAAGGCCTCAAAACACTTCTCATAATTTAACTTAATAGATGTTAGCAACATGCCAACTAAATAAAGTGCCTTACACACATTCAGATGAAGCATCAGTTTTGCAGCTGACTGACTACTGCTCCATTATTTCTACTAATTACATATTTATCTGCCTTAAGGAGCAGTTTTACTATTGATTCAACTAGAAACAGCTTGCAGAAAGCCAAAAATAAAGCAGCATTATGAAGTCAGACTTTTACATGCAAATACAGGACCCGGTTAGCAGGGTACAAAGCAGCAGAGTCACGTAACTTCACAAAGAGCTGCACCACCTCATCGCACAACCCAAATTGTTTCATGTCAGGTTTTAACACAAAAGCAGACAAGCTGGTTAAAATCAGATGAACTTAGGAATAATACGGTGCATGTGAACGTCCTCTGGTTAGTGTAAACATACCAGTGCTGCACAAAAGAACAAGAGTCAGATTCACAAATGCTGAGTATCATTGAAGCTCTCATCATGGCGTGAAGAGCTTGGGTCCTTTGTAGGGGAGTAATGCTATGTTTTGAACAGACCCTAATTTCTCAAAAACGAATAGACCCTTTTCTCTGCTTTAGTACACACAGAATGAGCTGAGATCAAATCTTGGTTATGCCCGAGTTTTGCTGTAGCATGACCTGGGTTAAAACAGTGTAAGATTCAACACCCCTCCTACCTAATCCTTTACTGATGCATCAACCTCAGATTCTGATTTTTAATTTAATTCCTGAATTTTATTTATTTAAATTAAATAATTTTTTTAATGCTTACAGCTTCTCAGGAGTAGCTTTGGCTGTGTGAGGAAATGACTGCAATATTCATCTGTTGCACAGAACTCTCAGATGCTGGTTTTGCTCAGCCATCTCCAAGTAGAATGTGCTTTCATTAACTAATAAAAGGTGCATCCTATCCCTTCTCTCCCCCAGACAACTATACAAAGCAAAGAAAACTGAAATATGGAAACATCATCAAATATCATGGATCTGAACCTCAGCTGGCATGGGCCAAAACACTGATGCTGAAAGTCTATGGAGTTGCACTGATCTATGCAAACAAGGAGACTAGAAGCTGAACTGCTGCAATGGCATGCCCGTTCTCAAAATTCTCCATAATAATCTCCAAAATAGGCAATATCACAGCCAGGTCAGGCAGCTGTAGTTGAGGTCTTGCTGGTGACAAGGCAGTGGGAGGGTACCTTATGTGTTTTACTTTTTTATTTTTCTTTTTTTTTTCTTTTTTACATTAATCTATGTATTTTTGGATTTTGACATCTAGCATATGAAAGGTATGTGATCACTGTATGCAGAAGCAGAAAGGGTATATATTGTACACTTCTAGTATAGGTGCTGAAAGTGTATGCATGCATGTGTGAGTAAATGTACAATACAAATATATATATATACTTTCAAGGGAACACACGAGTGTTTCTTTTGGAATAATGAAAAGAGCACTAGTTGGTGGGGGGGACTTGTCCCGCCATCCCCTTGCAAAAACGAGCATTGTCTGTACTGCATTCTGGCAAATAATACAGCATTAATGCCCTTAAACAATGTGTGCTTGAAGAAAAAGGACGGATGGACTGAGGGAGGGGAGGTTTGTAAATATTGCCCACAAATCATTCAGTACTTCTTTCACAGCGCAGTATTAAAGCCAGACTAAATTAACAGTCCACTTCCCCCGCTCTCCTTCCCACTCAAGTCATGTCTGTTTACCCTCAGTAATGACAAAACGTAGACAACTGTCTGCTAGGACTGTGGTGACATTGGCACACACATACCAGACAAGCAGAATGTTGTGGGAAACAGAGATTGAAGCATCTTGATATACGAGAAACAATTATCATGGGAATTGTTGTTTCTCAATGCAACAGCTATAATAAATAGTTGCCATATGCTAAGCACAGATGCCTCCTTGAAAAGCAGCCCCGCGATGGCACAGCCCATGTTCTCCAGAGTCTGGGGCTTTGATGAAATGATTGGCTTTTTGCAAGCAGAACTGTTGCCCCAAGGAAAGGTACCTCCAGCCACTGGAGAGCCATGGGGGGGAAAGGCTCAGTAACAGCTTCGCGTTTTGCTGGTGGGTTTTGCAGGGGAATCTGAAGCCGATCCCTTCAACCAGGTGAGAGAAACTGCGACGCCTCTTGGTAACACAGATTTCACCTCTGCTTGCTTGTCAAAAACCAGCTAAATGGAGAGGCACAGAAAACCTTTTTGGGGAAGAAGTACTAGTTGCCTGCTTTATGCATGTATCAGAACTGCAAGAGGATTTGGTGCATGCAGGGGTTCCAGGCTTTGTTTGATTTCAGGACTTACGGGTGGAATGGTTCATACACATATGTGCACACACACACGTGCACATACGCATCTACCTTCACCCATCTATCGCAAGATTGCTCTGTCCTTCTAGGCAGGGAAAAGTTATTTCTGTAGCAAGGGAAGATAAAGAAGCAAATGGAAGACTCTGAGTTTTTCCCACCTATTTCATTAACACAGCACAGGAGGCTTGGGCTATTCAACACAGAAAGCAAAGCAAAAAAAATCCCCAAAACCTAACAGGTCAAAATAAACCAGGCAGACCAACTTAGACAGTATCGCACCAAGGCTGGCAGGACTGAGGCCACTCCTGGTTTTGCATCTGCCTAGATTACAGGGTTTTTTAAAGCTCTACCTTCCATGCACTCACAAAACCCCACAGGCACATCTCCAGCCTTTCCCCCTGCACAGTGCAAGGGCTAGATTGCCAAAGTTAAGTGCCTAAATGATCCTTGAGGTCACTTCCAACCTTAATGATTCTATTCTATTCTATTCTATTCTATTCTATTCTATTCTATTCTATTCTATTCTATTCTATTCTAAAAACATAGAGAGCCCAGACCCTGGACCATTAAATGTCTGAATGCACCTAACTGCCAGAGCACAGTGAGAGTTAGAAGGGTAGATTCTAACCCTTCCAGGGGGGAGGTTAAAAAAAATCTTATCTGTATCATTAGGCATCAAAACCTTTAAAAAAAACCCTCTGTCCAGTCTTCGAGGTTTTACAGCACTCAGCAGTCTCAACCCTTGCACTATGCTACAAGAAACTATTAATAATTTCTATTTCTTCACCTGCAGTAAAGCGGGATTACATTCCCAGCCTGGGCACCCGCGGGTTACCGTAACAGAAACGTCTGTTTAACACTCGGGACTCCGCTGCCGGCACACGCGAGAACTGACCCTCCAGCGGGCTCCGCTCACTGACAGAACTGGATGAAAATCTCAACCTGGCAACCATCTGTGTGTGTGTGTCACTTTAAGAACATGGCAGGGCATATATTTGGAAAGCCAGCTGTAAACCCCTTAGATAGGCTTTGGAAAAAGCCAGCCCATCATGCACAGCAGATGCTGGCTTCATAAATGTCACAGAAGGCAATGATGTAACCTGCTGTACTCTTTGGCTGACATAATTTATGTGTGCCATCATAGGGAATGCTAATAGTTTTTAAAATACATTTTTTTAAAGTGTTAACCAAATTAATAAAACATGTTACAAAAATCTTGGCTAGTTTTTAATTTCTTGTACGATTAACATATGACAGTGATTAACAACCAAGAGAAATTTCCAATAACCTTTCAATTTTTTCATGCGTACAGGCCCTTTTAATCAGAAACTTTCTTTTATCTGAATTCAGTGGTATGCTTTGTTAAGAACTGTAACATCAACAATACCAGGAACTTCCTTATTATTATCCTATTTATGTCAAGAATTCTGATTGCTACCCCCCACTCCCATCCCAAATTTAAAGGAAAATGGAAAACTGTTAAGGAGAATTAAACCCTGCCGAGTGGTTGCTATGCATTTTGAATAGCCCTTTTGTGCGTGTATTATACATACATACATACTACACGAACCTTTTATTGGCTAAATTTGTATCTAGTGTATGTTTATTAAACAGCCAAAAAAAAAAAAAGGCCCTGTGAAGAGGCTGCCTGTTTTCAGCTCCTGCTGCCTTTGCAGCAACACTTACAAGATAGCTGAATAAAGGACAAATGCTCAAGTGTTAAAGATTCTTTAGCATACGAAGACTTTACAGCTTCACACTTAGAGTTATCAGAAGTTCCCTTGTCTCCAGGATCTTTTTGGGCTCTTACTGAAACCTTTGAAACCAATTTTTTTTTTTTTAAAGCTGACCTACTGGTCATTAAATACACCACAACAAAACAGGATTTTCCTCACCAGCCTTGCTGTTAGCCTATTAAAGACATTGTACAAGGATGACAATGTCAATATACAAGCTATTTTTACTCTGTGAATTCCACTGTTTTATTGAGGGACGTGTAGACCCGGACCCCAGTGCTGCACCTGGCTGCTGACAGAGCAGCCTTCTCAGTCTCTCAGAGCTGAAGAGAAGGAATGAAATTCAATACTGGCACCAGAGCCTGCTTTAATTTAGACCTAGGATTGGAGGCGTTTTGCAGCCCTTACTTCAACCTGCTCCTCACAACATGTGTACTGAAATCAAGGGAAGCACCAGCTGGAGCAAGGACCCCTTGGGATTAAGCCAGTAGGTAACGCCATGAAAAACCAAACTGAAATGAGGCAGCCCCAGGCTAGAGTAGTGCAAGGGAGCAGTTTAGCCGAACAAGTGCTACCCAACAGTTTAGGTCCATACATGCAGGAGAGAACTGAAACCATATGAGGAAGCCAGAGAAGTGAAGTCCACTTACTCCAAACTGGAATTTAGTTGCAGTGTGCAAGTTGGCACGTGACAGCTGTGAAAAGTACCAGGAGATGTTCATTCAGTAAGAAGAAAGAGTCAGGACCCTGGCTTTATGGTTTATTTGAAGGAGAAGTTCAGGCACATCAAACAGTATCTATGGTGGACCTGAACTGTGTTTGCAGAGGGCAGGAAGCTTGCCTCCTCTTTTAGTCTATGCTCATTAAGGAGGGCAATTTCCTTCTGCTTCCTCTGGATCTCTGCTCTGGAGACATTTGCAAGTGAAAAATCTGACACCCAGATGAAGGGAAGGGTTAGAAAACCAGTAGCTGATGGAGTTAATGACAAGAGGTGTATGCTCCTGAATGTTAAATCACAGCGTATCTAAGAGGACTGACACAAAGCGCTCTACAGAATAGATCAAGGTGAACAGAATGGCATTAATTTCCTGAGTTGTTGCCATCCCTTTTCCCCGGAAGCCTGCCCTAGCCTCCCCGCATAGATCCTCCCAGCTGAACACACTGCTCAACTATCAATGCATCAGGGCTTCAGGAGCTAAAAGCTAAAGCTTTTAGAAAAAATGCAGCTCCAAACAATTTCTTTATTTGTTCTTAAAAGCTGAGGCTGAAGCGCTTTTACAGGCAGTGTTACGATACACTGCCTGCCAGGACTTCTCCAGGAAGTCCATTGGAACCTAAATGTAAGACACCGTCTCCACCATTGTTCAACACCAGGAACGACTGACACGCTTGGAGCACACCCTGCTCCATGTGTCCTCCCAGCTGCAGCAGCGGTGAGGCAAGACAGCTGTCACACCCGTGTCTCACCAGCCTTTGGCTGCCACGAAAGGGACAAGGACATGTGGCACCAACGTGTCCCGCTGTGGTTCTGAATGCCACCACAATAGAATGTGGTGGCATCTGAAGGCGGGTGCGTGCTGAGGGATCGAAGGGCCAAAAAAGGCAAGATAAATGTGAAATTACTGGCTATGTTAATCGCCACTGTTGCCATAGAGCTCCTCTACAGCCAAACAATTTGGACGTTCATTTCCTCATCTGTAAGCACCTCAGACAATTTACTTCAGGTGTTATATCTGTTCTTTGTTGTGGCAGAAAAGATTTTAAGTATTGTTGCACACCTTATTGGCAGCAGATACCTTACAGCACTGTTGTCACAGTGATCCCCAAGCAGCACCTCCCGCGCACGTCGCTCGCTCGGTTTGCAGGGCCCGAGAAGAGGACGGTGGTTATTTCTGACTCGCCCTTTCTTTCGCCTCTTCTGCCCCAATGACCAATTCCTGACGGGCAGTGCAGCCTCAGGGGAGCACGGCTCAGCTCGCCGGGCCCAGCAGCTATTGTTAGCTCCGCTTGCTGACACGTCTAATTCAGGACAGTCTCTTAAGCTTGTGTCTGGAGTGTCAAGAGTTCCTGTAGAGGGATCTTCGTCTAATCTCCTCTGGGATAGTCTTAAGTGTCTTGTTTTCCCTTTTCCTCCTGCTTGGGCTTTGTCCTTTTTGGTTTGGACGCCGGCTAAATTCTCAAGTTGACAGCAGTTACTGAGAATCTGGAGGTAACTTCAAGTATCTCTTTCAGGGTGAGAATTCCTCCTGTTTTCCTCAGCTCTACTTTGCACAGACTGAGTAGTTGCCTTTGCTAATTACCTTAATTGTTCTGCTCAAAGATGGATATAGTATGTCTGCTTGACTACCACATTTTCCAAGGCAGAGGAAAAAAAAAAAGAAGAAAAAGAGGCAAGAGGCAAGAATAACCAGTGGTTTCAAGCAAGTGGTGCATGTTTAAGTAGGACAAAACCTCACATTTGAAGAGCTATGTCCACTACATTTTCAAAGGAGATAAGCCATTAGAAGAAATGACCTTCACATCAGATTCCTAAACACACACACCAGCAGATAAGAAAGTGCCCAAAGCATCAAGGATTCACAGCTGCAGTGAAGTCACTAGGAGCTGATGGAATATTACTGCGCAGAGATAAGACCCTGATGTTCAACAACAATTTTAAGCCAAGTTTACTAAAGAAAGAAGGTTTGTCCAATAATTTTAAGCACGTTTGCCTATCTTTATGTGCGCTTGGCTCTCTTAATGGCCTTTGAGTTAACTAGCCAGTTTCCACCAAGTTTGATGGAGGTTGAAATTACACGCCAAGATATTAAATTCCTGCAAGTCTAATGAAACTGGACACCTGGGCTGAGGAAGGTAGTTCTGTTTGTGGCCTTATTGAAGACAAGTCTTTAGCAGAAGCACCTTACTCGGTGCAAGAAATCCATATGGGAGACACTATGAATGTCTCAGTCATGGGGAAAAACCTCAACTAGAGCCAACACTTTATTAAACACCAGGGTATACAAACACAAAGCAGAAATCCCGCAGAGATCATGCTCTTCCAGTTCCTCTACTCTTGCCATGGAACTTCTCATCTTACATTTTAACAAGTTTTCTTAGGTTGATGATTCTTGGGTTTCTCTGTTTTGGTCATTATGGGCCATTTAAAACATCCAAATCAAAACAGAAATACAAAGTATTATACAGGCAGTCAATCTACCTTATGAATCAGATTATTTAGTCGGTTGCTAATTGTATGTTTGTCTGCTCCTTCACTTACCATCTGGACATGAGCTGGCAGTGTGCCCAGGTGGCCAAGAAGGCCAACGGCATCCTGGCCTGTATCAGGAATAGTGTGGCCAGCAGGAGCAGAGAGGTGATTGTCCCCCTGTACTCAGCCCTGGTGAGGCCACACCTTGAGTACTGTGTCCAGTTTTGGGCCCCTCACCACAAGAAAGACATTGAGGCCCTGGAGCGTGTCCAGAGAAGGGCAACGAAGCTGATGAAGGGGCTGGAGCACAGGTCTTATTGCCTTCTACAACTACCTGAAGGGAAGTTGTGGTGAGCTGGGGGTTGGCCTCTTCTCACAGATAACTAGTGACAGGACAAGGGGGAAGGGCTGCAAGTTGCGCCAGGGGAGGTTTAGGTTGGAGATGAGGAGAAATTTCTTCTTGGAAAGGGTGGTTGAGCATTGGAACAGGTTGCCCAGGGAGGTGGTGGAGTCACTGTCCCTGCAGGTATTTAAGGAAAGGTTGGATGCAGTACTGAAGGACATGGTTTAGTGGTTAATAGGTGGGGGGGGACGGTTGGACTAGATGATCCTTGAGGTCTCTTCCAACCTTAATGATTCTAAATGCAGCTAATCAAAGCAAGGTGAGTGGGACAACTGTGCTAATAATGTTCTGCACAGGCAATTGCTTTCAGAGGGTAATACTAATTTCATTTATGGCACTGCGAAATACTGCTGATTAGGGCTGATGGGGGCATTTGTAACCACATGAAATTTAGCCAAATATATTATTTTGCTAAGGATTAAATGCTTCCCAGGAACATATCCATTTCAACAATTTTCTGGTCCAGATCTGACTAGTCACTTCTTATTACAGAGAGAGTGGAGAATGAGCTGACAGGTTTGAGTTTTCAAGGTTATATATATATATATATATATATAACCCATATATATGTATATATATATAACCCATCTGATTCTGAAGGGGAACCAGAAAAATCATCATAATATCAGAAATTTATGAGTAACAAAAAGCATTGAACGAAAGCAATTTGTTCTGAGAGGAACCGATCTTTGCATTAGTTGGCCGTTGTATCTTACCGAATTGTTGAATTCTGTCCTTTTTTTAAACTTTCATACCCTCTGCTTGGTTAAGGAAAGTCAGGGGTAATGTAAAGAATATCTGTATTCCTCCTCCCTATTACAGTCTGAGTGCTCACCGAGGTGGAAATACAGCACTTTTCCTTTCAATCAGTGTCTCTGGGTACTTAAGTGCAATCATTTGAAGGGCCAAATTTTGAGTTAGGATGGATTTATCTGTAGGAGTCAGCAGACTCTTCATTATCTCTATGGTTTGGCTGTTGTTACAGAACTTATCTATGTGGTTTAGCAGTTTGATGACAAATTACTACTGTCAACCTGATTAGCTTTTCCACGATGGTCACCAAACAAATGAAAACCTAATGCCACAATATCAGTTTTCATTATACATACGCTCATTCTGTTTATATTTACATGATGGTGAACTTTGCTGCTGCCCCCAATACATGCATCTTTTATTGCAGATGTGAAATGTTAGTGTCGCATCAATGAAAGTAAGCAGTGAGGAGAGGAGGAGTGAACATGTTTGAAACAACACAGAAAATGCACACGCTTCACACAACTCTGGAAGACCAAGCTCTAGCTTAAAGCCCCATGTGAGCACGCATTTGCAAATACACTTCTGAAAGCTTCCTAAATCTGCAGCCTGATTCTGTTTCAGGATATTACCAAGGGCTTGAACAAAAATGAAGCATCACAGATTCAGGATTATGAGAAATATGAATAACTGCGGCCAAAAATACATCTTTTGTCATGTCGTTGGGTCAAAGGAGTAAGACAACAGTGAGTGAGAAGGGAGAAACTTACAGGAAAACAAAGAAACAGGATCCAAGGAGTACAAATATATCTTCCACAAGAAAAAAGCCCAAAGCTTAAAAAGCTCCCCAAAACACTTACTCTCAAATACTTGAGAAGACGAAGGACTAGTAATCGCCTGTAAAATGTAATACAGCATGTGCTGATGCGCAAGTAAGGAATATTGCAAAGAACCAGGATCCTTGCCATTTTCAGTAGAGAACCTGTGACTACAAGAGTTCATTAATTACTAGTGGTGGTGTTATTTGTACTTTAAAGCAAAGGCAGCCAAAACAGCAGTGCTGAAGAATACCAGATGGATAAACTAAATTCTGAATATTCTGCAGGAAAAAACCCTTTCTATACCAAGATATCTTTGCATTTATTATAAACTGCCTTTGTTAATCCAGATAACGATGGCAACTTTTATCTCAAAGCAAGAGTGGTTCGATTGAAAAAGACAAAACTGTAAACCAATAAATAATATTTCAGCTGAGAAAAAAAACAACCTTTGGAGCCCAAAAAGACCAGGTTTGAAGGAGACACTAGGTACGTATCAGCCAGGGTGACAAAAGGAAAACAGATCACGTATCCAGACAACTTGTTGATGGATATGCTTGCCAAAGATAATTTAGTGCTGAACAGGGAGCTGAAAGCAACCAAGTAAAAAAATCAATAGGCATCCGAGTAGCGCTGTGTAGAGCAGTTTTACAGAGGACAGCAGACATCAAAGTATGCAGTGAGAGTGAGCTGTGGCCTTTTCAGCCCTCAGAACTGAATTAAGTCAAACGCACATGGCTTCTTCATACAATGCTAACAGGATAGAAGGAAGACTTAAGCCCATCAGCAAGAACAGAGCAACGGATAAACCTCTTTGACTAAGACTTAGTTTATTTAGTCAGATGGGGAAAAAAAAAAAGATCCACCAAAGCCCCCCTGAAACCATCGCTATCCCATCTGTCTGTGTTATTAACAAAGACTTGTCCGAAGGCTGAGTGGTGTTAACAAGGCATCGCTGCTCATTTGAACTATATGAAGGTGCAGAAAGTCATAAAGTTAATGCAATGTTAAACATTTACCAGACAATAACAACAAAAGGTGGTGAGAAATCCAAGAGGATCTACTAGCATTTATTTCGAAGACACAACTGCAGGCCACGAAACCCAAATAAGAGAGAAATTTTTCTCTTGTCCCATCAGCAAGCCAAACCTCATCAAATTCTTGCTTAAAAGATGGTGTGTGCATAAATCACAAAGGTAAAGTACATCGTGCCTCTGTTCAACTGCGATCCTCTCTTTCTTCCTAACCAGACACCGCCGCAAGAAGACAGGACTTCTCAAAGTACCATTAAAGAACGAAGATGCGTGTTATACTGCATGCTCAAACAATGGGCAAAACTCCAGCAGTAATATAGATCTTGGCTAATGCATGCGAAAGTCAGAAAACAGACACAAAACATCACTCACTGACAGTAATATAATGGCGCGCTCCCCCGGGACGAACGCATGCAGAGTACGGATTGGCCTGCATGTCTTTTTGGGATGCAATGCTGTTAGTGCTTTTATTCAGACAAAGGACAACTGGGAGCCCTAGGACTCATGCAAAGAAAATGCCATTATCGATATAACTTTTCAGCGTTTGGACAACCCTGGGAGCTTTCACCAGGCTTCTTTCAGAAATTACAAGAATTCACATGCCATCTGTTTGTCCCTAAAAGTGCAACAACTGATACCATTATCAACCCTTCTCTGCCAAAAGGGATGAAATCGACTCCAGCCAGCTTCCCCCATGCAAAGATTGCTTATTCCAGCATGAACTGCATGCAAACTATTAAGCAGGAATTTGGAGATGATTCCTGCAATGTGAACCCACTCCGCTGGATCCAGCAAGTTATGGCTGGACAACTGATGCCAAAGGGAATTTGGACATTCAGTGGATGCCTGAATCATCATCACCCAAAACTGTCTTGAAGCTTATGAATTGCAGATGTGCAATGTCCATTCCTGCCAAAGTGGTGAACGCTTATGCATTAGCAATGGATTCAAATGCACAAAGATATGCAAGTTCCAAGCCATACCAACTAAGCGACTGACAGTGGAAAGGAACAGAGTTTGCTACATCACTTCAGTGAAGATTTGGCAGAGAAGGATGAAAACAAGAATAATCATGTTATACAAGTCATGTGAAGTAAATATCTGACATGCTTCCACAGGGGGAAAATATAATTTTGTTTATTGATGGTATATTTAAACTTAGCAGTTCCCTACTTGTGTTCAGAGTCTCTTTTTTTTTTTACCCACAAACTGTATACTCAGATGAAGTGAGGATTGTCATCAAAAACATGCTTAGCAGCACTGAGAAAATTATCGCATGCAAGCAAAGCCTAGAGGTAGCAACACCTGCAAGGACCTGCCTAAGAATTTTGACCACAGGAACCATCAGCCAGAGGAACGCCTGACCGTGCCTCACCTGCTGTTGGCTGGACAAGACACTCACCTGTACTCTCTAAGATCTCCTCAAATGGCTTCTTTTGGCAGGTGATCCAACTGTCCTTATTAAATGGGAAAATAGACTTCAGTGGAGACAATAACCTACTGCTAACACAGAAAATGTGGTCCTGCTCTCTCCCTGCCTTGGCCGCTCAATTCCATCCTTGGTGGTATCATGTCCTGCCTACTGACAGTAGGGTTTGTACAGTCATGCAGTGAACTAGACTGGGGACATTGGCTCCAGCTACATCCCCTCCATCCCCCCAGCCCCAACTCTGAAGTAATCTGAAAAGGTTGTTTCCAGCTGAATCTGCTCCAGTTCATCGTTAAGCTGTAAAAAGAAAAGCCGTGTAAAAGGAAGAGAACGGTACAAGGGTGAGAACAAGCAAGCAGAAGCAGAGGAATTGTGGAACTACCACTTTTATCAACACTGGCAACTTATGCTGGCTTAAAGTATTTGTCTGACTACAGCCCTGGGATCTTCCAAATAGCATCTCATTTCAGCTTATGTATTACCACTCCATAATCCTGTCATCACTGCCTGAAGCTGGTCAAAACACTGCAAGGGAAGAGATTTTTGGAAAAGAGAGTTTCTTTTCAAAAGCTAAACTCCAGCCTTTCTTCAGGTGGGAAAAACACTGAATACCTGAAGACTACTCCTGCGTATTTAGATACAACTTGATCCCTCACCCCAAAATATGTCTTGCCTCATTGCTCTTGCTGAGCACTGCTTCCCAACTACCAGGCACCCAAAGTCTACATCAGAGAACATCCTGTTGGGAAGACGACTGAAGAAACTGAGAAGGAAAATACAGAATAAATTTGTGAAAGCCCAAACTGAATAAATCAATCACGCATATGCAGAGACCATTTTACCCTCACGGCTGATTCACATAGCTTCAGCTCTCCTCTCCCAAGCTGCGGAAGCGATAACCATTACCCACTCTCCTCTTGTCTTGCGTGGCGCACACAGTTTGTTGTCCCGATAGTGCGCAAAACCTGTGCACACCTCCGGTGGAAAAAATGAGCTGTCTTTACACAGCTCTAGGTCACTCATTTCTGCACACCAGTGGTGTCAGCAACAAGTGCCAGCCTGAAAGCTTTAGGCCAGGATTTTAAAAGAAATGTTTTTCTGTCCATCAGCCCCCATCCCCAGGATGCTTCGATTTTTTACATTACCATGAAAAAACTTTCAAACATTTATATTATCCTTTTAATTTGGTTCATTTTGGCTCAATGTCTTAGTTAAATTCATTTGTTATTAAAGTGAATTGCTTCTGATATTAAAATATTTTAAGCATATTATACTAAATATTTAATTTTAAAACTTAGCATAATCTGCCATATTTTATAACAATTTAATATGCAGTTTAATAGCATATTTTTGTGTATTTTAGTAAAAAAAAGCATAAGGAAACTAACATTACTGAAATAAGAATTTAAACCTCACTAATATAAAAATAGTCAATCAATCTGAAGGACTAAAAAGTGGCATAACTCTTCTATGACCCTTTTACGTTCCTCATGGATGCTGAAAATAAGCCTCCACCCCACTCCTTTCCCATGTACTTCCCGCCCCTAAAGACACTGACAGTGGAGCAGCCGCGGCAGGTACCCCAGAGCCATGTCTGCCGACGCAGTGGTGCGGCTGCTGCTGCTGGTCCTTCGGACAAACCGCGGAGCCTGCGGTGCTCTCCCTGAGCTGCAGCTCACTAGCAACTGTTGTACTTGTACTTTTTTTTGGTGAAACTGGTTGTTGGGCCAAAACTTTTACATTCAGCACCGGTCCTCTGGTGTCTGCACGCCCATTTGCTTCACCTGAATCCAAAGTTTCTTTGAGATCAGGGGTTTTTACAGGTGAAGCAAACTCAGGCCGATTCAGGTGCTGATGTGAGCCTTCTCAGTGTCTGGCTGATGAGAGGGGCGTCATTTCAATCTAATGACTCAAGCCCACCGTTACTGGAAAAGCCTCCTATCCCCAGCAGCCTGTAAGACTGAAAACTCCTGGAGCTCCAAGAGTCACGCTCTTTCCCTCATACCCCTCTCCGGGCGCTTGCATCAGCGCTGAAATTAATACCAGAAAGAACAGCAAATTCCTACTGGAGGGAGCGCACGTCCGTCCGTCCGTCCGTCCGCGGGGGGGGAGGCAGGTAACGCAGTTCCCTCCTCCTCCCCAGCAGATCCTCCCCTCGACCGGAGCACACACGAAAGGTTTTATGAAAGTGACATATGTCTAATTGGCTGAAAGGTAATATTCAAAGGCCCGCCGCTCCTCTCTGAGCTCAGGGACTGCAGCTGGCGGAGTGTTAAATCAGTTAACAGTTGGGCCCATTACTGCGCTGCACCACTGCTGCTGCTGCTGCTGTTACCGGGGCTGCTGCCCGGTTTGGCTCATTGAGCTCTGCAGTCAATGGAGAAGGCATCTCTATTGTGCACCTCAAAGCACGCTCACAGCCCCTGAAAGAGAAACAGGCCCCAAACTACTGGGGCAGATCGTATGACAGGATTACTTGCTCGTTGTTCCTCTTTCTTTCTTTTTTTCTTCTTTAAAGGACTTCTATTGGACTACAGGAAGGAATTACGTGAGGGGGAGACCGTATTACATAGTGACAGCTGGAAAACCGGGGATTGCAGACTAGTAACAGAGCTGGGGTCCTTCTGTGCCGGCTGGACACCTACCTAAGGCATCTTTTAATTAATTTGTGCGGGGAGCGATCTCCAGAGCGCAGGCAGCACGGAGCAAATCCTCGCGCAACTGATGTTAGTGGCAGCCTGCCCCCCGCGCCGCGGGGAGGATGGGATTTTTTCACCGAAGCGCACACGACAGCCCTGCTTTGCAAACCTTGGAGCACAACAGTGCAAAGCAAGTATTTGTTGTCCTTACGGGATCCAACCATGGAGATTCAGGAAATGTGTTAAAGCGGTGACTAGGCAGAGCGCTGAATGCCTGACACTCCAGCCACAGCAGTGAGCAGGTTCTTGGCTGCTGAAAATCCGTATTTCTCCTGCGGTGTCAATAGACATCTACCGGCTGAGCAACTTCCCTAGCAGCCCAGCGGTGCTTCTGTAACTGGTTCTGAGACCCCGTCCAAGCAACATCAAACAGGCAATTTATATCCACCCCTCCGCTTTTTGCAAGCCAAGGCTATGCGTACGCGTGGCGGAAGCCTGTGTATGTGCTTGCAATTAAACATCTGCAGCTTGTCTTCCAGGGCTGTAGTCAGGCACGGCACCAGGGACCTCCACCACCACTTAGGATGAGGACAGTAACCACTATGTAGCTACCCATGCAGGCAGCAAGGGCATCGCTACCTGAAATTTCAACACGACCCTTAGCTGCTACTCTCTCCTAGAAATGTGCAGACACTACGAATTTCTGGTAAAGTACGTGCCTATGCTTCATTTCACCTTGTTAGTGGCATCCCAAAGCTTCGAAACTCTTAATTTACCACTCTCACTGTTCAGATGCCACTCAGTAAAGCCACGCTGTAATCTGTCTTCTCAGCCACATGTAGAAATCAGTGTGACCATTTAATCTGAGTCTAAAAACTGCATGAAACATGCGGTCCTGTCCCGCATAAAAATAGCCCTTTCTGTTGGGAATTGCAAATCCTGCTGGAGGCCAGGCAGATGCTCATGCTACCAGTTTTCCTTCAGGTTTTTTGACTGAGGAAAAGTCAAGTTGTCAAATCTTAAAGCAAAGTGTTAAATTCTGCATTGTTTTGATCCAAAATGCATAGTAGTCTAGGCCTGTAAAGCCAGCAAAACCCTCCAAGCTTTATGGCGTTCTCAGAGGGGAAAAAAAGATTGGCCCAATTTTCGTCTTCATACTGGCACATTTGCACTGTTCTGGCAATGAACAAGGACGCCAAAGCGAATTTAAAAGCAGACTGGCACCGAACGAGTTGCCGCAAGAGAGGGTATAAATTTGAAGCGCTCAGGCTCCATCGTGGTAATTGTGATAAACTGCAGATAAACGCTTTTATCACAACTGCAATAAAGGCAAGGTAAGAGACCCGGCTTGCCCCCGACGAAAGCACAGCGCACTACCTCACACGTGCCACCGAACAAGACCCAACGCTCAGGCACTCACCACAAAGCAGATGAGGCAATGTAAATCCCCACCCTTGCTGGCCTTGCGGTAATTTGCTCACGTCCTCATCCCCGGGGTGAATAAAACCAGCCTGTTGTGCCAGAACGTCCTGAAATAGCAACATACGCTGAAGTTGTTCGTTATTGTTAACACCTAGGATTATGTCAGTATGTATCATATCTTATCCAGCACTAGCACTCACGTCGTGTAGTCTCTGGGCACACAGCATTATTACACTATTCAGTCATTTAATTAAAAATAATAATTGATGTATAGGGTGAAAAATTAATAGCCCTTTTTCTGAAGAGCTTACAACTTAGCCTTGTGAAAAGATGGTACAGATATCTGACAGGATGCATTAAAAATGGGAAGAGGGGTTTTGTCATAGGAGCAGAAGAAAAGAGAATTTTAGAAACATGAGAAGCAAGGGAGCTGGCAGAAAGGCCAGCCAGAGTACGACTGACCGGCCAGGCTACAGGCACGACTGACAGAGGACTGTGGCAGGAGACAGAAAGGATAGCCTGGAGGAGAGAAAGGCTGAAGGGTTTCCTTGCACTGTGGAGGGACTGCAAAGGGACAACGTGTCTGAGAAAAGATTTTGGGAATACCAGAAAGAGGCGAGGCTGGACAGAAGGAAAGGGAGAGAAATCGAAGGACGATGGGAGAGTCTTTGGTCCCAAGGCTGGGGCTGAGGGATCATGGAAGTGACTGCAGTCATCCAGGGACCAGACCCAAGGGTCAGCAGGGAAAGCACCGAGGAATGCCAGCACAGAAAACGAGAGACCAAGACATTTCATAGCTTCAGAGCATTTAACACTACCAAGCGTCCAGGCTTTCCCCATCCTAAAGGCAATCACTTTTACTCCATCTACTGTGGTCAGCTTCACCAACAAAGTTCATTTATCAGACGCTGCTCTATTCCCTTCGCATATAAGATGGGAAGAACTAGAGGCCACAGCCTACTCAGCCCTCGCGTCTGGCGTGCGGCTCCCGTTGGCACCGCGGCTGAGCTGGGGCTCTCGGCGTGTAACGGAGGGCAATATGGTCTAGCGATCTCAGCAGGCGCCGGCCGGGAGGTGGGCATGCCGCGCTTCTCGTGCCAGCTCTCACACTTTGCTTCTCCCTCTTTAAAACGGGAATACCACCTGCCAACCCCACAGGCTTGTCACGGGGATTGATTAATGTTCGCAGACATTTCTAGGGGAGGGTGAAGGCTCACCAGACAGAGCTGCAAAACGGCTGTGTGCACACAAACGGCTTTATTATCGCTGCTACGGCTTCACATCGCTGCCACTTCACAAACTGGGGCCTGTGCGGTAAAGGAACAGTTACATTTGGATCCGGTTATGTCTGGAAGATCAGTGGCTGTCAGGCACAACTACAACACGCAGCAATTACAGCACAAGGGACTCTTCACCAAGGGAAACATTGCCCATCTCCCGCCTTCTGCTCGGCGCCAGGAATGCCCCTGTAGCCTCGCACGCCTGCGGGGCTGTAGGTGTTTCTGCGCGATGCCCGTCACAGTCCCACCGCACAAACTTCCTAACCACCACCAGATGCGCTCCCACGGCCCTGGGCTCCCGTCGGAAAGTGTGCCTGCCCCTGCGTCCCAGCTTAATGCCAACAGGCTATCACGGGCCCGTCAGCTCTGCCGCGGCCTCTTACATTTGTCCTGAAACTCCTAACTTGCATTTTGGCTGCGCTCCCCCCCGCGAGTCGAGGGAAGAGGCAGGGAATGGGGTAACCCGTTCCACGTCGGGGCTGCCATTCCAGTGCACAGATAAAAGTGAAACCTGAGCGGAAAATGTTTGCGGTGCCACTGGCAATCAAGGGCCGGGTTGTCCCAGCAACGGGAACACTTCATCAGCTCAGCTAACAGATGGTCAGTGAGCAACAGGCAGCATATGTTCCAATAAGCACTGACATCAGCACAGATGGAGGGTGGGCAGGAGGCTGGCCCTGAAACATAACCTGACATTTCCTTCTCATTTGGTGCTGCATTGTTATAACTCACACAGGAAGATTAGCAGGGAAAAGTGAATAGCATTAGGGAATCTGCTCAGGAACCGATTACTAACACTTCGCTGCAGTTTTAGATTTTTACTTAACCAGAGTGCAACATTGTTAACAACATTCAGGGCAGAAAAGGAAAATGCAGTGGGTTTTAACGATGGGGCTTTATTTTCATCACAGGCAGGTTTTCCCAAGAACACTAATTAACAGATTGCCACCTTCTAGGACTCTAGATCTCCAGTTCCACTGATTTCTACAGCTTTTTCTTTTACTTCTTCCATCCCTCCCCCAACAGAATGCACCCAAATACCCCACAGGATTAAATAAAGCCCCGCAACACATTGTCACAAAGGGTATAACTTTCCTCAGCCCACAAATAAACTTTCATGGTTGCTACAAAAGACAGAAAAACAGCCACAGAAGGAAAAAAAAATAAAATCACTCGTATATCCCTGCTGATGAGCATTCTAAAAACTAGGAATCAAAGGGGACTACGGTCCTTGGAAATCAACAACAGATTGATCTGAGACACAGGGAATCAGTATGCAAACAGGTTACACACGAGTTGTATGTTTACAGACTTGCATTGAGGATCATGGGAAAGCATGCTGGACGGCTCCAAAATGCCTCGTTGTGACAGACAGCAAGATGTCAAGTAGATACATCCAAATGAGGTAAGCATGCAGCTGTATCACAGGCAAATATTAAAGAAATGCAGCATGTGCAGCAACAACCTTCTGTTACCTTGTGAGATAGCTTTAGAAGTCTTTTCCTCTGCCAACACGTGGGAAGTTTAGCGGGCACCTCCCTTCAATGCTAATGGGACTTGGATGTACGTCCATCTCATGTCAACAGAAGAACGGACCCTCCAGTGGAGCCAGTCTACAGTTCTGGGGGACTGCCAAGCTGTTTGGGCAAACCCTTCCACCTGTGTTCCTTTTTCCTTTCTTTGGAGACCATGAATTTAATCAGAGATTTGCAGACTGGGTAACCCCTTGTACACCCACTGTTCAGTCACACAATTTCTGCTCTGAAGCTTTACCCAGACACTATGCAGTCCTATAGCCCATCCATATAAGGATCACCTGGCCTTCTCCAAGCTATCATCTCTCTGAGAGCTGAATGTCATCAGCCCTCTTTTAGCAAAGAGCAGCACAGGGAGTCAACTGCCGATATTTTTAAGTGGCTTCTGGTTTTGCACAACTCAGTATCTGGCCTCAGCATTAGAGTTGTTAGGGTTAATATTCCACACGTTTAGTGGCCACCCGCTACAGCTATCAGTGCTTAATGGATCTGAGCTTCATAGAGACTCCTAAAGATGGCAGGCTGTGCTCCAGCAGGTGACCATGGGTGTCACAAGATATTGGTGTGTCTTGACCAAGGTCACAGAGTTAGTAAATAGCAGGTCTAGGAAGGTGCAGGGGGAATTAATCAGGTTTCCTAACTCTGCCCCATATCCCACCGATTAGACGGAATCCTCTTACAATAGGCCAATTTAGATACTCATCAACTCTGAAAACATGTGTTCAGTGAGAGCTCCCTAACGAACCATGTGTGCCAACGCGCGGACACACAATCACACACAAACTGCGGATTTCCGCATAGGTAGCGAGGTGTCCCAAGCACGTGCTCATCTTGCTCCCTTCCAGAGGCAAGCACTGTAACTCTGTAAAGCCACTTTAACCTGAAAAGACTGAGCAGCTGAACCATTTTTGATTCATTTCAAGCAGAAGGATGCCTGACTGCCGAGAGGTGCCCATTTTATGTTCTGGGCTGCTTTACGCTTTATGCCATCAGTGACTTTTAGTATTTCAAAAAGGCAGTCTGCAAGTCTGGGACTGCGCTGTTGGAAGCCCACCTCTTTCAGGGCTGTTTGGGGGACGCTCTTCCAGTCATAGGGGATGTTTTGTTCCTTTCCTTCACATACTCACTAGTTTGGTGCAGCTTCGCTGTCCCAATTACACCAAAGATTTTGTATTTCAAACGCCACTATTCAGGTCTTTGGCAAATCTTCACCGAGGTTAAAGCAGCATAGATCCTCTGTGATCAACGTTCTTCTTCCATGGAAGTTGAAGGTGGTCAAAGATACACAAAATCAAAATGAAAAATTCAAAATGTGGGTTTTCATTGCAGCAATAACGCTGACTGTTTACAAAACAACAGCAGGGTGAGCACATACACCCAGTATCTGCCTGTTAAGGACATTTGGAATGACATTTAATGAATGAAGCCTTTCAGGATCCAGAAGGATTGGTCCGGTTTTGTGTCACGTGCTCTTTATCAGAAAAAATATCTTCTGTATCTCTATTTGCACTACATATGTTCCAAGATATGAGGCAAGTAGGGCACTGGGACTAGTTATCCAATAAGACAGGCTCTGAGCGTGCCACTTCTCCCTGTGTACATATCTGTATGAGACAGGGTCTGGACAGAGATAATTTCTCTAGTAAACCCAGCAGCCTACAGCTGTTAGCATTGCCTAGATCTTCAGAAGATTTCTGCCTCCATGTACATTCATTAAAGAATCAACAAGGCCATGGTACCCGAGCACTCCCTTCCAGTAATTCCCTCAGTTCTCTGGAGCAGTACAGATAAGGGCTTGGGCAGGTGGCTAACCTGAGCAAGAAACAGAAAGAGATTGCTTCTACCTTGCCTTCACTCTCCAACGTCCCGATCCTCAGAATGAGCAGGACGTTTACGTTTATTGAAATAAAGGTTCTCTTTCTCTCCTGTTTGCTGCCTTCGTTCTGACTCACTGCAGCCATCATTTGTGATGTAAGGCACCCACTTGTCAAAGGTTAATCTACATTGCCGATGACACTAAACTGGGTGGTGAGATGGACATGTCAGAAAGGAGAGACATCCTACAGAAAGACCTGGACAGGCTGGAAGGGTGTGCTGGCTGGCAAGAGCAGTATGAAGCTTAACAAAGACAAGAGCAAGTCCCGCACCCGGGACAACATAACCCAAGTGCCTGGTACAGGCCAGGATCTGCGTGGCTGGGGAGCAGCCTTGCTGAAAGGGACCTGCGGGTCCCGGTGGAGACAACAAGCCAAACAGGAGTCAGTAGGATGTAGCTGCAGCAACAAAGGTAAATCCAATCCTGGGCTGCATCTGCAGGTGCATTGGTAGCAGAGATAGAGATGTGATCATCCCATTCTACTTAGCACTTGTCAGGCCACAACTGGAGTACTGTGTCCAGTTACAGTCCCCATAATTCAAGAAAGACACTGACAGACTGGAGAGGGTCCAGAGGAGGCCATGAAGATCATCAAAGGACTGGAGAACCTGCACTATGAGGAAAGACTGAAGGAGTTAGGTCTTCTCTTCCTAGAGAAGAGAAGGCTCGGGGGGGACCTCAGCACAGTATTCCCGTACTTAAAGAGCAGCTACAAAGAGGTTGGGGGCTCTCTCTTCACAAGGAGTCACATGGAGAAGACAAGGGACACTGGGTACAAGTTGCACTGGGAGCGGTGTCATCTTGATATAAGAAAGAAATTTTTTACAGTAAGAAAAATCATTTACCGGAACAACCTTCCCAGGTATGTGGTAGGGTCCTCATCAATGGGGGTTTTAAAGATGTGATTGAGCAGGGTGCTGGAAAATCTCATCTTGGCTCCTTTTCCCATGAATTGTGTTGGGCCAGATGATCTTTCAAGGCCCCTTCCAACCTGGGCTCTTCTATGATTTTAGAACTCCTACCGCTAAAATTAAAAAAAATATCAAGTTTTACAGAATGCTTCTGGAAAGAGAGGTTGGGTTCACCTTAATGTGGAGCAGGTCCTGCTACTAAAAGGAAGGTCCTGTGCTCCCTCACCTGCTCCCAGCTACCAGTTTCTGCCCCTCCTTTGTGCTGGCACTAGCTTTTGTGCGGACACAGCAGACAGATTGAGTAACTGATCGAAAACTAGTATTTATTTTTAGTTTTTTGAGCTTTCAGTCAAGCCACCTCCCTGACTTTGTAAACAAGGCATAAGCAAAGCAAGTTTGCGGACAGTAGTTTTTAAATTGCTATAAAGCTGTCCACTGGAGATTTTCAGGACAGACGACAGTAATATCAGTTGGCTTCAACATCCGTGGACACGTAGCCACAAACATGTCCAAGAATAAGGGCAGACACTGGGCAATGTGAGTCTTGTCTTGAATTTTAACCATCGAAGCTGCTAAGTACTAGCACAAGCAGGACCTACAGCAGATACACGATACCTACAAGTAAAATCTCTGGCAGGGCAGAGAAACGAAGCCAGGGAGTTAAAAGTCACTTCACTGAGGGCTTCCTGAACATTTGGTTTAGTGGTTAATAGGTGTGTGTGTGGGTCGGTTGGACTAGGTGATCCTTGAGGTCTCTTCCAACCTTAATGTTTCTATTTCTATTTGCCTTTGGGACACGGAGAGCAGAGGCCATAAAACACAGAAGAATCCTTACTGAGACCAGGTCCCGGAGCCTGTGAAAGAGCCCGGCAAACGGCGTGGTTCCTTCACCTCACGTCCCCGGCAGTACGAGGGCTTCAGCGACACGCTAAGGCGCCGCACGTAGAGGGACCCCGGCAAAACTTGCTCTGAGGAAGCACAAACAGAGCAGTCCGAAGGCGGCTCGCGCAACGTCAGGAGCAGATTTGTGCGGGGCCCGGCAGTGTTTCACAAGCAGTCGCAGGTGCCCGATCTTAACGCCAGCAACCGCTTCTTTTTGTCCGTACCGCAGCCAGGACTCTGAGCCTGAGAGAGACTGAATGCTTTGTAATGAAGGTATATTGTAACATTTCTCTCCAGGTGGCACTTTGTTAACAACAATTAGATCCTGATTGATCTTTGAAGGGGTAATTCTTATGTGGTTTGCAAGGGTCCTACAAGGAGCAAGTGTTGAGTGGGGGCACTTTAAAAGTATTAGTGAGGAAAAAAAAAAGAATAGTGCCATAAGAAATTTGCAATACAATGCCCAAGCCTCCTTTGCACCCCATAGTAATTTGTTCTTATTCCTGTTATTATCCCCTCGGGCACTAATGGTCACTTTATTAATTAGTTGAAAATTGCATTCTAGGTCAAATGGCAGCTTTTTTCCCCTCCCATTGTTGCAAATTGCTAGTGGTATGGCCCAGTAAATGGCAGTGTTACTGCAAAATGGGAAAGATCCCTTGCTTTTCAAGAGAAAGCCCATGGACCAGCTGCACTTTCCATGACATTTCTAAGCAGAGCATTTCCCCGGGCCTGCTTTTAAGCGGTTAGAAATTAAACAGAACTCACTGTCATTGTTAAGATTTCTAATCATAGGCTGCTACTGTATTTGCTCTCACTCTCTCCTTACCCTCCTCCTCCTCCCCCCCCTTTTCATTCGAGCCGAGCCTGTTTTCTAAGGTGCATCTCGGCAGCGCTTAGCCCCATTTTTCAGGAAAGTAGGGACTGTGTTTAGGTGCCTTCATTTCTGGTGCTCTTATGGAAATACTTTAGAGACATCTGCTTTAGCAGAAGGGGGCAGATGCTTGGGGATTTCTGAGAAATAAGGTCCTGTCTGTGGCATCTGAAGCTAGAGACTCGAAAATTACAAATCGCCCTTGAAAATATTTGCTGGCTACTGAATGTAGAAATAGAGCAAACCACAGTCTCAGCAAACAAAACGGGAAATTACAGATTTTGTGAAAGTTTTTAGTAAAGAAAACTCCGACTGAGGACAATAGATGTTTAGCCTTTAAACCAGAGGATCAGCCCACCAGAAGTGAACATCAAAGCAGCCTATTTTCCATTAACTACTTTCTGCAGCCTACTGTGCTGGATGCAATCTGTCAGGCGAGTTTGTAGTCCAGCAGGCAGGAAAGCCACCACAAGTCAGGCGGCCTGGGCTAATTTCCCAGCACTGACAGCCTAACACTTCTAAAAGGGTGCAGTTACTCTGAAGTCAGCTGCACAAGCCATCTAAGACAAAACACAGCCCTTAATTTCTATTTTTCAAGCAAGTCTGGCCTCATATACTCTTAATCTTCTTCTGTAAAGTTACCTTTAAACTGATTTATCTCATTTTCTGGTGGGCCCAATTTAAAACCAACAAAATTCAGGGGGAAAAAACCTCCCCCCGGCCCTTCAGAGATTTAACTGAAGTCATAAAAAGAGTGAGGAAACTTTTTGTATGGGAGAAAAATGATAAAGAGTCTCTTACAGAAACTTTACAAAGGCTACCCTCACGTACCTAGAAGTACAGCTGTTTGGGGGCTGAAACTATTCCCTCTCAAAGGACAGATCACACCATGCAGAAGGAAAGGCAAATGGATCTTATCCTCCAGCAGGCTGGACACTCATCCTCTCAAAATCTAAATGCTGGCCCGAGCTGTAGCCCTCAGCGAGCATCACACGGGGCAGTTAACAGGCCCCTGAATCACTGCACTCCGGGGGCACAACCGACAGAAGAGAAACTTCCCCCCTCAGATCCTAATTTCTAAACCGACCAGCTATCAGCCTGGCTAGGTTGGGCTCTCCACAGACAGTCGGGGTGTGTGTGTGTGTGTATCAGGAACAGGGATGCTGGATGGATTAAGCAATAACACATTAGTGTAACCAATGCACAGTGAGAAATTTGGGATTTCTTTCCTACCTGCAACAAGTGTCAGGACACACAAACTGGCCCGTAGTGGCACTTCATATTTTTTTAATTTGATGTTATTCTTAAGTTGCTTGGAGCAAAGTTTCTTACAGCATTATATGTTGCCAAGAATTAATACAGCAATCAGTAACACAAAGAAGTAAAATAACTCCCTCCTCAAAATAAAAGGAGGATGAATTTGCAAGTTATTACTTCTTTTGTTTGACCACTTTGGGAAATCATTCAAAATGTAACCTTTATGTAAAGCATGAACCACAATGCCTGTCTAGACTTGAAGAGGTGCCACACACAGTTGCAAAATGAGCCTAGGTATGCAGATAGTCGTTAAAAAAAATAATAAAATGTATATATATATAGCATTGCATTAAGTGTATTGCAACCATGATGGAAATACAGTATGCGCTAGGTTTCGAAGTTGTTTTTAAAGCCTAGAACTTTTGGTCTAGATGCACTAACCACCTTGTTAACTCTGCTGCTGTGCATCTACTGTGCAGCTCCTCTCCCTCTTTTGCCTTTGCTCCTTTCTAGAGCCTCCCCTCTGCAATGGGAAGGCAGAGCAGAAATTCAATCACACCTACAAAACGAAGGCTTTGTTAAAGAAAGAAGTATTGCAATTTGCCCAAAGATAGTTAAGATTCTGAGTCAGCCTTATCACCACACTTAAACGTGGCGATCTTTCATATGCGTGTTACCTAACAAAAGGTGTAGCTTTATCGCAGGCATGCCTCAAACCTGGATAAACTTTACGCAAATTGAAAACCCTCCAGCAGAATGCAGAGCAGGAGGACTAAAGGATCTGATGGGTAATTAAACCAGAGGGCAAAGATGATTATCAAAAGGCAGCACATTATACACTTATGTCCTTTTAGATGAGCTGAATCATCATCACAAATGAAAATTATTCTCGGAAAGTAAATACAGAGCCTGCCGGGCCTCTGCTGTTAACAGACCAACCAACCAACGCACCCTTGACTAAAATAAAGCTGGATGTGATAAAGCTAACCCCAGAATAGTTACCTTCACTTCAACTTTCCAAATGCCATAAGTGACATGCAAGTTTCTCATCGCTTTTCTAAAAAATTATGATTGCTTTCACTGAATGACGACTTTTTGAGCTACCTACAGCATATTGAGAAATCACACTGAGATCAGAACAGCCCTTACAGTAGTCTGGCTCTTTTATTAAAGAGTCCAGAGGCCAGCTGCATACTTGGCTACCTAATTTTTGAGACAGGGGGCACCATTCTCTACCAAAAAGCCTTCAGTTATCAAGCATTTTCAGAGGCCTTATATCCAGGATTGGTCATGTGCCTAGTATTTCTTGTTTATTCTGGCATGAAAAAAGAGAATATTAATAAATTTGAAATATCAACATATTTCATATCAAAATTCCTGCCTAATTAAGTATATTAACATTGAATATATCCCTTTTTATCTACGTGACCACTATTAATAATAGGTCATTCAGTAAGTGAGCTAATAACCAATGGTGCGAGAATAAAAAAACTAACACAAAGATAAAAGCCTAAAAATATTAAATGTTGCATGCATCCCTCATGTTCTGTGCCTCTTCCTTGCTTCTGTAATTTTCAGGATTGTGATTGTATCAGATTAACAAATCAAGTCCTTCAATCGTAATCAACGAGGAGAGGAGAGTCTTTTGGTGATGCTTATTGACGAAACACAATTTTTATGTCAAATATGACCACCCAGAACAGAATACAACATCGAAAAAACTTTAAATTACTACAGCTGAAGCCCTGCTTGCACTCTGACTTGAAGCATGTTGGAGTTTTCAGTTGTACGCTACCATAACTCCTACTCGTGCAACGAGCAGTACTCAGTGCAAGATCAGGGCCAATACTTGGTCTTGATTCCTTACCTGAGCAAACAAATATTCAAGACTGTAGGGTTGGGTGGGTTTTTTTAATAAAACAAAGATATATTTCCCCAGTAGGCACACGCAAAGAAAAAAAAAAAAAGTCCTTAATTTTGTAGCAAAATTAAATAACACATTTAGGCTGGTGAGTCCTCAGACCGAATACCCTGCCAGCTGCCTCTTTGCCTTTTACAGACGACTTTTCAGCTCATCATGTGTTGTCTCAACTGCAGAGCCCTAAGAGAACTAAACACTTCCAGGTAAAAAATCCTAGCCAAGACACTGTAGGTTAAACTTAACACCGAATCTGCTACCTAAGACTTCAGAAGCAGTACAAACCAGTGGAGCTGTAGGAGTATCAGTTGTAAGAACATATTCTTTAACAAATGAGCTTCCATGTTCTGAAACAGCTTCTCACTTGCGGTGTGCAACGTCAAAACGCGGTGTGCTCAGTAGCCTGACTATGGGTGAGAAAGATCTGGATGTCAGCTGCAAGGTCTAGGAAAGCAATGACTGCAAAGTCCTAATTGTAAGCAGATACACAAAGACACTTTGAGCTGTTTTCAGCAGCGACTAATCCCACAGGCCATATCTATTGTCTTGACACTGTCCAATTACTGTGGTAGTTACAGCCAAACTTTCTGACCACCTGTGCGGTCCAGGGCCTTAAAGCCCAGGGTCATGGAGCAACAAGGGTGAACTGCTCCACAAGGGCTAAGCGGCAATGCAGGTAGGGCAGTGACCTCACCGGTGATGGTACCTGAACAAGAGCAGAGCAGGTCTGATGATGGTAACCAGGTTCACACAACAGTCCTGCGATCACTGGACAAGTCTCTGATGATGAGGGATGTCCCAGGCCAAACCAGGCCATCAAATCAGCAAGGCCAGGGCAGAATCAGCAAGGTGCCAGGTTGGACAGAGGGGTACCTGCAAAGTAGATTAGGCAAGGACCGAGGGCAAGGACCTGGGCTTAAATGCAGCTCTTGAGCCAAGGGGCAGAGGCCTCCCATGAGCTTTTTCACTGCTCTCTCACAAAGGTCTTTCTCGCACACCAGCTGGATCCAAGGTCACCCTGCTGATGGCAGTCAAACCCCTTGGGGGCCAGGAGAGCCTGGTAGAGCACTCAGGGTCCAGCCAGCCATGTGGCTGACAGGTACCTATGGACCTGGGACACTAGGAAAGACTGGAGTTTGTACACTCACCATATCACGGAGTCACAGAACGGCAGGGGTTGGAAGGGATCTCTAGAGATCATCTAGTCCAACCCCCCTGCTAGAGGAGGATCACCTAGAGCATGTAGCACAGGATCACATCCAGGCAGGTTTTGAATTACCTCCAGAGAAGGAGACTCCACAACTTCTCTGGTCAACCTGTTCCAGTGCTCTGGCACCCTCAGTGTAAAGAAGTTTTTCCTCATACTGAAACGGAACTTTCTATGTTCCAGTTTGTGCCCATTGCCCCTTGTCCTGTCACTGGGCACCACTCCTCCCAGTTTAGTATCATCAGCAAATTTGCTGTTAATGAATGTTCTGTGAATCATATTCCAGAAGGGGAATAAAGAAAACTAATAATTAAGTCCACAATTTCAGTGAACATCTGATGAAAGGCAGCTACCCAGTACACAGGCTAGAAAAGACAGTACATTTATGAAGAACACTTTTCTTCATAAACATAGGTTCCGTCACTTGAAATCCAGATGTCTGTTTTTCCTCTACTCTGTACCCATTCAAAGTAACCCTGCAGTCCACATGTTAAGGAAACCCAACTGGACTGGAATCTTTAAGGTCATGTTCTTGTACATAATTTCCTTCTACATCCCATAAGCTTTATGGTGCTTGGGCCAATTTGAAGTTCAGTGAGACAGGAAAGTAGCATCTCTATGTTTCGACTTCATGCTTCTGCTTCCACTCTATGATTCCCGGTGGGAGAAACAATCTTTTGGCTTGGAAATAACAATAACAATAATAATAATCCTCTGCTTATGGTCTAGGAGGAAGAAAAAGGAGGAAAAAAACCTCACAGAGAAGCTAACAATTCATCAGCAGTCAGGGTAATTATGACCAACAATTCATAACATACCACAACTAGCACAGCAAAACTCCCACTCTAACTGCATTTAACTGTGTTTATTGAGGCCAACAGAAATCTTCTCATATCAAAGCCTGAAAGGGGAATTACAAACAAATTCTGGCACACAGTTACATTCTTTTCAAATACGCTATTACACATCACGAGATTCCTGAAACTAGAGAACTCTTCATAAAACTCAGACCACATTATTCCAAAAGTTTTTGGGGAAAAAGTGGTAGTACAATTACAGTCAGTGACAAATCAATAGAAAAAGGAAGCAGGAATGCCCCTATCATGACAGGATCCCTGGAATGCAAATCAGACACTGTGTTGTGTAAAAATCATGTCTGTTCAAGCTTTTAATAAAAGCAGAAATCCTGTATTGCTGCCAATTTATTGTTTAGCTGGACTGTTGCTATATGCAGAGTGTGAAAGAATATATTTATTGGGTTACAAACATACATGTGTATGTTTGTACATTGGGTTACAAAAATACATGTGAGGAAATTAAAGTATGGAGTTATTGTCGTGGTTTTACCCCAGCCAGCGGCTGGGCACCACGTAGATGCTCGCTC